>JAQPPZ010003888.1:10000000-10390169 GCA_028583015.1 Wollemia nobilis
AGTTGGACGGATGAAATGAAATTGGTTGATGGAAAGAGTAAGTGAGAAGTGATGATTGGCTCATGTAGCCCACTCGCATAACATTTAGCTGACATTGTAGAATGTTTTGTGTTGTGTGATACTTGTTTTTGCTTTTTAATAGCTAAATGTTTGAATTTTAGGTGGAAATGAAAGTACCATATGTAATGAAAATACCATGGGCATGGGAACCATTCTAATTGGTTTATAAATTATTAATGCTTGATATTATGTTGGGCATGGGAACCATTCTAATTGGTTTATAAATTATTAATGTTTGATATTATGTTGGGCATGGAACCATTCTAAATGGTTTATAAATTATTAATGCTTGATATTATGTCGTTTTTGGAAACATTGATTTTAATTTAAAAAATGGTATTTAAAATTTATAGTAGCGCAAATGAAAAAAAACAACAAATCACATGTAAAACATTCATGATTGCTTTTACAACCTTCCCAAGTGCTTGTTAGCGAAGAAGTTGGAAAACGAGGTGGTGGAGGGAGTTATCTTCCAGCTTGGGCGTTCTTGGAAGGGGAAGGCAGAGATTTTTATACCTTCACGGTCAGTGAATTGGAAAAAAAATGAGGACAGTTCAACTAGAAAAACGAGTGGAGTTGGATAAGAAACCACAATCAAACCAGAATCTAGGAAACCAGGTCGGGTTCCTTCTATTTTTTGCTTTGCTTTTACGTAGATGAATGATTGTATTGGTTGTTATGCTGAATTATGTCTGCGTAGATGAGTGTCTTTTTTTCTACTGCGTAGACTTGAATATCTAAAATTAAGGAAGTCCTTCTTTTATTTGGATGTGAAAGGTTCACATTGGTTGGCTGTTATTCATAGCAATATTAAATAAATTATAGTTTACATGTACTAGAATAAGAATTTCCAATTGCATGTATGTTTGGTTGGGTTATTGATGCCAATAGAAATTGTGGTTTATAAAAGAGAACCAAACTACCTTACTGCAAGTTGCTTGAAGCCATTTAATTGTTTGAAATGAGAAGGAATGTTGTTGTGCTTGAAAAGAAATTAAATGTTATTAGAAGTGAATCAAGAAATTTGCATTGGTAGCTTGCATTCATTGATAATATTGAGCTAAATTTGATCCCGCGAGGTACTAACGAGTTCTGTGTTGATGGACGTGGGAGAGGAGTAAGTTCTATGTGATTATTATACAATGCAACTGTTACATATAACCAATTTGGAATGATTGATATTTGTTGCTATTTTGGTGGTGTTTGCGTTAGGAAAAGAAAACCAGTCATATGTTACACAGTTCAGATATGCCTCTAGTATGGTCGAAGGGAATTGTATTTATATGCATTTGATTTCGAAACCTCAAATTGTAAGATTGTTCTAATACCTTGACTTTCGAGACTGTGTCCCTGTATAGCATTTATTTTGCTATGACATAATTCATTGTAATGATATTATGCAAAACATATTCATTTATTTGTCTATTGGATTGAAAAAATACATAAGTTTTGTATGAAGAGTGAGTGCTATTTTTGGAGGAGCATATTTCTTATGCAATTGTTAATATTTATAACAACGAACTATGAATGTTACTATTTGTAACAGTGAACTATGAAAGTATTGATGAAGCTTTTCTATCTCAGAATGTTTTTGTTTTGCATCGACATGCACTTCTGGTAATCTTAGAATAAGATGTTTTATAAAGTTCCAGAGTTATTGGATTACATGCAAAGGAGCTATGGTACTCATAAAATTAGATAACGGACCTAGGAAAAGTTACTAGGATTTCTGTAATATACAAATATTGAAATAAAATTGTTTGAAGGTGTAGTTCACAATGCCCAACTGTAATGGACGTAAGAGAATATGATGATTACTTCCTTATCTCAAAGGAATTATTGTATAAGTGGACTTTCGAGCTATAATAATGTTTTCCTATTAAAATTTTCTAAGTTATTTGTAATGTATGGGGAATAATTTTAAGCTCTAGTTATAATAATAAAACTTTTCGGTTAATTAAGTGATTAAAAGTGCTCAAGCTTTGGGATCGCGTGCCCAAGATATTTAAACCACTCTTTTAATTAGCTTGTGTGTTGTTTTGGTTCTGGTAACACGTGAAATGAAGTCATGCCAGAATCTCTTGAATCACAAGATCACCTGGTAGAAGTAAATAGGCTATATTGTAATGCTTTAGTTTTGTTTTCCATATTTTGGAAGAACAGTTCTATGAATAGGGCTCTTGAATGAAGCAAACTGAAACCTCGCTATGACAGCAAAGCCTTAATGGAAACCTTGCTCAAAAAAATGAGTTTAGCTTATTACTTCCGTTCCTTGTTTTGAATAGTTAAATCGAGTTCTAGAAAGAAATGGTTATATATGTAAGGATTTAACCCCTCTTTAAGTGGAAACTCTGGATTACCGTTTCTACTAGTAATCGGGCAAACCTTTGTGCTAACTAAATAACTATATATTATTAGTTTTTGGCTCCACGGTTCACCGAAACAAGTGTGAATTTAAAGGGTTGGAAATTCTTGGGTGTCCTCTCAGTTTATAGAATGAGTTAATATGGGTAGCGTATGGATATTCCTAATACTCATAACAATGAGTTTGAATTATTCTTTGTTGATAGTTTAACCTTTGGTTGTATATAAGCTAATAGCTATGATTTCTATTTCTTTTTTATGGAAGTAATTTCTTGGTTTGGTTTGGTATAGTTTAGAGAAAAGTATAAAAAATATATATTGGAAAACTTGAACTAGATAGATTTGAGCATTCTTAGAGAAAGCCTTAGTCTTTTGATCAGAATTATGATGAACTTATAATTGTGCATATAACCTTTTATTAACTTATGGTTGTATACCTATATTGGTATATTACATGTTAAAGGTAGAATATTAATTAGAAATAACGCATGGTTTAATAGGAACTTGTTGGAAAATAAGAATTAAACAACATGTTCTTTTTGTATTACGCTAATTATAGTCTATACATATATAAAATTAGATTCAAAACCTCAAATCTAAACCAGAATCATGAGAATGAGTGAGTGGATTTATTCATCGAGAAGAGTGAATGAGCATATATGAATATCCAATGTTGTTGAGGTACGGGTATGCACACAACATTACTCGAGAGCAATTATTATCTGAAATAATGGGTTGAAAAAAGTGACCTAGTTAGAAATAGTAACAAGAGGTGGTATGGAATGCCACCTTTAGATTACCACTCAAAAGTACAACTGATAAATCCTTATACCATTTGGCTGTAGAAAACAAGTATGACCAATAAGCTCGTTCTTCCACAATGTTTGGTATGGGATAATCATCGTGAGTCATAATGGACAATGAGATCAAGACCAAGGTTAGGGTATTGACATGGCTCTAGCTGATTCTAGAGAAAATGGATAGACAACTAGATACTAGGCATATATATGCTAACCCCATTGCATAGGATGATTGGAATAAGTTGACAGGTTAGTCAAAGGTTCAGTATGTTAAGGGACGAGGAGAGTATGTGTCCACCCTTTAGGTGTTATGGGCCCTAAAGAATAATTCCAACCATGGTTTGAACCTCATGCCAGAACAAGAGGATGTTAAATGAGACAAGTTGATTCTACATAATAGCACCTTTTACAGGATTTGACTGATCTCGTTCACTTGGGTGGCTATTTATAGCAGTCTGGAAACCCAAAAGTGGTTTGATATGCCTGTACTGATTAAAAATTTATGTGTATACAAATGTTATGACCCTGAAATCACTTGCTATGAATATGGAAGCACTTTTCAGATTTGAAACAATAAACTTAGGGAAAAATATTACCCTAAGAAATTGCTTGGTTTGTTTTTATGGTGCAACCAGGTGAGTAGACTTGGGTTGTTACATATGGTATTAGAGCAAAAGAGGTCTTAATATTGTAGGAACATGATAAAAAAGAAATTTGGACAAATTTTAGGTTGAAATATTAACCTACTTCTATTCCCTACAGGTCATATGGCACGAATGTTGTGAGGTGGATCTTGAAGAAATCATGTAGGAGGCAAGGAAGAAGAATTCACCAAAAAACCTATAAGAGGACCAAGGATAGGAATAAGAGGATATGATCCTCAACGAGAAAGAAGAATGAAATGGTTGAATGAACCCCCACAAAATGAGTCTAGTAGGGAGGTAGGAAACTTTACAAAAGTTGTGCAACTATTGCAAAGTCATATGGAGCAACAAAGAGAAGAAATGGCCCAACAAAAAACTCACATGGTGTAATGACCCTCCTCACACAAGCTTTTATTAGCAATTGAATAGATGGTTTAAACTTACCTTTTTCCTTGTGGTACTGCTAATGATTTTGTGTACGCAGGACCAGGTATATTCTTTGGATTGATAAAATAATGGTTGTAAGGAAATCGTTAAGTGGGAAAGTGATGATTTGACTCGCAAGCACATGGAAACTCACATTTTGCTTTTCATTTAGATGCATTGTGAGTGTTTGGCATGTATGTGATTTATTTTGGAAAAAGTGTTTATGTTTTATTATGCATATAGCTTTTATATGGAGATGATGAAGGAAGCCACTTTTTCCTAGTTATGCATAAGCTAGTATTTGAAATTTAAAATATATAAATATATATAGAAAAATAATGAGAAATAAGCTGTAAAATGTAATAGAGGTGTTTTCATATTAAATGTGATTTTTGACCATGTGAATGCTAATAACATTTGTATTGATAAATCAAACTAAAATAAATAATCTAAAGGAAAACAAAACTGCATTAAAGTAGTAAAGGTTATAATGACTAGTAGTGGGCATGTTAAAATGGTTTGATATTCTTCCAGTTGGATGCTTTGCATGAAGAGGGTTCTATTGTTTTTCCTAGATTTTGGGGAGAAATTTCGGATAGGGAGGGTAAAAGAAAGATTACTTGGGCTATGTGAAAGAGGAGAAGAACGAGGGTTTGTAAATTCACATCAACAAGGAAGTGGATAAAAATGATTGTTGGAAGAGTTTATCTAGGTTGGAGAACTAATTTCAGCTTTGTATCTTGTTTGTTTTGCTTTGTGATGATTTACCTAAAAATAACTAGATGGTGCCTATTGAGAAATAGGGAGTTCGTATACTATTACCTGAAATCGATGCATGCCCGAAACCAATGCTTAAAGAAAATTGAAATGTTGTAGCTGATATAGCCTTATTCTGTATGTATGCTAGAGAAGCATTCTTTATTTTATGTCTATATAGTTTAAGAATGATTGAAAGGTTATATTTTCATTTTAATATTGAAAAGAATAATATTGAGCACGTGAAAGGAACTCATGTGGTGTCTACCTGTGAAATGTATTGAAAGGTAGATATGTAATAGTGGTTCGTGAATTTGGTGCTAAGTAAAGAAGTGAATTTGTCTTCTGTGATTGTAAGATATCTTGCACATCTAGGTGAGCTTGCTATATAGAATGATAGTATGCATGTAGAAGCATAATAATTTTAATTGATCCACATATGATCCCTGACAACTATAAACGCCTTCATGGCGAGTGTAAGTAATGATGAGTGCAAGTCACTCTAGAAAAGAGGCCAACCTTGGAGTTTTAGTATTGAAACAATATGGGGAGTTAATGAATTTTTCTCGGCTGGAGATGTAAGTATAACTTGCTTGAATTTTTACCAGATTGTTGAAGATGATAAACACAGTCAAACCTGAGTTTTACTCTTTCATCGACAAATTTGTAATGTTGACATTGTCTACGTCTGTAGTTGTACCAAAATTGAAATATGTATTATTCATCAAAGAAAAGTGAATAGAAACTCTTTTAAAATGTGTATACATTATGTGGAATTTAAACCTATGAATGTGATGATAAAGTTTTGGAAATGATTTACCTATGAGATAATTTTAAAGACTTGTTCAGATAAGAATGAGTAGTATATAACAACTCTTTAAGGTGCCTTTCATTACTTTGAAACTTATTTTTTATTTAATTATAAATTTAGTAATACATATGATAAGCTGCTGATTGAAAGCGATAATACAAAGAAAAGTTTTATTTATTTAATTTTTGTATATTGGCATATAACAATGTCGTTATTTGATCTTCATATTTTTTTGGAAAGTTGATTAGAACTAGGGACTTACTATATGAAACAAAATTATAAGAATTGGGTAAAGATCACCACCATGTGTGAGTGTTCCCAAATCATCTTATATTGGCCAAAGCTTTCCATAGAGCAATAATTACTTTGAAAACCCAATTTTGATAACTTACTGCTTCTTTTAAAATCGTTGAATAATATTGCAAAAGAAATTATGGAATGAGTGCCTAATTAATACCAATGTGGCTCTCAAAAATGTTATCCGAAAGGATAAGAAAAATAACGCATTAGGCTAAGACTATTTTAAAATGGTGTTTGTCTATAGACAACAAGGCGGTGGTAGGGTGAATGAGCCGCCATAGGTCATTTTAGATAGACATAAGATAGGGAAAGCTTTACCATAGTATTATTGGTAAAGGAGTTAAACTCGAACATTGAGAGTCAAGTTAAACATTTCTGGTTTTTGAAGGATGGATAGGTCGAACCATATGTTTTCACATTGAAGTAACCGAATTTGAAATCCAGACCACTCTTCTATTATAATTGATCTAGTTAAAATTTCTCTAAATTTTAGGGAATTACGTCATTGCTTTTGTAGGGAAAATCCATACTTGAATGAGTACCAAGTTAGTTATATTTGGTTGAGAAAATATGAGCTGGTTATATTTACACAAGCAACTTTTATATAAAGTTTAGTAAGGTGATAAATGTAAATCAAGCATTTGTGCAGTTTGTTTACGGTTTATAATCACATTAGATTAGGTTTCTTGTAATAAATTACTGAGTTAGACCAAAATAAATCAGCCGTATATCAAATAAATAGTATGGATTGTTAATGTAATGTTTGTACAAATAGTTATTTTTGTTTACTTTAGAACTACAAAAGTGAAATCATTATGCAATAGGATTTACAATAGTAAAATTCAAGCATAGCATTATGATAAATGTAAACCTGTACACCAATGAGATAACCATTAAACTAGGGTAGACTACCTAAAATCCAAATGATAGTTTATCAAGAAGGATTAAAAAAAATTAATGTTAGTAAAAAATTAAATTTTAAACACCCATTGTTGTTGAGGTGTGGGTATGCACACAACAAGTCTCGAAAGAAACCGTAGTTTGATAGAATTGGTTGAAACACGTGACTAGGTAAGAACTTGTAACGAGAAGCAGTATGGGACACCACCTCTAGGTTGTTGTTTTGGTAGTATTGTGATATGTCCCATGTTCATTTGACTTAGCTAGTTTATCCACGACATTTGGTATGGGACAAACAATCATGAGTTATAATAGGCATGAGTGATCAAGTCCAAGGCTAGGGTATTGACATGGCTCTAGCTGATTCCAAGAAGTGGACTATCAACTAGACACTAGACATATGTACGTTGATCACATGCATTTTAAGCTTGAATAAGATGACCAGATAGGTCGTGGATTCACAAATGCTAAAGGGATGGAGAAATAAAGCATCCCCCTATGGGTGTTATGGGCCCTAGAGGATAATCCTAGTCATAGCTTAACCCTAATACCAAAACACAAGGACATAAATGAAGTAATTCAAATCCACAAAATGGCACATTTCATGGAATTTGGCCAATCTCGCCCACTTGGGTGATTTTATGCAATAGTCTTGAACTTAAAGGTGGTACTATATGCCTGTACTAGATTATGATAATGTTACATTGGGTGAAACAAATTTGCTATGAACATGAACGCACTCTTAAGAACAAAAATGTGGTTAAAATTTAAAAAACTTACCTTGTAAAAATGCTTGGTCTCTTTTTGTGGTACAACCAGGTTAGTAGGCTTGGGTTGTTACATATGATATCATAATAGAAGATGTCTTAAGTTGTGGGACTCTAATTAACTAATTTGACGAGATCAATGAAAACTTATAAACTGATTTACTTCTTTCACCTACAGGTCAAATGACATGAATGCTACAAGGTGGATCTTCAAAAAATATTGTGGGACGCAGGGAGGAAGAACCCACCGAAAGACCTATAACAAGACCAAGGTTGGGTATAAGACAAGAAGGTCCTTAATATGAAATAAGAATGAAACAGTTGAATGAACCTCCACCAAATGAGCCTAGTAGGGAGGAAGGAAACCTTGCAATGGTTGTGCAATTATTACAAACTCATGTGGATCAACAACAATATTTTATAGATAAACAACAAAAATTGATTGAGGACTTGATCAAGGAAAGGAATCTTGTAGGTGTCCCTCTGGAAGCACTTGAAGAGCCAATAAGAGTAGTTGATGCTAAAATGGGCTCTGAGTTGGTAAGGGATCCAATAAATATGGTGAATCCCAAGGCTAATGATACGAGTGAAGTTAATATCATGCCAACTCACTAATTTGTAGCAAGAAGTAATGTTATTCCAAGCTTATTATCAGAAATTTAACCAACTATTAAAATATGTACCTGATTATGAGGGTATGGAGACCATGAAGGTGCAAAATTTTATACTTGGATTATATTGTAAGATTAGAACTGAGGTGAACATGTTAAATCTTAAAAATATTCCTAGAGCATTTTCTTTAGCTTGGTAAGAAGAAGTCTATCAAGGAACTAAAAAGGCTTACTTCAATTATCAAAAATTGACTAAAAAATAAAAATATGATCTTAAGAAACGTAAAAGTGTGGGATTTATGAAATGGGTTAAGGAGCAAAACAAAATGCTTAAAGAAGGAGACTAGAATAGACAAGGAGGCACAACAATAAGGATTGTTCAAGGTTACAAACATAGAAAAAATGGCAAGGGATATTATAGAAGAAATGATCCAAGGCTGATGGAATGGGAAAATACTAAATATGTTGTATCCCAAAGTAGCAATGAAAGTAACAACAAATATAACGACCCAAAAACACACAAACAAAAAAATACAAAAATAGAAAAAGTTTTTTTTTCTTTGGAGAGAGGTACATGAACCCTTCATGGACCCCTAACCAAACTACTATTTGCCTAAATTTTGAATCCTCTAAGTTATCCTAAAAATTACATCTCATGAAGTACCCTAACACAAGTCCCTCTGTGTAGGTGTATCATGTGTTACTACAAATAAGCCTATCTATCCCATCATTCTTGATGAGCTAGACTTATCATCCTGTAGACACCAAAACAGCACCAATCCGATTATGTGACGACAAGCACTGATCGCACCAACACACACAGCCCCCAGGGCAGCCCTCGGAGGTTAAACAGTGGTTCTAACCACTCACACAGCAGTTTTTGAAAGTCAGAAACCAATTTGGCACCTTTTGGACACATTATTTCTTATTCGTCCCACCCAGGGACGAGTAATAATTTTACTCGTCTTTCTTAGGAACGAGTGCTTACTGGCACTCGTCACTCTTAGGGACGAGTGCTGACTGATGGATACTCGTCCTTCATAGGGACGAGTGCTGACTGATACTCGTGTCACCCAGGGACGATTACCGGCGCTCGCTTCGGGGTGGGACGATTGTAGAGTTTGACTTGCAAAAAGTCAAATCTCGGCATATAACAACTCACCCCCTCCCCCCCCAGGGGGGGGGGGGGGGTTCACACATCTGCCACTTAGCTTTCCCTGCATGACATAGGAGTGCGAGTGAGTTCTTTTAACAACACACATCTGCCAATTGACTTTCCCTTCACTGCATGGGAAGGAGAGTAAGCTTTTTAAGACAACTCAGATTTGCCACTTAGCTATCCCTTCATTGCATGGGAGTGCAAGTGAGCTTTGCTAAAACATGCAAAGACATGCACAGAGGCAGTTAAGAAGCCCTTGATCAAGAAGAAGTCTTCTCTTCACAAACAAAAGCATTCATGCAAAGAAACACTTTTGCATGTTAATTCAAAAAGACCCCTTGGGTCTATAAAAACGGTGAGTTTTCTCACCCAAAAAGGATATACAGAGAAGGAGCATTTTGAGCGACGAAGTGCTGCTAGTTCACTCACTGGCGATTTGTGCTTTCATAATCGTGGTATTTCTTTTAGTTTCATGTTTATGCTTTTGTCAAGTCTTTCATTTAGATTCATTTCAACCATCGTTAGATTCATATTTTATGTTTCATACACAGGTGCTACTGACTTTCTTGTTTGTTTCTTTGAGTGCAGAGTTGCAGCATTAGAGGAGCGGCGAGGAGTCTACCTTACCAACGCAAGCGGCGGCAACATTTGGCCCGCCCATTCCAAACGTGGGCATGCGGAAGAGGAATTTTGAAGCAAATTGTAGAGATCAATATCTAACGCTCCTATCCCCTAAAAAGGAAGGAGACGTATTGTAACACGAATTGAAAAGAATATCAATAAAAAGGGCTATAGTTTATATTGCTTTTATATCTTATGTTCATTCATTTGTGTTCTTTCCTTTTAATGCAATTTTGTTTAGTTTTTCCTTTTTGTTTCCGGAATCTCGTGCTTTCAATGGCGATCACGGTGGGACTTCTGTCCTCTGTTTTTGTTTAGGTTAAATTACTGATCTAAAAATTGCTTGTTTTTTTACAGGTACCTGTTTTTCAACAATCGGACTGTTATTCGTCTCTGCAAGTGACGATTACAGAATTGTTACTCGTCTCACCCCGGGACGAATAAATTATTCGTTCCACCCTGGGACGATTACGATCTGTTATTCGCTCCACCCAGGGACGATTATAGATCTGTGCAAATTTTCAGAGCAAATCAGAAATTTCCGATTAGGCAGAGAAGAGGTAGGGGTTTTTACAGCTTCTGTCAAATTTCTGTTTTTTTGTTTTCTGGTTTTCGATCCGAATGGCTTAGGGAAAGATTTCTTTTCGTTTGCTTGTTTCAATTTCGCAAAATTAAAACGAACCCCACACATCACGTTACATTTTAAACCAAGGCGTTGGTCGTAAGACCCCAACCCTTGAGCAAGACCAACGGTGGGTTCATCACCACCTTGGCTTAGCTTTGCATCCATTCCCCGATTGTCAACTGTTGTTAGGCGTAAATCCTGACGAAAGCTGACCGAGTGCTGCTGGGGTGATTCCCATGCGCGCGAGGATAAGTCTTCTATGGTAGGTGCCATTAACAGGACAATCCCCCTTCCGTACCGCCTACGTACCACGTACCATCTGCTCTCACGTACTTATAGTCTCCCTCTCGTAAGGGCGGGTATATAGAGAGGTTGGTATATCGGCCTGGCTGGTATATTGAAGGGGCGACCATTTTTTGGGAGTTATAAGAGCCTTCATACTTGCATTTAAACGTTTCACAAAAATTTTCAAAAACAAAACAAACAACAAAAACACACTAAACCAGATCTAGGGCACACTATTAATCTTTAAAAGAGATAAGCATTGCTTGTGAGTGTGTATGCTATTTTCTGTTTTAGACAAAAAAAAAAATCATAAAAAGAAAATCATAAAAAGAATTTTTGCATTTTTAGGATAGCATTACCATGGTGAATACTCGTAGCCAAGCCCAATCACGGGCAGAAGCTGTGGAACATGCACCAAGAGAGACAAATCGTCTCCGATATAGCCTTGAAGACTTAGTCATTCCGCCTCACCGGCGGGATACAACAATTAGTTCACATCATGCAGAACATGGTTCTAGAGCCCCATCATGGCGGGGCACTCCAACCCATACAATCATAGAACAAGGTTCTAGAGGTGTCTCAAGGAGTGGCTCTCCAAATCAGGCCTTCAATAGACGAGACTTTAGAACCCCTTCTCTAAAGGAAACTCATGAGCAACAAGAATCTTTTCAGGAAAATAACGTATATATACCACCTGGTCTAAGCACGAAGCCTCCCTTTGAAGTTCATTATGGATGGCCTAGTGATGAAACATTGTGTAATGCTATGGAACAACAACGGGTCCAAAATGAAGAATTACATAATATTGTGGTTCCTAATTTACCCCCAATTAATGTCAAAAACAGTAGACCACATCCAGAACAACAAGTCCGCCCGACAGAGCAAGGCAATTCTGCCCGCACCTTTTATGCATATCACAGACAAAGAGAGGAGGATCACTACATCCCTCCAGTCCAGTGTCCAGTACCAAAAAGATGCACGTCTGCACCTGCATTATATCCAGATCGCTTATTGAGACCAGAGTTTCAAGTTAATGCGGCCAACCTCGACAGAGGGAAGCAACATGTAGGGGTCTCAGAGTACTATGATCGAAATAGATATGTAGGAGAGACATCTCGGCCTATCAAACAAGAGACAACAGCACAAAGTAACTTGGCATTTACACAACTAGCCGCCCGCCAAGCGCAAATCATGCGGCTTAAGCAAGAACAACAGGAATTAGAACATTTGTGTCACCTTGATCAAGAGCGTATTCGGCGTCGGGATTGCTGAAAGGTTTCACAACCATGCACGTGAGAGGGCCCCGATCCCTCGTGCACAACACTCTGAGATGTATGTGAGGCACAACCCTCTAGGGCGAGATAGGTCTCCACGACTTCAGCAAGCATTGCCTCCAAGACCTTTTAGACCTGAGCGGGAGGCCATTCCCCGTGACCATGATGGGTATCCTCCACGGGCGCCCATCCATATTTATAGGCCTAGGCCAAACACTCCTCACGAAGATTATGAGGATTATTACCAAGAAGAAGAGCGGGTTGAAACACCCTATCAAGGCGGAAGGAATGCTAACCATTTAGTCATTCAAAGGCCTCAAGTTCCCCGCAACCCACAACGGGAACAAGCTAACGAGGAGGAAATTATATCCTCCGATGCCTACAAAGTGTTGTTAGAACGCTTGGAGAATATGGAACTTAAGACCGGTGGGCCTCAAAAGCCTACCTTGCGCCAACTCCGTAGTCATCCAATACATCCGTCAGTGCCAGCACCTCCATACCCTGAACATTTCAAGCTGCCCCAGTTGGCACTCTTTAAAGGGGATGAGGATGCTCAAGAACATGTGACTCGATTTTTGAGTCAGTGCTTTGGTATACAAGACAATGATGCATTGCTATTGAGAACATTCATAACCACCTTTGCAGGATCTGCCTCGGATTGGTTTACCCATCTACCAAAGCATAGCATCTACAATTTGGATCAACTAGTGGACGCGTTCCTAGAACGTTTTGCTTTCAATACAAAGAAAAAGGCGTCACTCAGTGATCTAGCTAGCCTCAAACAGTATGAGGAAGAGTCCATGGTCGCATATGGGAATCGGTGGAGGACGGTGCTTTCAAAGTTGTCCTATCTCCCTCCTATGTCCGACCTAACTCAAATGTTCGCAAAGAGTTGTTTGCGATCGATCTCTCGTGCTATTGCAGCTACAAGAATACGCCACTTTAGAAGAAGCTCTGGCGCAAGCTAGACGTATCGAAGAGATCAAGATACAGGATGGCAAAATTGCCAAGCCTAAGAAAAAAGAGTGGAACAAGAGCACCAAAACAGGGAATACGCAACAAAAACCCGTCGCGGTCAATCAAGTTGCTATTAATGCCCCTACGCCTGCCCAAGCAACACAGCCTTCAAAGGCTAATTATCAGGCGGTGCCTCATACTAATTATGAGAAAGATAACAAAAAATAGGATCAAAATCAGCAGCGTCGCCCTAAGCGACAATTTACTCCATACACTGAGTCTAGGGATTCCTTGTTTGACCGTTTGTCGGCGGCAAACTTGATTAATCTGCCGAGATATTCCAACAATCGATCCTAATGCGCCGAAGTCTAAGGGCTACGAGAGAGGATCTTTTCTCGTAGATTCCATCGAAGGAGAGGGCATGACCTTAATGTCTCGTTGGACGTTTAAAGGTTTAGTGCAAGATCTTATTGATAATCACACATTGGTAGTGGATAACCCCATCGCACCCAACAACCAACAAATGGGTGTTTTCAAAGATCCTTTACCCACACATGATGCACAAACAAAACCTTTGCATGTCAATGAAGTGCAACAGAGTTACCCCATGGACGGGTATGTTGGAATGATAAGTATTGTGACAAGAAACAAGAGACACCCAGGAGTTGTCCCCGCGACAGCCACTAGGGAAGCTTCATCCACGTCACAACATCAACCGAATCCTACACAGGTTGCCCCCACCTAGACCAGGTGGTCACGATTCGATCTAGACTTACTCAAAGTCTACGGACCACATCGGCTAGGCTCTCCATTTATGAGCTTATTCAACAATCAGCGCCCCATCGGGAAGCTCTTATGGAGATATTAAAGGCAATTGAGTTGCAACCCCACGAAGCGGATTCGTTCAACAATTTTGTGGGGCATGTTAAACAGTGTACTGAACCAGTTATTACCTTTAGGGAAGATGAGCTAAAAACGGTGACTGGAGATGTACCGGATCCGCCCCTGCACGTTATTGCGCGGGTCAACGGGACTCCGTACAAACGGGTGTTGATAGATACTGGTTCTTCCAGTAACCTTATTACAACCGCTGCACTGAAACATCTGAAACTACCGACCTCTCACATTGCACCTTCCACTTATACCCTTCGAGCATTTAATGATACGATATGCTCGACAGTTGGCACAATTGTCCTGCCCATACAAGTGGGACAAAAGATCATTCCTACGTTGTGCCACATTTTAGAAGGGGAAATGGCTTACAATATCTTGCTTGGACGGCCTTGGATCCGGGATATGAAGTGTGTCCCTTCAATTGCTCATCAATGTTTGAAATATACATTTGAAGGACAAGTGCACGTGGTCCCTGCAGATTTGGAACCTTTTAAGTACTGCAATTCAGTGCAAATCATGCCGCAATCGACCCTTCCTTCAACGCACGTGGATTTCCAGTTAAATCCATCTAAACGGGGTTCGACTAAGCAAGAATCTCCCTTGCCAACTCAATCAAGTTCTCAGGCGGGATCATCTTCTTCATCCAATCCTCCCACAACGACGCCACCTACGATGGCCACACCAACGGACAAAGGAAAGAAGCCCCTGGAAGCGGAACCACCTCTAGTCTCCAACATCTCTACAGGAGAGACGCCTAATCGAATGGAAGTTGAGACGCCTAGTGCACCCCACATGGAGTGGACTCAAGGAGAACTCCCATTCACTTCCCCTCAATCGCCAACGATTACTGTTGAGATGTCTAACACAAGCATGGGGGAGTACATAGTGCGAAATGTTGTTGCAACGCCCACACTTCAGTCTATGCAAGACATGGGAAGACCTCGACTCCCCATAGGCTCCGTGGTTCCTTTAGGCTACCCACCTAATCGGACAAATTTTATTTTTGGGGGCCTGGATCATGGCATTGAACCTTCCCGAAAAGAAGAAGAAGATGAAGATCCCTTTATGGAAGATGTCAACTATCTGGCTAACCCAGACTTCGCATTACGTTATCTTAGCCAATGCAATTGGCATGGATACGGGTTAGGCCGGTATGAACAAGGAATGCGTGTTTTGTGTCAACCAAGATACCAAATGCCTTATGACAAGTCAGGAGTAGGGTTTAACCACCCTTTGCCCCTCGACATCTTGGTCGAAAACATGCAAGGCCTAGGGATAGGCAACAAGGATGGGTTGGCATCGGATCCATATGCCAATCCAAATACGACTTATACACTCGGGGGACTATTTCCCATTGCACACAAATAACCTTGTTGACCTCAACAACCCTTTCCCTACGGCTGAACAAGGAGAAACCTCACGGACTCACCCACAAGGGGAAGATGGACAAGACCACGAAGGGTCTTCGAAAATGAGTCGGAGGACGATCATTCGCATGAATATCAAATGAATGATGATCAGGAAAGCTTCCCGAGGATGTTCCCATTGAATGATCCTAGTGAGCATAGGTTGCAAGATCCTTTAGACATAGATGACAAGTTGGAACACTTACACATAGATCCAAGACCTAGGAGGCATTTCACCCTGGCGCGGTTATAGCAATTATTGCACCCCCCACTCCAGGCATACAACGAACATCTTCCGCCTAGAGACCCTATCAACTCATCAGTGCCTAGGGCAGACCCTGTTTGCAGGACTGCGTATAGGGCTGATCCCTTTGTGCCAGTGCCCATAGAGCCAGATCCAAAGCACCACGAACATCCAGAATATCAGAGTTGTCACATTTGCGGTAATGGAGATTACAATCATTTCATTAACATGGTCTCCATTGACTTGACCGCCCCCATCCATGATCCAGCCAATCCAACACGATTATTGCATCTAGACATAGAAGCTATTGATTGGGATCGCACTGACACACCACCATCTCCATCAGAGTATTGGCCTTGCGGTGGGATGTTTCATTTCACTCCAAGACAGACTCGGGATGTCTTTCATGCCGAGGAGGAACTTGATGTTCCAAATGATGATCTTAATTCAGCAAATGATATCCATCTCCGATCCCCATTCCACACCAGTTGGAAGACGGATCCCATATGTCAGTTGAAGCAACGACTGATGTAGACATCGGCACAGATCCAATGAATCCACGGATTCTCAAGCTGGGGGTAAGTCTTTCCCCTGAAGAGCGAGCCGATTATGTTGCCCTTCTTAAGGAAAAGAAGGAGGTTTTTGCATGGTCATACAAAGATATGCCGGGACTAGACCCACAGCTAGTCACGCACAATTTAACGCTTGATCCGACAATCAAGCCAATAAAGCAAAAACTACGCAAGATGCATCCAACAGTAGCCTTAATGGTAAAAGATGAGTTACAAAAGTTGTTGGATGCCCAGTTTGTCATCTGTGTGGATTATCCACCATGGTTGTCTAACATGGTTCCCTGTCAAGAAACCCGACGGGAGGATTCGCATATGCACTGATTTTCGAGATCTTAACAAAGCGAGTCCTAAGGATGATTTTCCTTTGCCGAGCATCGACGCGTTGGTAGACGCTACAACAGGCCACGAAATGCTTTCCCTTATGGATGGTTTCTTAGGATACAATCAGATTCGTATTAATCCTGAGGACCAGCTAAAAACGGCATTCACAACGCCTTGGGGGACATTTTGTTATAAGGTCATGCCTTTTGGCCTTAAAAATGCCGGAGCTACCTACCAACGTGCCATGACATACATCTTTCACGATTACATGCACAAAATTTTGGAAGATTACATGGATGATTTGTTGGCCAAATCTCTTTTGCGCCCAGATCACATCGGTGACTTGAGTAAGGTCCTTGATCGCCTCATTGAGCATAAAGTCAGACTAAACCCCAAGAAGTGCGTCTTTGGCGTCACCTCCGAAAAGCTCTTGGGTTTCATAGTCTCCAAACGAGGAATTGAGGTTGATCCAAACAAAGTCAAGGCAATCCTTGAAATGCGTCCCCCAACCACCATCAAGCAGCTCGAGAGTCGCAGGGGAAAGGTTGCGTCGATCAAGCGCTTCATAGCGCAGTTATCTGACAAATGCCGACCCATGAATAAATTATTGCATAAAGGGGTCACATTTCATTGGGATGACGAGTGCCAGTCAGCCTTTGACGACATTAAACAGTACTTGGCTTCGCCACCAATCGGCACCACCTGCACCAGGAGTGTCGTTCTATTTATACATCTCAACCACTGAGGTGGCACTGGGCGCCATGCTGTCCCAGAAAAATGAACTTCATAGAGAACAGGCTACATACTATCTTAGCCGCACCCTGGTCAGTTATGAACTTAACTATGCATATGTTGAAAAACTCGCTTGGCAGGTGGTGTTTGCTACCAAAAAGCTACGCCACTACATGCTTAGTAATAAGACGTATGTTGTGTCTAAGGAGAATCCATTGCGATACATGATGAGTCGTACTTATCATAGTAGCCGCACGGCGAAATGGATCATGTTGTTGACGGAGTTTGACATAGAGTTCATTGGACAAAAATCTATAAAAGGTCAAGTCATTGCCGATCAACTAGCCGAGGCTCCTCTTGAAGACGATCAGCCTCTGACTTTTGAACTACCTGATGATGGGGTCTTCCATGTTTTAGAGTCGCCAGATTCTGATGAGCCTGAGTCCCAGGCTGACATAACCCTTTTCTTCGATGGTTCTAAATGTGAGCAAGGGGGTGGTGCGGGAATTGTATTCTTCACTCCACAAGGTGCTCCAATGCCCTTGTCATTTAAATTAGACTTCCCGCTAACCAATAACAATGCAGAATACGAAGCCTTGCTCATAGGTCTTCAGACAACAATCACCATGAACATTAAACGATTGAACATCTTTGGTGATTCGCTGTTAATTGTCAACCAAGTAAAAGGGATATACCAATGTAAATGTCCAGTTTTGAAGTCTTATAAAACCCTTGTGGATAAATTCTTGGCACAATTTGAATGGTATGACATCGAGGCACTCCCTCGATCATCAAATCATTTTGCGGATACTATGGCCTCCTTGGGGTCACTTATTCCGCAAGACCCTTCTGGTGAAATGACAACCATTCAGGTTAAAACATTATCGCAATCTGCGATGGAGCGTGCAAGCTCTGATTCGACGCCAGAAATCCACATGATCCAGATTGAACCATCTCTCGGATAAGTTCTCTCGAATTCGAGATTGTTTGATTAAAGCCAACTGGGGGTCCTTGTTCTCCCCGGCCCCTCTTGCTAGCAACACCACGTTGTTTTTACAAGTTCTTTCCCGTTCAGCTTTTGTTCGGGATAAACTTCAAAAGGGATTGGCCGTTCATACTATCGAGGTTTCTGATCAGCAAGACTGGTATACACCCATTCGAGATTACCTTAAGCTAGGTAATCTCCCACTTGGATTGACCCAAGCCGCGAAAAGATCATTCAAACAAAAAGCGGCAAAGCATGTCTTGGTAGGAGACATTTTGTATCGTCGAAATTATGAAGGAATCCTCCTTCGTTGTTTGGACCGGCAAGAGTCCGCTTGGGCGATCACCCAAGCTCACGATGGTACATGTGGTGGCCACTTCAGCGGTATGGCCATCGCAAAGCGCATTCTTCGCATGGGTTATTATTGGCCATCCTTAGAGCGAGATTGTTGCGCATATGTGAAGAAGTGTGTGAAGTGTCAGCATCATGCTAATTTGACACACGTACCTTCTCAGGCCTTACAGCCGATTCAATCGGTTTGGCCTTTTTCGCAGTGGGGCTTTGATCTAATTGGAAAGATCTCCCCTGCGTCGTCGGGTCGTCACACGTTCATTTTAACGGCCACTGAGTACTTTACCAAATGGGTGGAAGCAATTCCGCTGACCACTACGATCGGAGCTCGCATTGCGGAGTTTATTTTGCATAACATCATATGTCATTTTGGTATTCCATCCAAAATAGTCTCGGATAATGGGACACCATTCAAGAATAAAGATGTGCATGCTTTGACCACAAAGTACAAGATTCAAGCATAGCTTTTCAACACCCTATTATCCGCAGGCAAATGGGCAAGCAGAGGCGTCAAACAAAACGCTAGTCGCCATTCTTAAAAAGACAGTTGCAGATAATCATAAAGATTGGCACATTCAGATCCCGCTTGCCCTATGGGCTTATCGCACCAGCATTCGGACGCCCACTGGGGCAACTCCATTTTCGTTGGTGTATGGCTCCGAGGCAGTCATGCCTTTTGAGTTGGAAATTCCTTCCTTGCGCATTTCAATGCAAGAGTTCATCGATGATGACACTGCACGGCAGGCCCGGTTAGATCAACTGACGTTGCTTGACGAACGACGCGTTAATGCTCTCGAGCATTTGCGTATCTATCAAGAGCGACTTAAGAAAGCATACAACATGAAAGTCCACTTCAGGGAATTTCAGGTTGGTGATTTGGTCTTAAAAGAGAACCAGCAGAATTCTAATTTGCCCTCCCATCTTCGGGATAAGTTTGCAGCAAATTGGTTAGGTCCTTACATCATTGATAGTAGAATAGGACCTGGAACATACCGGCTTGCCTCTCTTGAAGGAATCAAGGAAACAGAACCCTTGAATATCATTCATTTGAGGTCATTCCACAGCTAGAGAGCCATAGTCCAACAAAAAGCTCCAAGGATTACCACAATCGCTTGGTCAACCCAAAAGCTCCAAGGATTCCCACAATCACTTGGTCAACCTAAAAGCTCCAAGCGTTACCATAATTGCTTGGTCAACATAAATATTCAAAAATCAACAAAAACAACATAAAAATCAAAATCACAAAAACAATCGCATTTCAATTCCATGCATTCTTAAAAAAAAAAAAAAAACATTTGCATTTCCATTCCATGCATTCTCATAACAATCAAAATACAAAAGTATAGTTTGCATTCCGCATTGCATACATACATTGCATACTCCGCTAGGTCATATAAGTCAAAAGCACCATAGGTTGTCATTATTTGGCAATTCCCTCATTTCCACCTTAGATCTATTTTCATAAACACCTACATCCAGCATATCACCCTTTTATTTTTAGCATCATCAGTGTCGCCTAATGTATATAGGGTTTTCGTCATTCAGATGTCTTTAAATTTCTAGCCAAGAACTGTACACAATTAAGCAGATTTTACATGGGAAAGTTTTACTTGGATCACACCTTGTTACGTAGCATCCCAACACATATTAACACACATAAAATAATTCCTAAGTTGTGTAGACGAAAGATGAAACCTGCACCGTAATCCTGGTTACCATAAGTGAAACGGCTATCTTGCTTATCCCCCTGTGCGAATGACCCTAGAAATGCTGAGAATTGGCAAAAGGACAAGCTTCCTCCCTACCCAATTCCCCATGACTCCCAAGTTCTCAAAAGTTGCAAAACCATCAAATATTTGCAAAACGTCAAAGCACTAAAATTTGACATCCTACAGTGCACACATCAAAAGACACAAATAACAGTGATTATCATCACTCTTTATTCAAATCCCTTGCTCAAAAAAAAAAAAAAAAAAAAACAAGACGAGTACTATCATTTTATCACTATCAAAGAGCAAGTATCCCAATACCCTTGAAGAAAAGAAGGGAGTCGACCTTGAATCCCTGGAATTCTCAGCATTTCGACAGGTCATGAGGCAAGCTTCAGTACCGATTTGGTTGATAGCCTATTGGTTATTGGTGGTAAACCTCTCGCATGACGATATATCTATCACATTAACTTGTGTACAGATCAATGTTTGCATGTGGATGAGCTAGCTTACGGTATCCTAGATAACATCGCAGACAAATCTGACTAAATACAATAAAGGAGTTCGTGGAGATAATTAGGTGATCCTCAGTACAAGTTCGGTTGAAAGCCCATCTGGCACTGGCGGTATCCTGATGAATAACACATAAATGAACTCAATTGCACACACAGGGATGTGAAATAACTTGGTTAAATTCAAGTCAAATTTAGACCTTGTTCGAAGTCTTGTGAGATAAACGAACAGTCTTGGTTAGTTAGTTAAAAATATCTCGCATTTCGGAAAAGCTTAACTACATTTTCAAACAACTGATACATTTCATTCCATACATCACCATCAAACAATAGACAAAATACAAAAACAAAGTTTTCATATGTACAAGCATTCCACAAAGTTATCTTATTACTATAACAAGCCACTCCAATTTTGTACAGTCTATGGTGCATCGACATATCATCCATTCCATATGCATACATCATATCAATTAGCATCATCACATTCATATTAGCATATGCATACATCAATGTAAAAACATGTACATAAACATAAATCATGCAAAAAAAAAAAAAAGATACACACCAAACGGAATCATCTCGTATATATATCACAACAAAATTGCCCGCGAGCTACAAACCGGTCCTCAGACCTCCCTCCCATCATCCAAACTCCCAAAACCCCCGACCCTAGGGCGTCGGCCACCATGATCACGCAGGATCGGTGCGACGAGAGCTACCCCCCGCGGTATCTGTTCTCTGAGATCTCTCAGGGCGACTGCTCGCCCCTGCATCCCGACCACTCGCACTGCCCTCCTCTCGCCGCCTGCATCGGGATGATGCCGACTGCTCCGTCCCGCTGTCTCTCGTCCTGTGCGACGAGCCACTGGTCGGAGGCTCTGGTATTCGCCCACCCGAGCGGAGAATCTCAGCCTCCATCTCTGACCGATGCCGCCCCCACGCTTCCTCTCGTCGTCTCAAGTCTGCCTCCCGTAGCCTCCACTCGGCCTCCCGCCTACGGTAATACGCAATGGCATCATCACGCTGTGCTAGCTGCACCCGTAGGAGATCCCTCTCCCGTACAGCATCCGTATCACCACCCTGCTGACGAGACGCAGCCCCTGCGCTCTCCCGCTCTGCCAACTGTGACCGCAGGCGATCCCTCTCCTGTGTCATCTTCTGCAACAATCCCGTCAAACGCGCTACCTCAGCGCGCAACCCTGCCTCTGTCTCCCCCGAGCCAGCCGGCTCTGACGCCTCCTGCATCTCGGGCTGCTCCTCCTCCCCAAAGTCATCTCCCACCTCTGCCACCTCTACCATCTCTACACCTGCAGGTGCTCCCCAACCCTCTCCTGGTGCCTCTGCACCCTCTCCGCCTCCCGCTGCCTCCTCTCCTCCCAAGGGCCCCTCCCCTCGCCACTGCCGTAGCGTCCACCACTCCTGATATTCGGCTGTCACGCCGACGTCATCAACATCCGGGATGTCCAACACAGCATCTGACTCCTCCCCTAGTGGCTCGAGGATCGGCGCAGCTAGGGTCCTCTCATCACCCCGACGCCGGTAGGTTACGGGCTCCCCAGGCAATCCCTGGCGTACCCCAAACTGCCGCGTCACTCGGAGGTAGTGGAAGTACTCCTGCTCTCGTCCCATGTCGGCCAATCACCCATCTCCCTCTTTGGACCTGTCGAAGCCACTCATCCGCCTCTGGCCATGCGGTACAATCCTGATATGGCCTCCATATCACATCCTGGGAGTCAGCCGTGCTAGTGCATCTTTGTAATGGTCCACGTCTCCCGCGAACCGTCGACTATGCCCCCGCTCCTCTGATCGGTACCATAAAGCACCATACCCAATATCCCTGTCCACCATCTCCGCTCGGGTAGTCCAGGGCAACCCTCGTGGTCGCTCTATGGCTATGTGCTGCCATGCCCAGCACTGCAACAAGAAACTGCACCCCAACCCCTTCCGCCTCCGACAGCGGACCTCGTACAACTCATCATATAACTGCGCCAAAAGCGTCTGGCCCCACCTCATGATAACCGGCTCTGTCACCGGGCAATCCACTAACTGCCATACTACCTCCACTAGGTTCCATGGGAACCTCGCTCCTGACGAATCTGGCAAGAGCATGTTGGAAATGAGGCTCATGAGTACTGCATGCCTCACTCCCAACACTCCCCTCGCGTACCACCATCGTACCAGTATCCCCCCAATCTGACAATCCAGCTCTGCCCTCTCCAACGAGGTCATCCCATCCCCATCCCCTCCATGTCCAAAGTATCACGTCAGTACCGCCGTCCTCTGGCTCCGTGGTGTCGTCCGAATGGGAACCCCGTCTATTGGAATCCGAAGAATCCGATACACGTCCTCTAGGGTGACTGTCATCTCCCCTGTAGGAAGATGGAAGGTGTTCGTACGAGCATCCCACGGGCCAATCAATGCGGTAATATAAGCCCGATCTGCCACAACTGCATCCAACCGAGCCACATGCTTGAGCCCTAGGGCATCAAGCCACTCCCAATCATCATCGATCAACGCCTCGCGGGCATTAGAAAAAATGGTCGGTACTCGATGTCGACTCTTCACCACCTGCACATCACAAAAAAAAAAAAAAAAAACAACAAACATCAAAAACATGCATCATATCACCATTACATGTACAAAAATGCATAACTATACTGTACTATTTTTCATTCACATGTACATAAAAAAAAAAAAAATCATCAATTTTTCATTTCATCATCAAAAACACCAAAAATTTGCCATGGTTTACCTACGGTTTTTCCTTCCTAATTTACCATTCAAAACAAAAAATTCCATTCATCTTTAATTTCATCAAAATCATAAAAATTTGACATGGTTTACCTACGGTTTACCTAAGTTTACCATTTCAAAACAAAAAATTCATCCATTTTGCATCTTTAATTTCATCAAAATCAATAAAAATTTGACATGGTTTACCTACGGTTTACCTAAGTTTACCATTTCAAAACAAAAAATTCATCCATTTTGCATCTTTAATTTCATCAAAATCAATAAAAATTTGACATGGTTTACCTACGGTTTACCTAAGTTTACCATTTCAAAACAAAAAATTCATCAATTTTGCATCTTTAATTTCATCAAAATCAATAAAAATTTGACATGGTTTACCTACGGTTTTACCTAAGTTTACCATTTCAAAACAAAAAATTCATCCATTTTGCATCTTTAATTTCATCAAAATCAATAAAAATTTGACATGGTTTACCTACGGTTTACCTAAGTTTACCATTTCAAAACAAAAACAATTCATCAATTTTTCATTTAAAAACGACAACAAATTTGACATGGTTTACCTACGGTTTACCTAAGTTCACCATTTCAACAAAAAAAAAAAAAATTCACCTTTCATTTCATCAAAAATGACAAAAATTTGACATGGTTTACCTACGGTTTTATCTAAGTTTACCATTTCAACCAAAAAAATTCATCTTTAATTTCATCAAAAAAAAAAAAAAAATCGACATGGTTTACCTACGGTTTCGACCTAAGTTTACCATTTCAATAAAAAAACAAATTCATTCATTTTCCATTTTTTAATTTCATAAACATAACACAAAAATATGGGCATGGTTTACCTATGGTTTCGACCTAAGTTTTACCATTCACATAGAAAAACATTTTTCTAACCATGGTTACCCTAAAGTGTTACTCTAAGTTTCATTTTGGGTTTATCCTATAGTTTTCCATCTAAGTTTTCATCAGGTTTGCATCCATGTTTCATTCGGTGTCATTCATTTACCTTTTACTTTAATTAATTAGGGTTTCATGTTTAAACACAAGAAAAACACCATAAAAACAACTTTGCATTTTTCAAATTGACAATCGAAGAGATAGTGCACTTACTGGTCTCGCCTCGGCTCCGCCGCTCGACGACCCGGTCTGTGCACTCATGGTGGTTGGATGATCCGGCAGCGCTTCGCGTCAGAAATCTACCTCCTCCTCCCAGAGCTCCAAATCGCAATCGCTGAACAGTGCAAATGAGCCAAATCCGTCATTTTCGCATATTTATAGTTTTTGTCAGCTGGTACTCGTCCTTTATCGGGACGAGCGCTTTTCGGCGCGCTCGTCCCACCCCGGGACGAGTACCTTTGGAGATACACTCGTCCTACCCCGGGACGAGTACAATCCTGCCACTCGTCTCACCCCGGGACGAGTACAATCCTGTCACTCGTCTCACCCCGGGACGATTAAAAAAAAAAAAAAAAAAAAAAAAAAAAAAAAAAAAAAAAAAACACAACAAAACCAAACATAAACATGACAAATGCCAACAAAATCAAAAATAGGTCAAAACAGATGGGGAACTGCTCGAGCATGCTTAGCGGTAAACCATCTAAAGGCACCCTTGCACACGTCATCTTGGGTCAAGCGACTCGTCGCTTTTCTCATGTCGGTCATTCCCTCATCGATTCGTCGCTTGAGGGGGTAGTCACACTTAGTTGCCAATCAACAACATTATACCTAGTCTTGGAAAAGACACGCATTCAAAGGATCATTGCAAAAGACAATCGCGCCCCTGCTTGGGGCAGCAAACAAGCAATCATCACAAACTAATCATATACTTGGCATTCGTGAATCATGAACTCAAGGTTCCCACAACAAAAGGTTGCGCCCTTTGCCTATTCATGACTGATCAATGTCTAAGTTCAAGTAATACCTCACCGAACCAGGTTAATGCTTGACTTAAGTTCCTTAGCTCGTCAGAAGCAAGGATTCAAGAATGCGTGCCCTTTCCATACTTGGGGCATCAAGAGTTGGTTAGGTTACTTGAGAAACCCTAATCATTAGTGCTTTGGTTATATTTTTGCTCAGCGCTGCGCCTTGCATAACGCTTCCCAAAAAGGGGCATCTGTAGACACCAAAACAGCACCAATCCGATTATGTGACGACAAGCACTGATCGCACCAACACACACAGCCCCCAGGGCAGCCCTCGGAGGTTAAACAGTGGTTCTAACCACTCACACAGCAGTTTTTGCAAGTCAGAAACCAATTTGGCACCTTTTGGACACATTATTTCTTATTCGTCCCACCCAGGGACGAGTAATAATTTTACTCGTCTTTCTTAGGAACGAGTGCTTACTGGCACTCGTCACTCTTAGGGACGAGTGCTGACTGATGGATACTCGTCCTTCTTAGGGACGAGTGCTGACTGATACTCGTGTCACCCAGGGACGATTACCGACGCTCGCTTCGGGGTGGGACGATTGTAGAGTTTGACTTGCAAAAAGTCAAATCTCGGCATATAACAACTCACATCTGCCACTCAGCTTTTCATGCATGACATAAGAGTGCGAGTGAGTTCTTTTAACAACACACATCTGCCAATTGACTTTCCCTTCACTGCATGGGAAGGAGAGTGAGCTTTTTAAGACAACTCAGATTTGCCACTTAGCTATCCCTTCATTGCATGGGAGTGCAAGTGAGCTTTGCTAAAACATGCAAAGACATGCACAGAGGCAGTTAAGAAGCCCTTGATCAAGAAGAAGTCTTCTCTTCACAAACAAAAGCATTCATGCAAAGAAACACTTTTGCATGTTAATTCAAAAAGACCCCTTGGGTCTATAAAAACGGTGAGTTTTCTCACCCAAAAAAGGATATACAGAGAAGGAGCATTTTGAGCGACGAAGTGCTGCTAGTTCACTCACTGGCGATTTGTGCTTTCATAATCGTGGTATTTCTTTTAGTTTCATGTTTATGCTTTTGTCAAGTCTTTCATTTAGATTCATTTCAACCATCGTTAGATTCATCTTTTATGTTTCATACACAGGTGCTACTGACTTTCTTGTTTGTTTCTTTGAGTGCAGAGTTGCAACATTAGAGGAGCGGCGAGGAGTCTACCTTACCAACGCAAGCGGCGGCAACATTTGGCCCGCCCATTCCAAACGTGGGCATGCGGAAGAGGAATTTTGAAGCAAATTGTAGAGATCAATATCTAACGCTCCTATCCCCTAAAAAGGAAGGAGACGTATTGTAACACGAATTGAAAAGAATATCAATAAAAAGGGCTATAGTTTATATTGCTTTTATATCTTATGTTCATTCATTTGTGTTCTTTCCTTTTAATGCAATTTTGTTTAGTTTTTCCTTTTTGTTTCCGGAATCTCGTGCTTTCAAAGGCTTACTTAAAATATCAAAAATTGACTAAAAAATAAAAATATGATCTTAAGAAACGTAAAAGTGTGGGATTTATGAAATGGGTTAAAGAGAAAAACAAAATGCTTAAAGAATGAGACTAGAATAGACAAGGAGGCACAACAGGAAGGATTGTTCGAGGTTAAAAATATAGAAAAAATGACGAGGTATATTTTAGAAGAAATGATCCAAGGCTGATGGAATGGGAAAATACTAAATATGTTGTATCCCAAAGTAGCAATGAAAGTAACAACAAATATAATGACCCAAAAACACACAAACAAAAAAATACAAAAATAGAAAAAGTTTTTTTTTTCTTTGGAGAGAGGTACATGAACCCTTCATGGACCCCTAACCAAACTACTATTTGCCTAAATTTTGAATCCTCTAAGTTATCCTAAAAGTTACATCTCATGAAGTACCCTAACACAAGTCCCTCTGTGTAGGTTTATCATGTGTTACTACAAATAAGCCTATCTATCCCATCATTCTTGATGAGCTAGACTTATCATCCTTAGTCCATCGAAGGTATACACACATCTCCATACCATACACAAATCATTATGTGTAGTTATGTTATGAGTATTGAGAGTTAAGATAACTATCCCATCTCCACGATGAGCTATATTAACTCAGATGTAGTCTCTCCACAACTTAGTCAT
This sequence comes from Wollemia nobilis, assembly GCA_028583015.1. Taxonomy (NCBI): domain Eukaryota; kingdom Viridiplantae; phylum Streptophyta; class Pinopsida; order Araucariales; family Araucariaceae; genus Wollemia; species Wollemia nobilis. The sequence continues at coordinate 10,027,904 of JAQPPZ010003888.1, forward strand.
TTATCTCCCTAAGGGGTCTCAATTCCCTTAGGTCTCCTATGTTAACCCTAAGGGTTTCTCAATTCCCTTAGGTCACCTATGTTCACCCTAAAGGGTTCTCAATTCCCTTAGGTCACCTCTGAGTTCACCCTAGAACTCTACTCTTCGATTTCTATCATCAAACAACCAAAAAATAATACAACTAGATACTACAACACTAAGGAGTAATCACTAAATATCCATAAAATAAATAAGGATTGATACTATAAGAGAATCAACTACATAGCACAACAAAATACATAAATAAAGTAAAAATATCTTCTCTAAACCAATAAATAGTTTTTGCATCATAATTTGCATGGTAAATCCTTATTAATTTAAATAATATTATAGTAACTGCATTGGGGATATCTCCCCACAATTCTAGTCTATTTGAGCATAAGTAAACAAACATAAAATACAATTATCTATTTGAACCATCTAGCTTTTCAAAACAATCCTTAAAATATGACATATGATTAGAACATCCTAAATCCAAAAACCATTATCATCCAAACCTGAATTACATGAAATAGAATAATTAATTTGATCATAATTATTCTCAGCTTGGTAAGCCTTTTTCTCACCCCCATATTGGTTTTCTTGATTTTTGGTTGTTATATTCTTGCACTCTTTTATCATTTGACCTGGTTTCTTACAATAATGACAAGTGATGACCTTCTTACCCTTCCACTTTGAATTTGATTATTTTTTCCTTTCTGATCTGAAATTTGGGAAAATTTTACATTCTGATTTGTGGGATTTTAATTTGGTTTAGAAACCCATACTTTTGACTCTAGTGCATGATTTAATTCATTTGAATAAACATTCATTTTATCCTCATGGGACAATAAATAATCCACTAACTCTTCAACCTTGATTTGGTCCATATATTTACACTCCTCAAGTGTAATAATAATATGCAACCAATTTTGAGTTAGGGATATCAAAATATTTCTTACTACTACTTTATATTTTATGACTTCACCATACACTCTCATTCTATGCACTATATCATTTACTCTAATACAATAGTCTCCAACATTCTCATCATCATGCATTTTCATATTTTCAAAATTTATTCTTAATGTCAAGAGCTTTGATGCTCTTACATTTTTTGAGCCTTGATATGATGTCTCCAAGGTATTCCATGCCTCAAGTACAATATTACAACCAACTATTCTTGGGTAGATGCTTGGATCTATCGCACTCTTCAAGTAGAAGAAATCTTGAGCATCACTATTTTCTTCTAATGTTTTCTTTTGATCTTTAGGAAGATATTTCCAATAATTAGGAGTATATGGCTGAAATATACTTTTCCAAACTCCCTTCCATATAAATATCCTCCTCGTTTTATCTCTCCAATACTCAAAGTTGTCTCCTTTGAATGTAGGTATATTTAAATATGTACTATTTGTTGACATGATAGCAAATAAATAACCACAAGTATTTCTGATCCAAACACTTGTAAAGGATGTTGGGAATAAAAAATATTCAACCTCTCTTGCTTTAGCTATACCTTTAAATTCTAAAATCACATACACAACCTTGCTCTGATACGAAATGAAAGTTCTTGAGGTGGAGAGATAAAAAACAGCAATAAAGCAATTCTGATCTAAGACAAAAAGAACATTAATGGAGCATGGATATCACCCAAAAATGCTCCAGGAGTATTTAGTGATTAAGATAAACCAATTCTTAATTCTAAATTATCAAATATCCTCAGCCAAAAGCTCCAATTTCAGCAAACTATGTTGTTGGTCCAAACCAGAAATTTTGATCTATAATTAAAAAAGGGCACAAATATAAACTTTAAAAAAGCTCCACAATTGTGCACACTGAAATATTCCTATTCTTCTCATATTAAAAAATATTCCAATTACAAAATATATAATGATCAATCAGCCTTGATCATGCAAAAAAGCTAAAAAAACTAAAAAAGCTAAAAACTAGCTTTTTATAAAAAACAGATTTTATTATGCCACTTTGCATGCTGTTTTTTATTTATTTTTAAATTAAATAAAATTATTAATTTGCATGAATAAAGCACTCAATTTAATATATTTTTCATGTGCTTTATTTTACCACTCACATATTAATTTAATAAGTATGGTTGACTTTTGACATCACCCTCAACAGTAGTCCCATACTTCATGGTCAAGTTTCTCCTTTCTTATTAAATAGTAAATTTTTTTATAGATATGTGTGTATTTTGCTAGATAGTGGATCAACTAATAGTTTTATTTCCACTAGATTAGTAAGGGGAATACCTGAAAGACCTGGGTTTTTAGCTAATGGTTGGAAGGTAGAATAGGGATCAAGGCAAACCTACCAAGTCAACCGATGTATGTTAGATCCTCATATCATTTTTCCACAAGGAAAAACAATTTGGTATCTGTATATGGCACCTTTGTATGTGTTTGATATCATTCTGGGTGTTGACTAGTTAAAAGCACATAAGACTTATGAATTTCTAAATAATATGGGTGGATTTTATGGATAATTCTAATCAAAGAATTAGGATTCATTGTGATCGTGGTGCAATTAAACCACATTTATTTTTTGCAATGCAAATAAAGAAAGTTATTAGGAAGGGGAAATGATTTTTTTATAGTTAAATTGAAAAAAAAAGAAGAGACTAAAGTGGATTTCAGCCTCTTACAAGAATTCAAGGATGTGTTTTTGAAGGACCTTCCAAGGTTATTTCTCCATAGGAAGTTTGATTTTTCTATTGAGTTGTTACCTGGAACTGCACCTATAGGAAGGGTACCGTATATAATGAATCCTATTGAACTACAAGAGCTCACAATACAACTTCAATATTTATTGAAAAATGTCTAATCAAGCCGAGTGTGTCACCATGAGGAGCTCCTATCTTGTTTATTAAAAAGAAAGATGGTACCTTGAGAATGTGTATAGATTACCATATGCTGAATAAGGTTACTTTCAAAAATGGGTATTAATTACCTAAAATTGATGATCTATTTGATAAATTGAAAGGAGCAACCATCTTCTCAAAATTTGACCTAAGACCTGGCTATCATCAGTTGAGGATTCGAGAAGAATACACTTCTAAAACAACATTTAGAACAAGGTATCGACATTTTGAATTTATCGTCCTACCCTTTGGGCTAATTAACATCCCATATGCATTCATGAATCTAATGAATAGTATTTTTACAGAGCAGTTGGACTGGTGTATGACCATATTTTTGGATGACATACTGATCTATTCCAAGACCAAGAAGGAACATGATTAGAATATGAGGACTGTACTTGAGATTCTTAAAAAGAATCAATTATATGGAAAAATATCAAAGTGTAATTTTTCACTTCACAAGTACAATATTTGGAACATATTGTCCCTATTAAGGGGATTGCAGTTGATCCTACGAAAATAGAAGCAATTGTTGAATGGATAACATCTAATAATATGATTGAGGTACAAAGTTTTTTGGGGATTGCAAGCTAATATAGGATATTTGTTAGAGGATTTTCAATAATTGACCAACCCATTACAAACCTTAAAAGGAAAGGTAAAGCCTTCTAATGGATAGAGCAGTGTGAAGAGGCTTTTTGAGTATTAAAATAAATCTTGAAAACCGCACTAATTTTATAATTACCTTATCGTAATAAGCACATTATAGTGTGTATTGATGCATCCATTGAAGGACTAGGAGGGCTTTTGACCCAAGATGATGTGGTTATTGCCTTTGAATCAAGGAAACTTAAGAAGCATGAAGTGAATTATGTCATTCATGACCTGGAGTTGGAAGTTGTTGTACATGCCTTTAAAATTTGGAGGTACTATTTGTTTGGGAAACCCTTTTAATTAAAGACAAGTCACAAAAGTTTAAGATACATATTTATTCAACCCTTATTGAATGTTAGGCAAAGACGCTATATGGAATTTCTAGTTGTGTATGATTGTGGGATTGAATACATTAAGGGTAAGGAGAACAAGGTTGTTGACACTCTGAGCAGGAGAGAGTGCATTATTGCATTGACAAAATAGCAATATGATTTTCTAGATTAAATTAAATATTAGCAACAAAGATATGAATTTTGTTAGTCTTGAAATATTTAGGTTGAGTAAGAAGTTGGAAAGGATACAGGATTTGTATACAAAGATGACTTATTGTTTTATAAGAACATGTTGGTAGTTCCTAATTCAGGTGGAATAAGAGAAAAAATCCTTAAGGAGGCACACAATACTAATTATTCAGTGCATCTAGGGTGAGTAAAGAAGCACGAAATCCTGAGAAAGACCTACTATTGGTCAGTTATGAAAAATGATATCACTAATTATGTGGCTAGGTGATTAGAGTGCCAAAGAGTAAAAGTAGAACATCTACATCCAATGGGTAGGTTGTACCCACATGATATACCTACATAAAAATGGCAAGTGGTATCAATAGATTTTATAGTGGGATTGTCTAAAACAAGGTTCAGGCATGAAACAATCTTAGTAGTTATGGATAAGTTAACTAAGGTTGCACATTTTATACTAGGTCTTGTGCAATATGATGTGCCTGTAGTTGCATGCAAGTTTGTTAGGAAAGTGGTAATTCTACATAGATTTCCAGAAGTCATAATATCTTATAGGGATTCTTGCTTTACTTCTAAATTTTTGCAGGCTTTGCATAATGCATTGGGAGACAAATTGAATATTAGTACTATATATCATCTTGGGATAGATGAGCAGACTGAGAGGGTGAATTAGGTATTTGAGGATATGCTGAGAATGTACTGCATGGATCAACATACAAAGTGGTAAGATTATTTATACCTAGTGGATTTTTCATACAATAACAGTTATCATGCACCACTAGGTATGGCACATTTTGAAGCCCTATACGGGAGAAAATGTAGAACCCCATTATCTTGGGATAATTTGAAATATTGGGTAGTGATCGGACCAAAAACTATGAAATAAATGGAAGTTCAATCGAAAAGAATTTAGTAGAAGCTAAAAGAGGTCACAAACTACCAAAAGAGCTATGCGGACCTCAAAAGAACATAGAGATAATATTCTATGGGAGATAGTGTGTTCTTAAGGGTGAAACCAACTAAAATTTCCATAAAATATTCCAAACTAGACTCAAGATATGTGGATCCATTTGAGATTATGAGCAATATAAGCCCTGTTGCATACAGACTAGCTCTACCACCAAGCTTATCCAAAATCCATAATGTCTTCCATGTGTCCCTTTTTAGGAAGTATATTTTTTATCCTACTCATGTTTTGGATGTTTCCAAATTGCAGATGATTGATCCACTAAAATTTGAAGTTCAGTTTGTTTGTGTACTTAGTTTTCAAAACAAGAACTTGAGGAAGAGAAGCATAGACCAATATCGGGTCTAATGGAACCACTACTCAGGCAGAAATGCCATGTGGGAGGATGTAGTAGACATGCAACATCGGTTTCCTTATCTATTTGAGTAGACAAGGATATTTTAAAAAAAATCATATAATTTGATGATGCATGTATATATGCATATGGATATAAAACTAAACACTAAGTAGAGTAGTTCTGTGTATGTTTTGAATTACTGAGTAGAGTAGCATTGTGTATGTTTTGGATTACTGAGTAAAGTAGCCTTGCTTATGTTATGATGTAAGTTTTGGTTTATGCATGGACATTTGGTTGAATGTAACATGAAATGTTAAGTGATTTACATGGGTGCCCAAGTTTGATTGGTTTATGATTCAATGATAATTTGTGATAAAAATGATGAAACATGATTAATGAATAAACATGCATAATGTGGCATAAGTTAAAGGCTAAATTTGATTGTATTTGATTTGTTTCACTATGCACTAAACATAGGGACTGTTTTTATCTCTAGTGGGGGAGGATGTAACGAACCTCCTCACACAAGATTTTATTAGCAATTGAATAGATGGTTTAAACTTACCTTTTTCCTTGAAATGTGGTACCGCTAATAATTTTGTGTACGTAGAACTAGGGATATTATTTTTATTGATAAAATAATGGTTGTAAGGAGATAGGTAAATGGGAAAGTGATGATTCGACTCACAATAACATGGAAACTCACATTTTGCATATCATTTAGATGCATCATGAGTGTTTGGCATGTGTGTGATTTATTTTGGAAAATTTGTTTGTGTTTTATTTTGCATATAGCTTTTATGTGGTGATGATGAAGGGAGCCACCTTTTTCCTAGTTATGCATAAGCTAGTATTTGAAATTTAAAATATATAAGTATATATAGAAAAATAATGAGGAATAAACTTTAAAGTGTAATAAAGGTGTTTTCATATTAAATGTGACCTTTGGTTGTGTGAATGCTAATAACATTTGTATTGATAAAACAAACTAAAATAAATCGTCCAAAGAAAAATAAAACTACATTAAAGTAGTCGATATCATTATGACTAGTAGTGGGCATGTTAAAATGGTTTGATATTATTTGAGTTGGATGCTTTGCATGAAGAGGGTTCAATTGCTTTTCTTGGATTGTAGGAGAAATTTTAGATAGGGATAGTAAAATAAATATTACTTAGGCTATATGAAAGAGGAGAAGGAGGAGGGTTCGTACATTGGCATCAACAAGGAAGCGGATAAAAAAAAAAATTGGAAGAGTTTATCCAGGTTGGAAAACTAATTTTAGCTCTGTATCTTGTTTTTTTTGCTTTGTGATGCTTTCCATAAAAATAACTAGATGTTACCTGTTGAGAAATAGGGAGTTTTTATACTATTGCCTAAACTTGATGCGTGCCTGAAACCAATGCTTAAAGAAAATTGAAATGTTGCAGTAAATATAGCCTTGTTTTGTGTGTATGCTAGAGAAGTGTTCTCTGTTTTATGTCTGATATAGCTGAAGAATGATTGAAAGGTTATATGTTCATTTTAATATTAGAAAGAATAATATTGAGCATGTGAAAGGAACTCCTATGGTGTCTACCTATGAAATGTATTGAAAGGTAGATATGTAATAGTGGTTCATGAATTTGGTGCTAAGTAAATAAATGAATTTGTCCTCTGTGATTGTAATATATCTTGCATATCTAGGTGAGCTTGCTATATAGAATGATAGTATGCATGTAGAAGAATAATACTTTATATTGAGCCGCATCTGATCCCATGCAACTATAAACTCCTTCATGGCGGGTGTATGCAATGACAAGTGAAAGTCACTCTAGAAAGGAGGCAAACCTTGGAGTTTTAGTATTGCAACGATATGAGGAGTTGGTGAAGCTATCTTGACTGGAGACGTCAAGTATAACTTGCTTGGGTTTTTACCAGATTTCTAAATATGATAAACACACTCAAACCTAATTTTTACTCTTTCATTGACAATTTTATAATGTTGACAATGTCTAAGTTTGTAGTTGTACCAAAATTGAAATATGTATTATTCAACGGAGAAAAGTGAATAGAAACTCTTTTAAACTGTGTATACATTATGTGTAATTTGAACCTATGAATGTGATAACAAATTTTTGGAAATGATTTACCTGTGAGATAATTTTAAAGACTTGTTCAGATAAGAAAAACTAGTTTATAACAACTCTTTATGGTGCCTTTCATTACTTGAAATTTATTTTGTATTTAATTATTAATTTAGTAATACAAATGATAAGTTGCTGATTGAAAGTGATAATCCAAAGATAAATTTTATTTATTTAATTATGTATATTGGCATATAGCAATGTCATTATTTGATCTTATTTTCTAGAAATCTGATTAGAACTAGGGACTTACTATGTGAAATAAAAATTAAAAAGAATTAGGTAAAGATTACCACCCTATGTGAGTGTTTCCAAAACATATTTACAACTTCTTTATTTCCAAAAGGATGATATTTGCCAAAGATTTTCATAAAGCAATAATCACTTTGACAATCCAATTTTGAGAATGTACTACTTACTTTAAAATCATTCAATAATATTACAAAATAAATTATGGAAGGAGTGCTTAATTAATACCAATGTGGCTCTCAAATGTTAGCCAGAAGGATAAAAAAAACATCCCATTAGGCTAAGACCATTTTAAAAAGGTATTTTTTTGTAGACAAAAAGGTGGTGGTAGGGTGAATGAGCCACATTAAACCATTTCAATTAGACATATGATAGGGAATGCTTTACCATAGTGTGATTGGAAAAGAAGTTAAACTCGAAAATCAAGAGTCGAAGGACGAATAGGTCGAACAATATGTCTTCACATTGAAGTAACCCAATGTAAAATTTGGACCACTCTTCTATTATTAATTATTCTAGTTCAAATTTATCTGAACTTTAGGAATTACATCATTGCTTTTGTAGGGAAAGTCCATACTCGAATTAGTACCAAGTTAGTTAGTTTTGGTTGAGGAAATATAAGTTGGTTATATTTTCACAAGTAACTTTTATATAAAGTTTAGTACGGTGATAAATGTAAACCAGGAATTTGTGCCTTCTGTTTATGGTTTATAATCATATTAGATAAGAAGGTTTCTTATAAGAAATTATTGAATTGACCAAAATAAATCAATTGTATATCAAATGAATAGTATGGATGGTTAATGTAGTGTTTGTACAAATAGTTTTTTTTTTTTTGCTTCAAAACTACAAAAAGTGAACTCATTATGCAATAGGATTTACAATAGTAGAAGTTAAGCATAGCGTTATGATAAATTGGAACCTATAAAAAAATGAGATAACCATTAAACCATGATAGACTACCTAAAACCCAAATGATAGTTTATCGATAAGGATTAACAAAAGTTAATGTTAGCACAAAATTAAAGCTTAACACCCAATGTGGTTGAGGTGTGGGTATGCACACAATAATTTTTGAATGCAACTATAGTATGACAAAATTGGTCAGAATACGTGACTAGGTCAAAACATGTAATGAGGGGTAGTATTGGAAACCACCTCTAGGTTATTGTTCGGGTAGTACTGTGATAAGCCCCATGTTCATTTGACTTAGCTAGTTCAACCATGACATTTGGTATGGGATAAATGATCATGAGTCATAATGGGAATTATTAATCAAGTCCAAGGCTAAGGTATTGATATGGATCTAGATGACTCTAGGAAGTGGACTATCAGCTAGACACTAGGCATATGTACACTAATCCTATGCATTTTAAGGTTGAATAAGATGACCAGATAGGTTGTGGATTCACAAAAGATAAAGGGATGGGGAAAGAAATCATCCCCCTCTAGTTGTTATGGGCCCTAGAGGATAACCCCAGTCATAGCTTGACCCTCATTCCAGAACACGAGGATGTAAATGAGGTAAGTCAAATCCACAAAATAGAACCTTTCATGAGATTTGGCCAATCTTGTCCACTTGGGTGGCTATATGCAGCAGTATTGAACCTAAAAGTGGTATGATATACCTGTACTAGATTATAATAATGTTACATTGGGTGAAAAATTTTTGCTATGAACATGAAAGCACTCTTAGGAACAAAATTGTGGTTTAAATTCAAAAAAACTCACCTTGTAAAAATTCTTGGCCTCTTTTTGTGGTACAACCAGGTGATTAAGCTTGGGTTGGTACACATGGTATCTATTCATAAGATATCTTAAGTTGTAGCATCAGTCTTGAATCTAAAAGTGGTATGATATGCCTATACTAATTAATAATATGATAATGTTAAATTGGGTGAAACAAATTTGTTATGAATATGAAAGCATTCTTAGGAATAAAACTGTAGTTTAAATTCAAAAAAAAATTACCTTGTAAAAATGCTTGGACTATTTTTGCGGTACAACCAAGTGAGTAGACTTGGGTTGTTACAAATGGACCAAAAATAGGAGTTGATAGTTCAACAACTGAATGTCATAGACTACTTGACCAGGGGAAGAGAAACTGGAGGAGATAGGTCAAAGGAAGCACCTAGTGAACCTGCAAGATCTAGTACTAGTAGGGCTAGAGTGAGTGTAGAGTTGGCCAAAAACCTAAAGAAGGTTGTAATATCCAAGTTTAATGGGAAAGGTGATGGTGATGCAATGAAAAATTGGCTAAGTGAACTAGAGTCATAATTTTCCTTGGTGATTCTATCCTTAGAATATAAAACTACTTTGGTTGTTATGGACATGGTTGAAGTAGCCCTGGACTGGTGGAAAACCTTTATGAAAGGGTAAGGTATCGAATCTATAGACCTCAATTAAGAGGATTTTGTTAAGAAATTTAGGAATAGATTCCTAACTAAGCAATATTATGTGGAAAATTTTGGGGAATTTACTAATCTACAATAAGAAGCTATGTCAATTAGAGATTATCATCAAAAGTATATCCAACTACTTAAAAATGCAACCTAGTATGAGAGTAACAAAAAAATGAAAGTTTAGAAATTCATTCTAGGATTGCATCCCAAGATTAGGATGGTGGTGAATATGCACAACCTTGTAGATCTTCTTACTACTTTTGATTTAGCACAAAAATAAGAAGTAAACTAGGAGACCAGAGGATCATGCCTTAATTATCGAAAGCTATCGAAAACAAAAAAATATGAGCTTAGGAAATGGAAGAGTGTCAAGTTACTCATTTTTTGTTAAATTATAAAATTTATGATAAAAATGTACGTATTTTGATAGATAGTGGATCGACTGATAGCTTTATTTCCACTAGAATAGTGAGGGATATACTTGAAAGACCTAGGTTTTTTGCTAGAGTATGCAAGGTAGAGTACGGATAAGGGAAAATCCACCAAGTCAACCAATTTTTATTTGATCCTCACATATTTTAACCTTAAAGAAAAACTAATTGCCATTTTTATGTGATAACTTTGCATACCTTTGATATTATTCTTGGTATTTACTGGTTAAAACCCATAAGGCTCTTTTGAATTTTGAGGAAATATGGGTGGCGTTTATGTATGAATCTAATCAAAGGATTAGAATTCATTGTGATCAGGATGCAAATAAGCCATATCTACTATTTTCCATGCAGATAAAGAAAATCATTAAGAATAGGGGAATGATATTTGCAGTTAAAATGAATAAGAGAGAAGATACTAAAATGGAATCTGACCTCTTCTAAAAGCATCCTATTTTGGGAGGATTCAAGGATGTATTTTTGGAGGAGCTTCCAAGGTTACCTTCTCAAAGGGAGTTGATTTTTCTATTAATCTGTTACTTGGTGCCACACCCATTTCAAGGGCACCGTATAGGATGACTCCTATTGAGCTACAAGATCTCAAAACATAACTTCAAGATTTTTTGGAGAAAGGGTTAATCAAGGCCAGTGTGTCACCATGGGGATCTCCTATCTTGTTTGTTAATAATATCGGATGCTGAATAAGGTTACTATAAAAAATAGATACCCATTACCTATAATTGATGATCTCTTCGATCAACTAAAGGAGAAACCATTTTTTTGAAGATTGACCTAAGATCTGGTCATCATCAGTTAAGGATTAGAGAAGAAGACACTTCTAAAATAAATTTTATAATAAGTTATGAACATTCTGAGTTTACAATCCTACCTTTTGGGCTAACTAACACCCCAACCGTGTTCATGAATCTCATGAATAACATTTTTAGAGAGCATTTGGACCGGTTAGTGCTCATGTTTCTTGATGACATATTGATCTATTCCAAGAACAAGGAGGAACATGATCAACATATGAGAATTGTACTTGAGATTCTTAGAAAGAATCAGTTATACAAAAGGCTATCAAAGTATGAATTCTACATTCTATAAGTACAATATTTGGGATATATTATCTCTGCTAAGGGTATTGCAATCGATCCCAAGAAAATATAAGTAATTATTGATTGGTCTGCACCTACAAACATAACTGGGGTGCAAATTTTTATGGGAATTGTAGGCTATTATATATGATTTGTCAGAGGTTTCTCAAAATTTGCCCAACATATTATAAACCTTCAAAGAAAGGTAAAGCATTTAAATGGAAAAAGCAGTGTGAAGAGTATTTTTGAATCCTAAAATAAATATCTAAAACCACATAAATTGTTCAATTACTTGATCCTAATAAGAAGTTTACAATATGTACTGATGCATCAATTGAAATATTATGAGGGGTTTTGACCTAATATGATGCAGTCATCACCTTAAAATCAAGGAAACTTAAGAAAGATGAAGTGAATTATGCCACTCATGATTTGGAGTTGGTAGTTGTTGTACATGCACTTAATATTTAGAGTCACTATTTTTTGGGAAAATAATTTGAACTAAAAATATATTACTAGATTTTAGGATACATATTTCCTCAAACCTTATTGAATGTTAGACAACAATGTTAGATGGAATTTCTAGTTTAGTATGATTTTGGCATTGACTATATTAAGGGTAAAGAGAACAAGGTCACTGACACTCTGAGTAGAAGAGGGTGCATCATTACAATGATAAAATATCATTATGATTTGTTGGATCGAATTAAATATCTGCAATAGAGAGATAAATTTTTCCAATCATGTAATGCTCAAAATGAGCAAGAACTTGGAAATGATACAAGTTTTGTATATAGAGATGACTTGTTATATTATAAGAACAGAATGGTGGTTCTAAATACAAGTGGATTGAGAGAAAAAATCCTTAAGGAGGTACACAATACTCTTTATTTGGTGCATCTTAGAGGATCAAAGATGCACGAGAGCTTGAGAAAAGACTACTATTGGTCGAGTATGAAAAAGACATCACTAATTATGTGGCTAGGTGTTTAGAATATTAGAAAGTAAAAGCAAAACATTTGCATCCGAAGGGTAGGTTATAACCACGCAAAAATGGTAGGTGGTTTCAATGGACTTTATAGTGGGTTTGCCTAAAATAAGGTTTAGGCATGACACAATCCTAGTGGTTTTAGATAGGCTAACCAATATACCTGGTAATGTGTAAGATTATGCACCTACTATAGTGAGTAAGTTTTCCAAGAATGTGGTGAGACTACATGGATTTCCAGAATTTGTAATCTCCGATAGAGACTCTTGCTTTACTTTTGAATTTTGGTATGCTTTGCATGAAGCATTGGGAACCAAAATAAATATTAGTTCAATCTATCACCTTGAGATAAATGGATAGACTGAGAGGATGAATCATTGTTTAGAAGATATGCTGAGAATGTATTGTATGGATCAACATACAAAGTGGGAAGACTATTTGTACCTAGTTGATTTTACATACAATAACAATTATCATGCATCACTAGGTATGACACCTTTTGAAGCCTTGTATGGAAGAATATGCAGGACTCCCTTATCATAGGATAATCTAAAATATCGGGTAATGATCAGATGGAAAGCTATTAAAGAAATGGAAGATCAATTGAAAAAAAATTAGTAGAAGCTAAAGGAGGTCGTAAATCTCCAGAAAAGCGAGGGAATATTCTATGGGAGACAAATATTCTTAAGGGTGAAACCAACTAAAAGTTCTATTAAATATTCTAAACTTGACCCAAAGTATGTGGGACCATTTCAAATTGTAGGTAAGATAAGCCTTTTTGCATATAAGATAAGTCGTATACTTGGTTTTTAGGACCAAGAACTTGAGTAAATGTAACATAGAGCAATGTCGGTTCCAATGGGACCTCTACTCAGATAAAAACATCATGTGGGAGAATGTGGTAGACATGTAGTAGCAGTTTCCTTATTTGTTTGCGTAGATAACGACATTAAAAAACATTTAACATGGTTAGATGATATATACATATAAGTATATGGATATGTGATTGGATACTGAGTAGAGTAGCTTTGTGTATGTTTTGGGTTACTAAGTAGAGTCACCTTGTTTATATGATGATGTTTTGGTTTATACAAGGACATTTGGTTAAATAAAATATGAAATTTTAAGTGGTTTAATTAAGTGCTTAAGTTTAGATGATTTATGATACAAATAATTAAGTATGGTTTATGAATTGATATCATTAAGATGGCATATGTGAAAGGCTATATTAAAATGTATTTAATTTTTTTGACCATGTCATGTAACACTGTATTAAGATGGACTGTATTTTTTTCTAGTAGGATAATATGTAACGATCATCGCACGACTTTTGGTTGCAATAAAATTAATGTTTTAAAATTTTCCTTCTCCTATATAATGCGGTACTATCGATAAACATTGTGCATACAGGACCAAGTATATGTGTTCGATGGATGAAGTTGGTTTATGGAAAGGGTAACTAAGAAGTGATGATTGGCTCATAGATACATGAAATCCCACCCAATTGCATTTCATATAGAAGCATTAGAAAATTTAGCTGGCATTACAACATATTTTATGTTGTGTGATACTTGTTTTTGGTTTTGAATAGCTACATGTTTAAATTTTAGGTGGCAATGAAAGTACCATGGGTAATGAAAATACCATGGGCATTGGAGCCATTCTAGTTGGTTTATAAATTATTAATCCTTGTTGTTATGTTGTTTTGGAAACATTAATTTAATTTAAAAAATGATATTTAAAATTTATAGTAGCATAAATGAAAAAAACAACAAATATATATGCATATATATACTATATAAAATATGCGATGAACATTATGATGTGGAGATGTGTGCATTGAATGAAGTTACTCACACGTAAATCATTCATGATTTATTTTATAACCTTCCCGAGTGCTCGTTAGCAAAGAAGTTGGAAAACAAGGTGGTGGAGGGAGTTATCTTCTAGCTTGAGCATTACTAGAAGGGGGAGGCAGAGAGTTTTATACCTTCATGATCAATGAAATGGAAAAATAATGAGGATATTTCAACTAGAAAAATAAGTGAATTTGGATAAGAAATGGAAATCGAACTAGAATCTAGGAAAATAGGTCATGATTCCTACTATTTTTTGTTTTGCTTTTGTATAGATGAATGCTTGTATTGGTTGTTATGCTGAATTTTGCATGTGTAGATGGGTGCCTGTTTTGCTGCTACATAGAATTGAATATCTAAAATTAAGGAATTCTTTTTGTTATTTGGATGTGAAAGGTTCATGTTGGTTGGTTGTTATTCATAGCAATAAATCACAATTTACATGTACTAGAATAATAATTTCTAATAGCATGTATGTTTGGCTGGGTTATTGATGCCAATAGAAACTATGGATTTTAAAAGACAACCATACTACCTTATTGCAAGTTAATTGAAGCTATTTAATTGTTTGAAATTGTAAGGAATGTTTTTGTGCTTGAAAATAGTTTGAATGTTATTAGCAGTACATCTAGAAATTTGGATTGGTAGCTTGCATTCATTGATAATCTTAGTCAAATCTGATCCTGTGAGGTATTAACGAGTCTTGTGTTGACGGATGTGGGGAGGAGTAAGTTCTATGTGGATGTTATACAATGGAACTATTACATATAAAAAATCTAGAATTATTGATATTGTTGCTATTTTGGAGGTGCCTACGTTAGAAAAAAAAGCTAGTCATTTGTTAAACAGTTCAGCTATACCTCTAGTATGGCCGAAGGGAACTATATTTATATGTATTTGATTGTAAAACCCCCAAATTATAATATTATTCTAATATGTTAACTTTCGGGACTGTTGATGTAAACTAAACGAGAATTAGATTAGGAAATAATCAATCGAACATTAGGATTTGCCATTAAATTCAAAGTATAAATAGGTTACAAAATAGATTATGTAACGACTTAGCATTAGAAGCGCTAACATCTTTTAATAATAGATTATTCTAAGAAAATAACTAAATTTCATAAGATATTTAGTTATTAACCATAGTAACTAGAAAGTAATTTGTCGCATAGTAACTATCTCCTATGGTAGAAAAGTAAATGTAATAACCTATGTAGTATAATTCAATATACTACCTATTTTACCCTAACATCCCCACTTTATTGCATTACTTTGATATACAAAGTTTATTTCGGAACAGTTAAAATTTCACACATCCAAGTGCCTTTGTGAAGATGTCAACAACCTGTTTGTCAGTGGGAATGTATTAGAGCTTGATGTTGTGTTTAGGAACTTCACGAATGAAATGACAATCTATGTCAATATGCTTTGTGCATTCATTATGGACTGGATTCTTGACCAAGCTCAAAACACCTGAGTTATCGCAAAATATGTGAATAGGAAATTTCTTTGGTAGGCCCATGGTAGCCAAGATGTGACTTAACCATATTTCTTCACATACAAATCCACGTGCAGTGTGATGCTCTACCTCTGTTGAAGATAAAGCAACCACCTATTGCTTTTTACTATGCCATGAGACAGGACCAGATCCAAGATGAAATACATACCCTGATGTTGATTTTATGTCATATATGGATCCAACGTAATCATAGTCAATGTAATTGTATAAGAAGAATGAATTATTCTTCTTATACTCTAGACCATAATCTGCACTATCCTGAATGTAGTGAAGAACCCTCTTAGCTACTTTTCAATGAGATACCTTTGGTTCTTCCATGAATCATGAAAGATATTTTACAGCATAAGTAATATCTGGTCTAGTATTAGTAAGATAGATGAGGCTTCCAATCATCTATCTATATAGTGTTCCATCTACCTGTGATGAGTCATAATATTATGATAACTGAAGCCCTAATTCCATCGGTGATTCTTTGGGCTTACAATTAGTCATACGATATTTTTCTACTAAAGTCTTGCCATACTTTTTCTAAGTCACCCTAAGATGATTCTTCTTCTATTCTATCTCAAGGCCAAGACAGTAGTGTAGAAGTCCTAGATCTATCATATCAAATGACTCTTTCATGGCTTTAATCAATTTCTCTGAATTGCGAGTGATGATCAAATCATCTACATATAACACAAGAATCACTATTTCAAAACCTGTGTTCTTGATATAGATATTTGCGTCAGATGGACTTTTCTTAAATCCATGTTGCAGTAGGTGACTATCCATTTTTATGTACCATGCTCTTGGGGCTTGTTTTAGCCCGTATAATGATTTGACCAACTTGCAAACTTGTTGCTCATGGCCTTCCTCAGCAAATCCAGGAGGTTGAGTCATGTACACTTCTTATTTTAAGTCACCATTTAGAAAGGCACTTTTTACATCCATTTGATGTAATTTCCATCCGAACGGTGCTGCCATAGCACAAAGAACTCGAATGGTGGTCACACTTACTATAGGAGCAAAGGTTTCCTCATAATCAAGGCCTTCTTTTTTATCATAGCTCTTCACCACAAGACGGTCCTTATGCTTTTCTATGGTACCATCTACCTTATATTTGAATTTGTAAACCCATTTGTAGCCTATGGGTTTCTTTTATTTAGGCAAATCTACCAGCTTCCATGTTTTATTCTTGATGAGAAAGTTACATTCTGCATCCATAGTTGCCTTCCACTGAGGCAATCTAAGTGCTTCATCAACTATAGAAGGTTCATTTTTATCAAATGATGACAATTAAACCCTCTCCTCATCTATTTCGATATCATATTCCCTTGCTAACTCTCTATCAACAGAAAGGTCTTGAAAATCTGCACAAAGATTATCAACTGAAGTTGATGCTTCAGTATTTTCTTGTTGAGTCATGCTTCATGTCTTTGAATGATTGAGAGTAATATTAGGTGGGAAAGTGAGTTTAGTATCTTTCATTGTACTCATATACGATTTGGGAGGCTTTTTTAGTTGTGGATAAGGAAGTTGTTGTTGCTCCTCATCATCTAGGTATACTGATGTAGTGTTGGATG
The DNA here is from genome assembly GCA_028583015.1 of Wollemia nobilis. Lineage (NCBI taxonomy): Eukaryota > Viridiplantae > Streptophyta > Pinopsida > Araucariales > Araucariaceae > Wollemia > Wollemia nobilis. Next base: position 10,045,510 of record JAQPPZ010003888.1, read on the forward strand.
TGAAAGCTTCATCAAACACTACATCTATACTGACATGTATTTTCTTGGTAAATGGGTCTATCAATCGATAGCCTTTTGATAATTCATCATATTCAATAAAAACACATGGTAGGGACTTCTCATCTAATTTCTTTATTTTCTCCTTAGATATATGTATAAAATCCTTACACCCAGATACCCGTAGATGAGATATGGAGGGTTTCCTTCCACTCCATGCTTCTTGAGGAGTCATGCCTTCAAGAGCCCTTGTGGGTACTCTATTTAGAAGATATACTACAGTTTTAACAGCTTCAGCCTAGTAAATTTGCTTAAGATTGGCTTCCTTAAGCATACATTGAACCATTTCCATAATGGACCGATTTCTTCTCTCAGCAACTCCATTTGACAGAGGAGAATAGGTTGTGGTCAATTGTATTTTTATCCCATATGTCAGTAAAAAATGAGGAAAATTCCTTTGATGTGTATTCCCCCCTCGATCTGAATAGAGGGTCTTGATGAAACATTCGAATTCTTTCTCAACTAGATTTTTGAACTGTTGAAAATAGTTAAATGCTTCAGACTTCAACTACAAGAAGAAGACCCACATATTGCATGAGTGATCATCTACAAACAATTAAAAATACCATTTTGCTCCACAACTAGTATACATGGGACAACACAAATATGATTGAACCAACTCCAAAGGTACCTTAGCTCAAAAGAAGCTAGGTTCAAAGGGTACTTTGTGTTGCTTGCCTGACAAGCAATCTGAGCACACTGGAAAAGTATATGAAAGAGTAGGTAGTCCTTTCACCATTTGATATTTACTGAGTTCTAGTAAATATCCTGAACTTAAATGCCCAAATCTCTTATGCCATAGAGATATGGCCTCTTTTATGGTTACTGCCATTGCAATATGTGTTGAGTTAATTGCATCTAAGACAAACAAACCATGTTTGTATGAAATTTTTTCTATCTGTTTTCCTTTCTTAGTGATAAATCAACGTTTCTTTTCTTTGTCCACCTTCAAATTGACATTCATGTGATTATCCAATATTTGTGGAACTGGCAAGAGATTATTTTTCAATCTTGGTACATAAAGAATTTTTTGAATTTTACATTCTCCATATGGAATGGAGACAAAAACACTCCCTTCTTCCTAAACTCGATAGGTTTGATCATTAGTAATGGTGACCGGTCTACCTTCTTGAGCATCAAATGTCTCAAACCAGGACTTATCACCAGTCATATGCTTACTAGCACCTAAATCTATGTACCACACAATGTCCTTGTGAGGGGAATCTGTATGTGTCATGAGCACCTTGTGTGCTCGTTCAGAGTCCGAACTAGAATCTTCAACTGCAATGTGTCCTTGTTGCTATTTATTCTTGTTCTTTGGTTTACCTTTGCCCTTCTTGTTTCCTTGTTCATTAGGTGGTTTATCCTTAAACCAACATATTTTGTTTCATGAGTGTCCTTGTCGCAAATATTACAATACTACTTCTTCTTCTGAGTCTCTTTTCCTTTACCCTTGTCTTTATTAGAAGAAGAACCTTTCTGTTGATTCCACTTTTTCTTACCACCTTGTCTATTTGAGAAAAGAGCATTGTTGGATGCCTCATCTCTTTGGAGTAAATTAGCTTCTTCTATTTGAAGCATATTTACCAAATTGACAAAAGCCATTGTCCTTCTAGAGACTTGTAATGAAGTGATCAACACTCTGTAGGAGTTGGGAAGAGCCCTCAAAATGATAGAGGTCAAGACTTGGTCTTCCACTTTTTCTCCTAAGGATTGCAGTTTTGTTTTCAATTCTGCCACTCTGCAGAGGAATAGCTCTATTGTTTCTCCTGATTTCATATGAATAGTATGAAGCTGTGTTTGGATGTGAAGAATCATTGATTGATTCTTCCCTGCAAAGATGGTTGTTAAGGCATCCCATGACTCCTTACCATTCTTATATTCAATGATATGAGGTTGGATATCATTGGTAATAGCTAGCAAGATCATTAAGGATAGTTTTCTATCCTTTTTATCAAATTTTGTTTGATCTGCTCCTAGTGATTGAGGTCTAGTTTCACTTCCATCCACTATAGACAATAGATCCTCTACAGTTAAGATAGATTTCATCTTAGTCTTCCATGGATAATAATTTGAACCTTTGAGAAGTTGGCTTTCAATGAGATACTTGTGCATCATGGCCATGGTGAAGGTTTCAAATTGATAGGACTAAGATGGTTGTATCTTGCACTATATCCTCAAAATAGTATATGGAAGATGTTTAGTTTACTTCTAGAAGATATTTAATGGCACCTGCCTTAACACCCTTAACAAGGGATGAAAATTTTGAGGAGTTTAAGCCAAACAAATAGAGCAAATTAAAGGGGTAGGTTTTGAAAGACTTCTGATTGTGCTCTCGAGGATATTTAATGGCACCTGCATTAACACCGTTCAAGAAGGATGGAAAGTTTGAGGAAATTAATCCAAACAAAGAGAGTTAATCAAGGTGTTTTGAATTTTGACTCTTGATGGGGAATAAAATTGACTTTGTTCCTATGCAAGGTGTAGCACGATTTGGAGTGAAATTTGGGTTTTGTGAAATGCTCCTTCAATGTTCTATCTAATTGTTTAATTGCACACAAAAAACATGATTGTTAGTGCAATAATAAAAAACAAGAGAGCAACCCAAATTACTATCACTTTAGGTGTCAGATGCAACCAAAAATGCACCTGGTATAGTCAATTTTTAAGAGGTGTCGAGTACAATTGAGAATACACATTTCTTGCCCTTTGTCTTTACAATTTTGCAAAAAAATAGAATCACAAGATATGAATTTTATCCCCCTTTAATTTTTACAAAATTAAAAAGTTAGAGCACTCCTTTCAAGACAAGTCGACACATGACCTACGCTTGAAAGGCTTCCAGACCAATCGACACATGAATTTGGTTTTTGTCTTCCTCACTCAAGCATGAGGAGCAAAACAAAAATAGGATTGAATAGATCTCAAGTTTACAACAAAAAATTGCTATTTTATGTTTTATGTCTCCTTTCTTGAAGGAGAGAACAAAAGCAAAATTTGAAGGTTTTGGAAAACGAGATAACCTTTATGCTTCCTCAATCATGGCATGCTATGTGTTTTGCAATAGAATTGTTGATTTTCTATGTCTTATATCTCCAAAAATGAATGAAGAAAACTATAGAACTTTTGTGGAGTTTATTGCAAAAAATGTTGAAGCAGGTTTTTAAAATTTGCCAAAAAGAGGTTCCTATGTTTCTTTTGTCTCCAATTGAGAGAAAACACTATTTTATTTTTGGAACATTTAAGGCAAAAATTTTGTTTGGATTTCAAGTTCTCTAATTTTGATAAAGCAAAATAAATATGTATTTAAGATGAAATTTCTATAATTTAGGAAAATATTGGAAAAAAATGGTCCAATTTGATTAAAAATTGAATATTTTATGCCAATTTGAAAATAAATTATAAAAAAAATCAAAAAATAATATTTTTAATGCTAACAAAACTGGAGAAAATTAAAAAGTTTCAAAATGAAATTGATTAAAAACCTTTGTATTTGGAGGCGCTAGGAATCGAACTAGTGCCTCCATGGATGCTAGGCAGTCGTGCTAGCCAACCGAGTCACCACCTGGTTGGAAATGTCTCCGGCACAGCTGCAACTTAAGGTGGCCACGACAATGATGAGCCTTTGTGGGATTTATCCCACATGCATCCCACAATGGGATGCATAAGGCTTTATAAATTGTGACACTCCCATCCAACGTCGATTGCCTATGGGCAATCGATGACTCTCACCTTCCCTTTTTGGACATCACCTAATGGCATCAGGGGTGGGCCTAGTCGAGTCCAATTCAAGTCCAAGTTAGTCTTGTCATCCAGTGCTTATCTGCCACATGTCGAGTCCAAGTCAGTCCTCGGGTCCAGTCAACATCCAGGTGGTGCATGGTCACTGTGCCATGTGTCACCTAGTCAGTATCCAGGTGGTGCATGGTCACAGTGCCATGTGTTGCCTAGTCAATGGTCTAGGTTGTGCCTCAGGTTGCGTGCAATCTAGAGATCATTAGATCTCACCAATTGTCACATTGTGATTGGTTAGGTTTAGGGATCGAAGGGCCTCTTGCACTCATGGATCTTGAGGTGGTCGAGGATCAAAGGGTGCTACTACCCTCTCAGATCTTGAGGTCATGGCCCATGTGTGCGTCCAACTGGGAGGCGAGGGCGCTCCTGCCCTCTCGGCCCTCCCAGATCTGTGGAGGCCACATGGGTCTGCGGGTAGGCCTATGGACTTGCACAATATGTGTAGGCTTGGAGGGCTTACGCATCGCCTGTGGGACCAACAGGCTACTACAGGGGGTCCAGTGGGCCTACGTAATGCGTGCGGGCCTGGTGAGCCTATGCATTGTGTGCGGGTCCTAGAGGTCCAACGCGTTGCCTACATGGGGGCCAACAGGGTTGCTCCTATGATATGGACCTGTGGGCCTACGAGCCTCATGGAGAGTTGTGGAGATCCAAAAACTACTTGGGAATTCGTGTGAGGAGACAGTAGGCCTGACGGTGCAGAAGATTCAGTAGGGAGGAGGCAACACAGATGCCAGGTAACTAGGTGGAACGAGCGATGCTCATGTTATCCACCCCAGTGAGGATACCAATGATGTAAAATGAACAAGAATTAGATTAGGAAATAATCAATTGAACATTAGTATTTTCCATTAACTTCAAAACATAAATAGGTTACAAAATAGATTATTTAACGACTTAGCATTAGAAGCGCTAACATCATTTAATTATAGATTATTCTAACAAACTAACTAAATATCATAAGATATTTAGTTATTAACCATAGTAACTAGAAATTAATTCGTAGCATATTAACTATGTCCTATGGTAGAAAAGTAAATGTAATAACCTATGTAGTATAATGTAATATACTACCTATTTTACCCTAACAATCGTGTCCTTGTATATCATTTATTTGGCTATGACATAATTAGTTGTAATGATATTATGCAAAAAATATTCCCTTCTTTGTGTATTGGATTGAAAAAGATACATAAGTTTGGTATTAAAAGTGAGTGCTCTTTTTGGAGGAGCATCTTTCTTATGTGACTTAATATTTGTAACAATGAACTTGTTAGAATATTAATGTGTACTTTGTCTTATTAGGTCACATGGATTGATCCATGTAGGGTTATGGAGATCATGACACTTGTCATGATCTCATAACCTCATATAGGCTCATATGCCTATATATATGTACATCATTTTATATCAATATATACATCTCATTTCATTTCCTATATTTGGTATCATAGCAGGATTTTCCTACTCTATCATTTTCCTCCCCCATTCCTGTAGTAATGTTTTTTTCCTTTTTATTTTCAATTGGAAGATATTATCCTTTGTCCTCAAGCCAAATTGGTTCAAAAGGGACATGAACAACCTTTGTGGTTTCCCATGTTTTCACTATTTTTAAGCTATATTTTTTAGGACTAGTTTGATGGTCCACTCTATACAGTAGAATCCAGGATGTGATGAATCCATTGGAACAGGATCGGGCTATTTTTTTTTCAATACTATACTACTATTTTGACCATCTGCTTGGCACTCTTCTATGCAATCACCCCCCTTCTTCTTATATGCTTCTAATTCCTGTGCATCTAAGGGTCTGTTTCCACCTACAACTATTGCTGAAGATTGAAGACAAGGGATTTGAATGTTGGTTTTCTTTTCTGCGCTAAGATGGTGCTTCACACCTTTTTTTAGGTTTTCTTATTCTTTGAAAACTTTTAAAACCTAAAAAATACCACTACAATAGTCATTTTTGACAAGTACATGTTTTGATGGTTTTTAATCCCATGTGTCCCCTTTGTAACTACGACTTCGATGGATGAAAGATGGCCTGTATTGTACAAAACTCAACTTGTGGTGATGCAAATGGGAGATGCCCAGGTCGAATTTCATTGTCACGATAGAAGAAATTCTCTCGACAGTGGAGTGTATCATACCCGCAATACCTCGAAGATCATTGTACTTTAAAAATGTGCCACAAGCCCAGGGAAATGTAGAGAAATATTTTGATTGCGGTAAGCCTAGTGAAGAGATTTGTGTTTGAGTTTCAAGGTGACCATTTTTTTTTGTTCCATAGATGGATGGAAGCCAAGATCGATCCCATGCTCGCATGATCATGCATAATGAAGGGCAAGATACAATGGGCCCATGCAGATCTGAAGTACATAGAATATTTGTGTGGACAACAACGCAGATAGTAAGCTGCTAGACTTTGCATCAACCATTTTTTTCCCTTTTAGATCTGGATTCTACTTAAAGGGTTTCAGATCAGTAATGATCTACGTAAGTACAAGGTAGAGAAATTTTTGTGTCCAACTGTGCATTTTTGGAGCTCCATAGGAAAATCTCATAGAGTAGCTACCAAAAAATCAAATTCGCAACATTGAAATGTTGAAGATGTGGGATACGCTGAGATTTGATGGTCAACCAGTGACCATTGATGCAAGGTGACACCTCATGGATCCGTTAAATGCATTGTTTGATTCACTTCAGGTTCATTTTCTCTTGATCGCCACGTCTCCTTCTTCTTTGGCTTGTATACCTAGATGGACAATCATGTGGGGGAAGCTTCAACACACATGGCGTGCCTCCTGAACCTAATGGTGTATTGTGCCTGAGCACCTAGTTGTAAATTGTTAATTTTTCTAATTCTTTTGTCTGCAAAAAAACCTCCACGTGTACAATACAGTGTATCATCAAACCTAGTAGCTTTTCTTACCATGTGGAAGCATTTCGAATTTTTCAACCAACAGTAGTTTTTGATGGACTCATATGTGTTATCTATTTTTTATAATAATAGTATATTCTATTTGTCTACATGTGGTTTTTTCAAAGCGGAGGGACAACGATTTGAACCTGCGATGTTTAGGAGCATGACTCCTATTTGGTTTGCATACTTGTAGCAGGCCTCTTTCCTGCTAGACCCAGATTTGCAGGCCATGAACCATCTCAAAATCTACAAGATCGAGAGGTATGGTACTAAATTTTGTGGATTGGTTTAGGAAGGCCCACCTTGAAATACGTATGCTATTCACACCGCCATGTGACTCCTATCGCGTCCATGTGTCGGGATCTTTTTTAATATGGTATTGTGAACATAGTTTTCACGTTTCCAGATTCCCACCTGTTGGTGTCCATGTAATGTTTTAAAATATTGTATTCTTCTTTGAGGATAGGGATCCATATATTTTTACTCCACAAAAATATTAAATATTGTATTCTTCTTTGAGGATAGGGATCCATATATTTTTACTCCACAAAAATATTGGCCAGGTATATATATATATATTGAAAAGAAAGGGGCATGAAGAATTTCAAAATTGTAACTTTCCCCTGCGAGGGAAAAATTGAAGACAACAAGTGGGGTCCCTATTTTATTAAAAGGTATTTCTTAAAATTAGAGGGACCAATTTATTTTTTAAAATTTTGAGTTTTTTTTGTTTCCCATGAATATTTTCTGCCAATATGGCCAATGAATGTTATTTCCACATGGAGAATTGAAGGCCCACATGGCCCATGTAATCTCCCCTATAATAAAAAATTGAATTATATTTTTTATTTTTCCACAAAGTGATGCCACCAGAGTGTGATTCCAAGAATATTCTAGGGGAATATTCTTTTATGCCAGGAATATTTTAGATTCCTGTTGTGAATATTGTTTTTTCTTATATATGGAGGCCTCATTCACACCCGAACATAGGGCTATTTATAGTTGTTGGATATATTGTTTTGATCCAGATGCAATGGTGGTGTCCATTTTTAGTTTTGAAATTATTTTCAATACTTTTTTTAGGCTCAAATATTTTTGTATTATAGAGTGCACTTTCGATTGAACCCGACACTCTATGTAAGTGAACCTAGTATCTAGTATTCTCCTCTATCACACCTGGTGGATGCAGTGACTGGTTATACATACATTCTAGTAGGATGAGGTGATTATAATAAGGACACTTACCATTGTAGGGACTATAGAATCTTGACACCCTACACTCTATCCAAAGACTTTTTCTGATCAAATTTTTAAGACTACAGACATAGACATTTTAGAATATTCTCTTCTTTCTTCTTCTCCTCCACATTTTTATTTTAGTCTATGGATCATCATTTGTAATTTTTGAGTGCATTTTCAGTAGATATTGACACTCGCATATGGCTCACATTTATTTTATATTTAGGTGCATTTTTAGTATGATCAAAGTTCAAAAAATCTTGACACCTTTTGAGACAAGATTCACCATGTTGGGGGATGATATCCATGGTGAAAACAATTAGTAGTGAACTACAAGAAACAACCGACCTGAAGAGGCTGACATTGAGGCACTAAGACAAGGTTGACCTAGAGGTAACAAACCCAAGAAAGTGGTTGACCCTAAGGCAAAAAACCTAGATATACACCATTGATATAGAATCATTGTTCACAGTTGGAGAGCCAAGCGCAAAGAGCACGAGCCTAGACCAAATCATGTAATAAGGAGGATGTTAGGATTATTTTTAGAAAAGTACACATTAAGGGGGGATGTTAGAATATTAATGTGTACTTTGTCTTATTAGGTCACATGGATTGATCCATGTAGGGTTATGGATTTGTCATGATCTCATAACCTCAAATAGGCTCATATGCATATATATATATGTACATAATTTTATATCAATATATACATCTCATTTCATTCCCAATATAACTATGAAAGTATTGATGAAGCTTTTCTATCTCAGAATGATTTTATTTTGCATCGACATGCACTTATGGTAATATTAGAATAAGATGTTTTATAAAGTTTCAGAGTTATTGGATTACATGCAAAGGAGCTATGATACTTTGGAAATTAGAGAATGGGCATGGGAGAAGTTACTAGGTTTTATGTAATATACAAATATTGAAATAAAATTATTTGAAGACGTAGTTCACAATGCCCAACTATAATTAACATAAGAGAATATGATGATTAATTCCTTATCTCAAATGAATTCTTGTCTAAGTGGACTTTCGAGCTATAATAATATTTCCCTATTAAAACCCTTAAGCTATTTGAAATATATGGGGAATAATTTTAAGCTCTAATTTTTTTTTTTTTGAATTTACATGGTGGAATCGGTAGTCGCCACGAATCCGGGTAGGTTGTCCAACTTTTTATGGCCACCATAGTATTCTACGTTGTCCGCCCTAGAAGCCACCACATAGATCTTTGTGCAGTCCGCCCCTATAACCACCATGCCACAATCATTTTAAATCTTTTACGCCACTGAAAGCACCAAGAAAGGGACAAGCGTTCAGTCCGGCGAGGCCCGAGATTTGAACCTTGGACCTCCACCTCCCTTATGGGGTTTGGATGAACCAATTGGTCTACACCTCGGACCTGAGACATAAAAATTAATCTCTAATTATAATAATAAAAAAAATTGTTAATTAAGTGATTAAACCACTTTTTTAATTACCTTGTGTATGTTGTTTTGGTTCTGATAACACGTGAAATGAAGTCATGCCAGAATCTGTTGAATCACAAGATCACCTAGTACATGTAAATAAGCTATACTATGACTCTTTCATTTTGTTTTCCAGATTTTGGAAGAATAGTTTTATGAATAGGGCTCTTGTATGAAGCGAACTAAAACCCCACTGTGACAATGAAACCTTAATGGAAAATTTGCATAGAAAAATGAGTTTGGCTTATTACTTTCATTCCTTGTTTTGAATAGTTAAACCAAGTTTAAGAAAGCTATGGTTACTTATATAAGGATTTAACCCCTCTTTGAGTGGAAAATCTGGATTAACGTTTCTACTAGTAATCCGATGAACCTTTGTGCTAACTAAATAGCTATATATTATTAGTTTTTGGCTCCACGGTTCATCAAAATTATGATGAAGTTATAATTGTTCATATAAATTTTTATTACATTGTGGTTGTATACTTATATTGGTATATTACACGTTGAAGGTAGAATATTAATTAGAAAGAATGAATGGTTTAATAGAAAATTGTTGGAAAATAAGAATTAAACAACATGTTCTTTTTGTATTATGCTAATGATATCCTATACATGTGGAAACTTAGATTCAAAACCTCAAATATAAACCATAATGATGAGAACGAGTGAGTGGATTCATTCATCGAGAAGGGTGAATGAGTATATATGAATACCTAATGTTGTTGAGGTGAGGGTATGCACACAACATGACTCGAGAGAAATTGTTTTTCTGACAGAATGGGTCAAAAAAGTGACCTAGTTAGAAATAGTAACAAGCGAGGTATGGGATACCACCTTTATATTACAAATCGAAATTACAAGTGATAAGTCCTTGTGCCATGATGTTTGGTATGGGACAATCGTTGTGACTCATAATGGACAATGAGATCAGAAGTAAGGTCAAGGTATTAAAATAGCTCTAGCTAGTTCCATAGATAATAGATAGATATCTAGACACTAGGCATATACACACTAACCCCCTTGCATACGATGATTGGAACAAGTCGACAAGGTAGTCAAAGGTTCAATATGTTAAGAAATAGGGAAAGTATGCATCCACCCTTTATGTATTATGGGCCCTAAAGGACAACCCCAACCATGGTTCAATCCTCATGCCAAAACAAGAGGACATGTTATAGAGAATGTATATATATTAGAGGGAAGTGCAAAGAATATTTTGCTCTTGATTATTGAAGGTGTTACACATACTTGGCATAGGACATATTGCCATGAATCTCCATACAAGATTGGCATATATTCCTCTAAATGTTATCTATCCTTTTGGTCTCAATTTCCATTGTTGATCTTCTTTGACCTTATCCTTGTACTCTGCTAAATAATTTTTTTCTTTTCTTTCATCTTTGGTCCTTTGTAATTAGGTGGGCCTCATAGCATTGGCCTTTCTTTTGTTTATTATTTTTTTACCTCAAATGTAATTGTTGGATGGTTGTTAGATTCTTGAAAAAAAGGGAACAAATTAATTTAGGATGCAAATGATATTTTTTTGGGTTTGATTTCACCTTCTCTCTGCTCTCTCTACAAGTGGAAACAACAAAAAATAAAGCCAATTTTGAAAACACTTTTTTTTTGTTTTTTGTGTTTTTGCTACCATAGCTGAGTTTTTTCTTGGACTCATGAATTAAAAAAAAAAACATGACTAAAAAAAACTCAGTGAGTACAAGACAACTCATAGAACCAGGTAAAAAACACTAGGGAGGATCGTCTTAGTCATAAATTTGGTGATTTTTTCAAACTCGTCAAGTTTTGTAACTATGGCTTGGATATTCACCTTCTACTTTCTGATATTGGACTTTCCAAGGAACTTTAGAGGCACCAGATTGACAAGTTATTTCAGCCTATCGAAGTCATTAGAGATGACTGGCACTTATTACTCTCAGGAGGTCCTATGGGAGGAGGCATCACTCTTCATTAATGATTTAGAAAATGAATATTTTAATGATTGAATTCCTGAGCATATGATCTTAGAGAACAACCCTAATTCAACTAAAGATATTTCCAGGAGATTTCTTGTTTCATATGCTTTGATAGACATAGCTTCCTATGTATGAGTATTTTGAAATATTCCTAGTTATTAAGTCTTCAACTACTTATGTTGTTTCCTTGTATGTATTAAAGGCTATATTTTAGATACAATTAGCCTTGGATGGACTTGTGTCTGACAACTACAGCTAATTGTCTTAAATATTTTGCAAAGTGCCTCTCACACACTAGTATGTCCATATTTAATTCAAATTTGAATGTAGCATTCAAGAGCTGACTTACTGATTGCGTGAGATATTGTTGCTACTTCATAAGTGGAAATCCAAGGAAAGGAATCTGAACACTTATGAGAATTTTTTTCTCCTATATATAATGAATAGAGACCAAGATAAAATTTTGAATCATTTGCAATAGTAGGGGTGCATTCCTCAAAAACATAGCATAGTTGAGATAAATCCTATTCCAATTAATTTGCCCAGCAATCCTTTCCATGTTCTATCAATTTTAATTAACCTTGACACTACTTTGTCCATGCAATTCTATCTCTTGCATCCAAATATGAATTTTAGTTGTTTAAGAACAATAAATTTCATCCACTGTGCATTCTAATTTTTACCTTCTAAATTTATTTTGTACATCCCAAGTATGTTAGGAATGTTCTCTTTGTTCATTTTTGTAGCTTTGATAACACTATGAATTGAGACCAATTGATCTATATGTCAACTATGTGCTCTTTTGCTCTACAAAATATAAATATGTTGTTAACTATTTTTACCTTTCATAGTATATCATTAATCCAACCAAGTACTTTGTTTATACAATTTATACTCTACTATCTGTAGTCTATGGTAGTTTTCTCTCTTAAGAAAACCTATAATGGATTTGAAGCCTTTTTGTAAGGTAAGTACAATCAAATAGATGCATATGATATGTTTCTATTTATTCTTCTCTAGTTTTTCTTACCTTCTAGTCTTGCAATATCTTGTTTATGAAATAGTTGTCAATGCACAACATGACCTTTATTGTAGTCATTATTATAATTTATGTTTTGAATTTAGTATTTGAGGACCTGAGCCTTCCACTTAATGCTCTTTGTAGGGCTTGGCATTCCACTTGCTTTGTGAGTTCCTCCACTTGTCAATGCAGACTTGTACAAGATACTATCTCTTTTAGCATATTGTCTAGTATACTTATTCTTGTTCCTCCACAAGCTTGTCTTAGAAAAATATTGACTAATTCAGTTGTTGCTTTAAGGAACTTCATATTATCTCTAGCTTTAAGCAACTTCATATTATATATGCATTCCTTAGGCTATGGGAACTTGTCTATCCATCATCCATAATAAGAACACTAGTGTTAGGGATATAAATTAATGTTGACTTGGGTGTAAAGAAACCAACCTTGTCAACCTTTTGTTATGTTTCATTTGAATTTTTTGCATAGATAGCAACCGCTCAAACCTAAAACAGGCCAATTCTACATAGACATGATCACACTCAATCAAACCAATTTCAGATGGTCAATATTTCCTCTACTTGATATCATGAAAACTTCTATAAGACACTTAAATTGTATTTATTTAACCATTAGCAAGGGTATCTAGCACAAGGAAACACATTAAACTAAAGGTGTAAGGACTGGTTGATTCAAAAACAAAAATGAAAAAAGCAAAAAAACATGACAGTTGAGAAACAAAAGAGGCTTGGATCTTATTAGTCATTTCTTTAGAATAATAAAATCAAAACTCTAAATTTATCAACTATTGTGAGTACTCACAAGTATTACTCACTCATGCCAAAATAGGTCAATTTTACCTAGTCCATTGTAGTGTCAATCAAACTAAGTTGAAGTGGCCAATAATTTGTGTACTTAGTATCATATAAAACTTCTAATATTGAACAAGCATCCTAATACTTAGCAAGGCTGGCCCAAATTGACTGTCATCACTTACCTCTTATAAATGCAAAAAATAACCATTCTCAAATATTCATTATCCTGTTGTGTGCAAGTTTTATTATTTTGGATATGTTTTGTACTACGATATATATTCTACTCTGTCTTAACATGTTGTTGTATTGCTTTCTTGCAACTGTACTTTATTCCTTGTTTGGATGTTGGTTTTAGCTTGTTGTACTTGTTTGAGCTTATGGTGTGACCCTGAGCTCCTATTGATCCTTTTTGTATAAGTTTTGGGGTCCCTTTCAAAACCCCTGGGTCCTCTTACTATCTAATAAAATCAAAGAATTCAGTTTGCTTTTTCTTGACCACTTCATGACAAAAAGACATCCCAAGAATTTTTTAATGAATTTTAGTGAATTTCTTGCAAGCCAAAAAAAAAGACACTATTGAGAAGATAGAGTTTTTGTAGCACAAAACAATTGAACAATAATGTTTCTAACTTCTTCTGTAGCAAAGCGCACACTAAAACCTTTGTTGTGAAAATTTTAACACAAATTCAAAGAATGGGGGTATAGTTCCTCAATCATGTTTCTAGTATTTTGGCCATTTTTATTTAGAGTTTTTTCAAGATAAGTTAAAACTAAATAATTAAAATAGCAAGGCATAGGAACTTTGCTTGATATTGCTATACAAGTATAGGAAACATAAAGAACCTTTCTCTTAAAGATATGAATGGCAGGTAAGAAACCATTCTAAGTACAATTTTGTCTTGGTATCACGAAATGATGTAACCACTGTTAAAAAAAAACTTCAAAAAATCATGATTATGTTGTATATCATGATTTTTTTCAGCCTCCCAATATGTTTGCAAGTAACCGAAGCTTTCAAACAATTTTGCAATTTTTTCCTGATTAATTATTGATCCAATTTTTTCCATGCCTTGCTTATAGGGTGAAACATAGACTAAAACTAGTATTATTATTTAGGCCTTCATAGTTTATTTGACTTCAAACCAATAATACTAGTTTTAGTCTTTTTTTGTATATTTTTTTGATGCAACCATTGTAACTTCTTGTAGGTTTGAGTCCCATGGGCATACTTCAGTTACTCATGTATATTTAAATTATTTGTTTCTATTTTAAGTATATATTTAAAAATTAAATATATATGACTTTAAATGCTTATTATTGCTAAATCTCCACTTCTTAAATTTGAAAAACTTGTGGCCCTTTAACATGTAATCTTGATGTCTATCATCTAAAACCAAGATTTACTTTGTTGTCCATACTTCAATGTTGATAGGCAAGTAAATAAAGGCCTATTCTAATATACAAAATTTCTACCTTAGCCAGGTAGACTCTTAATGATTGGCTTCAAACATAAAATGCTCATAAAGGATTATTTGCATATATCATTGCAAATGATTACAGACAACAATGTTTAGAACAATAATATTTCTTTATTTTTTCTTTTTTAATTTCATTTTTGAAGTTAAATCCAATTTCTCATCCTATTATTTCCAAATTAAATCTTTCTTATATTATTGGAGGTTCTTTTTTACTTTCAATAGAGTAGTAACTTAGATTACATTTCTAAAGTTGCAATTGAAATTAAGCTTCAGTTTCTTGCCATGGCCACATATCACATAGTTATGATGAAGGCTACAAACGCGAGGAACAAAGCAAAAAGTCACTAACGGTGCCAAAATAGTAAGATATGGCAATGTAATTATGAATCTCAAGTTTCAAAAAAGAGGCAAAAAAAAAAAGCATTGAAGCAGTTTCAGAAATAAGAAAATGCATTTAAAACCAAAAGAGGAAACATTTGTAACAGATTTTACATATACATCCAATATTTGTAGATGGGACCTAAAATCTTAAAAATAGGATTCAAAAAATAATAAACTGCAACAACTGTTTTGGAGAAAATATTGATCCTACTATCTTTTCATGATAATCATATAGACAATGCTGAGCTAACCAAGGTTCAATTCCCAGGGTTGCCATGATAACACAGTTTGTTTTAGTACCACTATATGGTTAATTGAAATACCACATGTAATACAGATAAGGCCAGTTTCAATCCTATATAACCACTTTAAAACAAAATAATACAAACAATGCTACAAACAGCATTAGAACAAATAAATAAATATTTTGGAGAAAATATTAATCCTACTATCTTTTCATGATAACCATATAGACAATGCTGAGCTAACCAAGGTTCAATTCCCAGGGTTGCCATAATAACACAGTTTGTTTTAGTACCACTATGTGATTCATTGAAAAACCACATGTAATACAGGTAAGGCCAGTTCCAATCCTATATAACCACTTAAAAAAAAAACAATACAGACAATGCTACAAACAACATCAAATAAACAAACAAACAAACAAATAAATATATATATATATATATATATATTAACACATCAGTAAATATAATACCGTCCGGATTGGTCATAACTCATCAGTTTGACATATGATAATATTAGTATCAGAATAACAATTACAGTGCAAACTCATGAGGATACTATTAAAAAATTTAAGTTTCACAACATAACTCTTGGGAAGTAGACATGACCTTACAAGCTTTAAAAGGTTTTTGTAATATTATGGAACAAGTTTAAGATGACAGAGTCATTGAATTATTTGCTTTCCAGCCTAATCCTCGAGGAAGTGCATCATTTATTGACATTGTTTAAGACAAATTTTCATCGTCCACAGTCTATTTTACTCAGCATGTTGTTTTAATGTAGCATTGGACTGCAAAGCTTTTAATCAGGACTGTACTGCCTACCACTGAGGCTGCTTCAACTGCATCAGATTCTCTTTAATTATTACTTTTCCTAAATACTTGATAGTTCTCTTGAACTTAAAAAATGCATGGAATATATTTAAACTTGCCTATAGCAGTTCGCAACCATCCTTTGTTCTGAAATGTGAACATGGAGTACTGCAACCTCAATAAGACACAGGACTATAACCAAATCCTTCCTCCACTTTTTCAAAGAATTTGCAATAGCTATGTGCTATTGCTTTCATTATCTCACTTGTCATTACATCCTTCAAGAATCCCTCGGTCAGCAAGCATCAAATCAGTTCAACAAGGTGTCATACTTGCTTTGCCTGTTTGAACAGAAGGTGTCATGCTTACTTTACCTGTTTGAACAGAACATATCCAGAAACATTTCCTGGACTTCTTAGTGCAGTTTTCGATATTTAGTCTCATCAACCGAAGAAATAAAAAGGTTTCATATTGTTTGACTTTGTCCAAAGTGACTTTTGCTTTGATTTTATAACATTTGCTGTATTCTGGGGCTTTTGTAAAGTCAATTTTCAATTAACATTACACGTATGTTTTAAGACCAAGAGGCAACAGAAATGCTATTAAAATTCAAATTATCATCACAGGTTATTCACTTATTTTTCTCATTCTTTTCAAATTTCACCAAAGCTTTTGGTAAACTATATTAACCAATTTTTACAACCTTGAGTTTCGTTAGCTCTGTAATCCAATACCCTGTTTCTCTTCACTTCTATGCTTATAATTTTTGTAAGATTGATTGCTTCGTTAAGTTTCGAGCGCTAAGTCAATTCAGCTAGAAGATGAAAAACATTTAACATTCCTAGGGTTTTCTTCCTATGTCCATGCCTGATAAAAAGTAAGAGCTCCCCTTTCCAATATCAATATTAGAGCTTTAAGCTCTTTTCCGGATCCCTGAATTGCATTAATAAACGGTTTCTCTTCAATCCTATATATATCAAGTTAATAAGACTCATCGCTTCATTAAGTTTCAAGTATTCAGTCAAATCTTCTAGGAGATGAAGGATTTAAACGGTTGAAAACAGAAAGTAGGGTCTTCTTCCTAAATCCATTCCTGAGGAAAGAAAGAGCTCCCCTCTGCAACATCAACATAAAGCCTTATGTTTCTTGCTGGTTTCTCTCTTTGCCCTCTGATGCAATGTTCACTAAAATACTTATGCTGGAGGAAATCAGGTTTGTTTTATTAAGAAATGAGAGGTGTCTTTCCTTTTCCTTCCTCCTCATTTAGTTCATAATACAAATACAAAACTCTCAGATTTATCTCTTGTTAAAAAAATTGAGAGAGTATGGCTAATTTACACAGAAGACTGAGTGCATAACTCAGAAGCAGAAAACATCTAGTCTGTCATATAATGTTCTGCAGCTTGGAATTTTTATTGCTTTCATGTTGAGTCTCAATACTGATTTTTAGAGATTATGCCCATTATAGAGGATATCTGGGTCTTTCTCCCCTTATATCAAATACATCTTGGGAATTAAGAAGTTATGGCAGAAAATATGCAACTAAATAAGAAGGTTTGTAAAGTGTGATGAACCCTAAAATTGGAATATCTTCTGCACTTGGTTATGCCGAGAAGAGAATCTTGATAAATTGCTTCTTAGAGCAAAATCCAAATTGGTCGACTAAAAATTTATCCAAAAGTTCCAATTTCAGCATGTGCCATTCAAGTGTAATCAATACCTTGAATGAGGTCCAACTTGCCAAATATTGTAATAAGAAAGCCAAACAACACATCAATTCAAGGAAATATCATGAAGAAAGTGCTAGACCTACAAGGAGAAGATCTTGTGGACCCTTAGGAAATGAAAAGGCCAAGGCAATGCATAATCACTTAGAAATGTATTCTCACAATTTGAGCAGGCAAGGACAATAAGACTAACAAGATAATGAGACACCAAGTAGGCTAAATGAAGAAGTCAAGGAAAGGATTGAAGAAACCAAAAGAGAAATAAGTCTCAACCTCACCATATGATATCAATAATCAAATGGGAGGCGAAACTATTTCTCTATCACCTGTTGTTGAGTAAGCTAGAAACCCTATTTCTAGGTTGAGAGAAAGACTCCCACTAGAGAATGCTAGTAAAAGTATCACAAGTTGTCATAGACACAACTGTGTCTAAAGAACTAAAGAAGCACTCATGTTCATTGGTTGTCACATAATTTCCTAAAGAGATCCTCATAAAATTCCCCTCCTACTAAGGAGAATGAAACAAACCACATGTGACAACTAGTTTCCCATAGAGAATATGGGAAAGCATTCTTGTGAAGAAGAAAAACCTGAAAAAATGAGCTGAATAGATATCACATTGAGGAAAAGGAAGGGGACAAAATGGATAAAAAGTTAATAATTTGCATAAACTCATGATCAAAGAACATATTTTATCTCACACCATCAATTGTCAGCTAACCAATAGGACCATAAAAACAAGAGAAACAAAAGAACAAGTCACTCATAAAAAACAAAGTCCTATATGGCACTAGACCCTTCATCATGAATTTACCACTACTAGAAAACTTTTGCTAAGATGTTGCAAATATTTTAGATCAATCAAATCATAGAACTTGTTGGTACCCATAAAAGACATTAAAGAAAAAAAGAATTAGTCCATTGCCCTTTGCTAAGATTCCAAGCTTCTAGACAACTCAAAAGGTAAATTGAGAAGTACTCATAGGTAAAATTTAAATTATTGATGATCACTAATTTACCCATGGTTCACTTCGTAAGTTTGGCAGCATGTAACTGTTGACAAATTTGTCACATTGCACAAGGGGTAGAAAAAAAAATCAAAAAATTTCCTTTTGCAAGAGTATTTCTTTTCATTTGTAAGTGTTGCAACAATTTTGGCTTTCCATGCCACTCCCTTGTATACAGAATGAAGAAGAAAAAGCTTCACTACCAAGCAGGCCAAAGAAAATAGCTCCAAAGCGCAATAAGGAAAAAGTGTCGCGATATCGCGACATGTCGCATTTTCGCGACCGAAAGCATGAAAGAGGAGCAGAGGCAAATAGTGTCACGATATCGCGACATGTCGCAAAATCGTGGCCGACAGCGAGGGAAAAACGCCAGCAAGAAAAGCGTCGCGATATCGCGACGTGTTGCATTTTCGCGATGCAAGAAGCAACACTGAGCAGAAAACAAAAAGTGTCGCGATATCGCGACATGTCGCGTTTTTGCGGCTCAAAGCGACAAGGGAGAGCAAAGGACAAAAACTGTTGCGATATCGCGACACGTCGCACTTTCGCGACCTAGAAGCAAGAAGATTAGCCGGAATGAAAAACTGTCGCGATATCGCGACATGTCGCATTTTCGCGACCGATAGCGAGGAGAAAGCGCAGCAATAGAAAAGTGTCGCGATATCGCGACACGTCACATTTTTGCGACCGAAGCAAGGAGAAAGGGCAAAGGCCGAAAAGTGTCGCGATATCGTGACACGTCGCATTTTCGTGACTCCAAGCAACAAAAGAAGACAAAGACATAGACATGTCGCGATTTTGCGACATGTCATATTTTTGCGATGCAACAAGAAGAACCAAGCTGAAGGCATAGAAATGTCGCGATATCATGACATGTTGCTTTTTCGCGAGGGGCACGCACTCCAAGCCGGGTATTTTCCCGAGACCATCAAAGTGCCTCGTAAATGCACTTTTGCTTGCCCGATAAGCTCGCTGCCCATTTTTGGCAATTGAAAGCGAAGTATCAGTCAAGCATGGCGGCCACTCGAGCATTGCACCCAGAGACCAAGGACACTCAAATGGCTCATCATTGCACCTTTCCATGGTTGACCCGGTTGCAGTTACCAGTTCTGGTAATGGATTTGAAAGCTCAGTCTCGAGGGCCGCGAGGAGCCGACTTCTCAAATCTCAAGAACATACTTCGCCATTCTGTGTAATAATGACTCAAAGGGTCGGGTCCTCTATAAAAACCCATATTTTATAATGTAAAAGAGGGGGGAACTTTCTGCTAGAAATCTGCTATAACTTGATGTCCTGCGTTTAATACTAAAGATCTTTTGTGCTCTATTTCTCTCTTTTATGCTGCCTTCTGTGCTTAAGTCTTTTGTCTTTTCTCGTTCGCGTACTGAGACTCTGAATCCTAAATCCGATGTGTGACCGAGGATTGAACCCCTAAAATTCGTCCTGAAGGATACATAGGAGAGGAAAAACGCCTTGTCGCTTTCCTTTATGCTGCTTGGTGGATTGAGGTTTCTGTTATTCCCTTATCTCAATCGCTGTTACTCTGAATCCTGAATTCCAGCGAGAGGGAAAGGAGAACCCTGCGAACCCGTCCAGAGGATACATAGGAAGTTCGGAATTTTGTTTCCTTCGTGTTATTCTTGGTATTTCTTGTTGCTATTCGAGTTGTTAGCGAGTAATCATGCTTCCTGTTCTCTCCCACCTTAAATCATCATCTTCTAACCCTTACTCTTTTTATTTCTTTCTCTAACCCTTACCCTTTTTTATTTCTTTTCCTAACCCTTACTCTGTTTATTTCTTTCCTGCACTCTTGTCTCAAACCCCAAAAGTAGATTAGTATAGGAGCCAGCCTTTCTCCAGAGATTGGCACGAGGGGCATCTCTTCCCCTTGGCCTTTCAATGTTTGTTGCAGGTCCAGGGCGCGCAAACCCACCGAAAGTCCTTTCCTGTGCGGATTTGATGACCAACAATTTCTAGCATGCCCGGTGGGACCCAAGGTCCCATATTTGAGAAAATTTCTAGCCCGTCTCCATCGGAGCCAATAGTTCTAACAGTTCCCGGTGAGATCCGGTCAGTCTCATCTTCTAAGTGGTAGTGAGAATTGATGTTGTCATTACCAAAAGACTCCTAGCATCTGGCGACTCTGTTTTATCCGAAAATCTCTAAGTCGTAAAGACCAGTACCTTCATGCCAAAAGTCCCGTGTTTTAAGAAATCTCGAGTTTGGTGAATCTCTGGCTTGTCTTTATCAGGCAAAATCACCTAGCAACTCTGTTGAGATGAATACCCAGATTTCTTGATCATAGGCGCCCCTTTTTTTTTTTAGCTGAAAGAAGATATCCCAGAGGAATCAAGGTTTAGTGAGCAACCTTGACCTCACAGGCGAAGAAAGAATGTTCACCTGGTGACTCTAACTTAGCAGTGATAACCGTGATATCTATAGACCACTGCTATAATGGCGGGGGTAAGCTTTCCCAGCTGGGATGACCGAGGCCCCTTGAACCTCCAAAGCTACCACAAGATTCCCGACATCGCCTTGAAGGCATTGACAACATATGATGGCACCACGGGAATGGCCCGAGAGCACCTTGAAGTTGTTGCTGATTTAGCGTTCCTCTATGACATAATCTACGAAGATGTCATAATCAGACTTCTGGTCCTGTCTCTGGAAGGAAGGGCGCTGCAGTGGTACATACTGCTCGGGCCTAAGAGTATCTGCTCATGGGATGACTTAGCAAAAGCACTATTCAAAACATTTGATGGCTCTCAAGATCCCTTTTATCTTTTGACACACCTCTCCACCATCAAGAGAGCATATTTGGAGAGTGTCACGGACTTCAATATCCGATTCATCAGAAGTTGGAAGAGAATTCCAAGGGAGATCCAACCGACGCCAGCCCAAGCCCACCTCTACTATGTTCGGGCTTTTCACCCGGACATAGGCCTCCTCTTGCTGCGATCTGGTGAACAAATATTCCCTCAGATATTTGAGGAAGCAGTACATGCAGAACAGTTTCTATCGGGAAAGTGGCAGTGGGGAGAGGCCCCATCACTTTCTCCAATAGTTGCTACTCCTATCTGTCCAACGTAGTATTCTTCATGGCAGACTCCTCATACTGAGCAGAAGCCTGAGATGCAGTCATGTGGAGCTCAAGAGGCAGATCCCATCCAAGTCCAACCCTGGCAGTTTGCAAGCTTTGCCCCAACAATGAACAATACGGTTGCTTGCGATCTCCATCAGAGGACGGGCCAAGAAGAGGAGCAGGCTCAAGTGGTAGAGCCTGAAAATGAAGAGGGCCTAGTTTTGCACTCTTTTTGTATCCCTGAGCATAGCACGCAAATGTTCAGCCAAAATCCATCAAGCATACCTCAAGAGGCTGAACCTGAGGAGATCATAGAAGATTGCTCGTTGCCGGAGGAGCCCTGTTACCACATCGAGAAGATGGAGGAACCTGTACCCAGCCTACAGTTACTAGACTCTTCGGTATTCTGGTTCCAGCCATCACTATGGCCAGTGCCCCAAGAAGACCCTCGCATGGCAAACTTCTTCGCCACATCTTGCATCAGTAGTGCGGGTACTGGCAAGAGTGACAACTCACTGCGCTGCTTCCTGTTTGCAGCATGGACAACTTTAGGAAGAAGCCATCCAAACTTCAAAGATCAACTGAAGTTCAATCTGATCTGGTTCGGGCACTATAGATTCACCGGATAGACACCCGAGGTTGAGTTTGTGATGGCGGTATGTCTGTCATGCCGCAAATTTTGTATAAATTGTAAATAGCCCGGCTAGTAAATAAGAGCCGAAAGAACTAAGGTTTCTTAGGAGCTTGGGCACAAACAAAAAATATATGTTGTTAGTGGATGATCATAGAAGAAGATAATGAGAATGGCTCTGTTGCCCAATGGATAAAGACCTGGGATCTCTGCATTCATACTAGCAAAATGCCCCGTGAGCCGCCAAGAATGTTGACAATTTTGTCACATTGCACAAGGGGTAGAAAAAAAAATAAAAAAAAATTCTTTTGCAAGAGTATTTCTTTTCATTTGTAAGTGTTGCAGCAATTTTGGCTTTCCATGCCACTCCCTTGTATACAGAATGAAGAAGAAAAAGCTTCGCTACCAAGCAGGCCAAAGAAAATAGCTCCAAAGCGCAATAAGGAAAAAGTGTTGCGATATCGCGACATGTCGCATTTTCGCGACCGAAAGCATGAAAGAGGAGCAGAGGCAAATAGTGTCGCGATATCGTGACATGTCGCAAAATCACGGCCGACAGCGAGGGAAAAATGCCAGCAAGAAAAGTGTCGTGATATCGCGACGTGTTGCATTTTTGCGATGCAAGAAGCAGCATTGAGCAGAAAACAAAAAGTGTCGTGATATCACGACATGTCATGTTTTCGTGACTCAAAGCGACAAAGGAGAGCAAAGGACAAAAACTATCACGATATCGCGACACGTCACACTTTTGCGACCTGGAAGCAAGAAGATGAGCTGAAATGAAAAACTGTCACGATATCGCGACATGTTCCATTTTCACGACCGATAGCGAGGAGAAAGCGCAGCAATGGAAAAGTGTCACGATATCGCGACAAGTCGCATTTTCACGACCGAAGCAAGGAGAAAGGGCAAAGGCCAAAAAGTGTCGCGATATCACGACACGTCGCATTTTCATGACTCCAAGCAACAAAAGAAGACAAAGACATAGACATGTCGCAATTTCGTGACATGTCATATTTTTGTGATGCAACAAGAAGAACCAAGCTGAAGGCATAGAAATGTCGTGATATCGCGACATGTTGCTTTTTCGAGAGGGGCACGCACTCCAAGCCGGGTATTTTACCGAGACCATAAAAGTGCCTCGTAAATGCACTTTTGCTTGCCCGATAAGCTCACTGCCCATTTCTAAAAATTGAAAGCGAAGTATCAGTCAAGCATGGCGGCCACTCGAGCATTGTACCCAGAGACCAAGGACACTCAGACGGCTCATCATTACACCTTTCCATGGTTGACCCGGTTACAGTTACCAGTTCTGGTAATGGATTTGAAAGCTCAGTCTCGAGGGCCGCAAGGAGCCGACTTCTCAGATCTCAAGAACATACTTCACCATTCTGTGTAATAATGACTCAGAGGGTCGGGTCCTCTATAAAAACCCAAATTTTATAATGTAAAAGGGGGGAACTTTCTGCTAGAAAGCTGCTATAACTTGATGTCCTGCATTTAATACTAAAGATCTTTTGTGCTCTATTTCTTTCTTTTATGGTACCTTTTGTGCTTAATTCTTTTGTCTTTTCTCGTTCACGTACTGAGACTCTGAATCCTAAATTCGGTGTGCGACCGGGGACTGAACCCCTGAAATTCACCCTGAAGGATACATAGGAGAGGAAAAATGCCTTGTCGCTTTCTTTTATGCTGCCTGGTGGATTGAGGTTTCTATTATTCCCTTATCTCAATCCTTGTTACTATGAATCCTGAATTCCAACAAGAGAGAAAGGAGAACCCTGCGAACCCGTCCAGAGGATACATAGGAAGTTCGGCATTTCGTTTCCTTCGTGTTATTCTTGGTATTTCTTGCTACTATTCAAGTTGTTAGCGAGTAATCGTGCTTCTTGTTCTCTCCCACCTTAAATCATCATCTTCTAACCCTTACTCTTTTTATTTCTTTCTCTAACCCTTACCCTTTTTTATTTCTTTTCCTAACCCTTACTCTATTTATTTCTTTCCTGCACTCTTGTCTCAAACCCCAAAAGTAGATTAGTATAGGAGCCGGCCTTTCTCCAAATATTGGCACGAGGGGCATCTCTTCCCCTTGGCCTTTCAATGTTGGTCGTAGGTCTAGGGGGTACAAACCCACCGAAAGTCCTTTCCTGTGCGGATTTGATGACCAACAGTAACAACATACACCAGAGTTACATCCTTACCAAGGCTATGCTCCAAATTTTTCCAATGGTCTAGGTTGGGTGTAAGTCCTCTTTGGGTAAATGTTACCCCTCAAGCATTGGCATCTATGAAATGAAGTACCGTTTTACACATATCCCTTTAAGGTGCTTGTTTCAAAAACCTTCCTAACAAAACAAGCACGTGCACAGACACATTGATTATTACAATATTTAATTTTGGCTTCCATAGTTTGTTCTGTAGCTTTGTTCCCTTCTATATGATATCAAGATAGTGATAAGGCTAGTCGGTGAAACACTACTTAACAATTTTTATAATTCAATAAGTTGTTGTTCCCTTGATTTTATTACTTGATTTCCTCAACATTGTCACCTATAAAACATTATGCTTCATTCAACTTATATGCAACGTCAACCAATGGGCACAATAAATTATTTAGTAGCTAAGACCCAAAGAAAACATTACATGAAATTCAACCTGGTTATCTTAACACCTTAGCTAAATTTCAAACTACAAGGTGAAGCATTGCAATGGTAATTGTTGGGAAGTGGATTATTGAAAATCACCTAGATACCTAATGTCCACAAACATCCTTACAAAATTGTATTGGCGGATTTTGTTCTGCGTGTGCTTTAACGCCGCCTTGGGAAGGGGTAAGGCTTTTTTTAATGGCGGCCGCTCATACGCCCCCCTCAATTGATACTGCAGTGGATGGAGCACAAGATGGCACTAGGGAAACATCCTCGGAAGCTTGTTCTGCAGAATTTTCATGAGGTAATACATCTGTTCCCACTGTGGTCATTCCTATTCAAGAATTTCATTCTGCATGCCAATGGTTTGAGTCGCATACTTTAGTGGGCTATTTTTTGGGTCGTATCCCGAATGACACACTTCTACGTACCTGGGTTAATCAAATCTGGAGCCCTTATGGAGTTAAGGTCGACAATGTCCAAAATTTGACTAAGGGGTATTTTCTCTTTCGTTTTGTGGATCCTGCTCATGTACAGAAGGTGCTCAATAAAGGTCCCTGGACTGTTCGAAATTCGTTGCTTATTCTGCAACCATATTCCAGGGATTTCCAAGTTGGCAAGGTTGCTACCCTTGAGGTTCCTGTGTGGGTGGAATTCCCTGGTCTTCCAATTCCTGTCTGGAACTTCTTGCCTTCCTTAGTTGCTCCATTGGGTCATTTTGTTTGTTTTGAACCTGTTCATTTTTTCTCTGCTCGCCCCACTCGTCGTGTGTGTGTCAAGATTGATCTGACTAAAGACTTGCATGATTACATTGATATTAAAATTGGTGATTCCATTCTGCATCAGAGGGTTCAATATATTAATCTCCCCGATACTTGTTATCGTTGCCAATCTAAGGGCCACAAAATTAAGGATTGCCCTCTCATGATGGGTAAGTTTAATCAAGTTCCTGTCTCTTCTGCAAATCCTCCTCCTGTTCAAGCATCTGGTGCTACTGGAGAAACCTCTCAAGCGGATTGGCAAGTGGTTACTCGTCGGCATAGTAAACAACATCCATCAGTTCCTCCCAGTTCTTCTCAGCCTCCTTCGAATTCTACTATTCCCCTGCTCCCTACTCCATCTGTTCTTCCTTCATAGCCCCCCATTTCTCCTCCTTCTTCAATTCCTCCAATTTCTAATTCCTCTCCCTCTCTAGTTCTTCCCCATGGTAATTCTCTTCGGTCTGGATCTTCTTTTGCCTCAGTTGTTGTAGACAATTCTATCCCTACTACAGTTAATGGATCCTCTTCTTCTCCTGAAGAGTTTGTTTTCTCTGTTTTCCAACAACCTATTGCAGAAGATCGACAGGTTTACAAGGCTCGCCGCTCTCGCAGTCCACTGAGAGTTGCACGTAACAGACATTCTGATAATATGCATCCACTTGAAGAAGGGAATTTTGGCAAGAATTCTTTTGGGGCCCTAGATGCTTTGGAAGACTCAGAGGATGTTTTGGAGGCAGCCCACCCTAACCAATCCTCATGATTTTCTTCTCCTGGAATGTTAGGGGTTTGACGGACCCAACCCGAAAATATACGGTCCGTAGCGAGTTAGCCAATGCTGCTCGTTTGTTTGGTGCTCTAGATTTTGTCTGTTTGCAAGAAATTAAGATTGTTGGATTTCTTCTGCAGTGTACATGTAGCTTTTTGTGGCCCCATGGGCAGTTTTTTGCTACTCATCATTCCCCTGGAAAAGGAGGAGCTGTCACTTTCATTGCATCTAAGTGGCAGTCTAATATTGTGACTTGGGGTGTTGATCCTTCACATCAAGCAGTATGGGTTTTGTTTGAGTTCAACGGTAAACCTTTTGGAATTATTAATATTTATGCTTCCAATGATGCTCCACTTCGATGTGCTTTATGGCGATGGTTAGCTTTTTCCATGCCTGCTGCCACATGGATTCTTTGCGGTGACTTTAATATGGTTGAGAAAGCTTCTGACCATTTCAGTCACGTGCCAATGAGATGGTGTGCTGGTGAGCGTGAAGCCTTTTACTTTATGAAGAATAAATTGGCCCTTCATGACCCCAATATTTGTTTTTCTCCTACTGATTTCTTAACAGCTCAGTGGTTTACCTGGTCTAATTTCTAGGCTGGGGAATCTCGTGTTCTAAGACGTCTTGATAGAGCTATGATTTCTGAGAGTTCCTCTTTTCATATGGCTCACCTGTCCCCTTCTTTACCTACTATTTTTGTTATTCCTGATACTTCACTTTCTGATCATTCCCCCATTCTGTTTTTTGTTGAGTCTCATTCTCAATCTTCTAGCCAATTTCAATCCCAGTTCTATTTTAATACTTCTTTTCTTCAAAGTGCAGTAATGAAAGCCCATATTTGTAGAATCTGGAATCTTATCCCCAGGCCTTCAGGTTCTTCTGGTTGGATCGAGTGGTGGAATGATGCCATCAAACGAACAACTTTTCTTCTGAGAACTCTGGGAGTTGAAGTTGCAAGAAGAAGAAAAAAATCAAATATGGTTTTGAAATCTGAGCTTGCCAAAGTCTCTGTCAGATTGGAGTCTGACCCTTTTAATTCAGATCTTCAAGCCTTTGCAGCTTCTATCCGACACGAGATGAGAAAAGCTGAGATTTATGAAGCTAAAGGTGCTCAGTTGAGAGCTCGCCTTCATTGGCTTAAAGTGGGTGATCGAGTGTCTAAAGAATTTTTTTAAAAGACTACGCCCTCCTCCAAATATTACTTAGTTTCAAGCTTTACAAGTGGATGGTGTCGGACTTACTTCATTGCAAGAGATTTCTACGACTTTTGTCCGACATTATCAACATGTTTTTGCTTCACAACCTTTAACTCCTGCAAGACAACAGGCTCTTGATGAATGTTGTGTTGCCATCCCTTCTAGGCTCACTCCAACTCAAAGGGATGTTTGTGATGCTCCTCTCACTTTGGAGGATCTTAAATCTGCTCTTTCTCATATGGCCAATGATAAAGCACCTGGTCTTGATGGTTTTCCCTGTGAGTTTTATAAGGAGTTTTGGGACATGCTTGGGTCAGATTTACTCAATGTGTATAAGGAAGCAATATCTACTGGCTCTCTGGGGTCACTTATCAACAAAGGTAATGTTAAATTCATCCCTAAAGAAGGTGATCCGAGAGATTATCACTAATTGGCGGCCCATTACACTTTTGAATGTTAGCTATAAAATTATTGCCAAAGCTCTTGCTTTGAAACTTCGACCCTTGCTTCCTCTTATTATTAGACCAGAGCAAACATGATTTGTACGGAGCGGGTATATTTTAGATAACGTTATTGCTATGTCGGGAAGGTATGGAATGGGCTAATGCTTCTTCTCAGGATGTCCTTTTTATTAAGATTGACTTTGAAAAAGCATATGACAGAATTGAATGGTATTTCATCTTAGCTATGCTTAAGGCTTTAGGTTTTGGAGATAATTTTATTCATTCAGTTCAAATGTTGTTTCAAGATGCTTCTGCTATTCTTACTCTTAATAAAGCTCAATCTGAAAGTATTCCTTTAGCTCGATCAGTAAGACAAGGATGCCCTTTAGCACCTTCTCTATTCATTTTGGCAGCTGAGGCTTTTGGTTATCTGCTAGCACATAGAGCATCTCAAGGGCTTATTAAAGGGATCTCCCTGCCTCACTCTTCTCAGCAGTTGCTTAATGGTCATTTTCTTGATGACTCTTTTTTGACTTTATCAGAAGATGAGATTTTTGTTTCTCATGCTTTAGCTTGCCTTGAGCTTTTTTGTTTAGCTTCAGGATCTAATGTTCAATGGAGAAAAACATCTTGTTTCAGACAATCTTTGAAACCTCTTCCTCCCTGGTTATCTGATAAACAATGGAAGTGGATACAACTAGGTGAGATGTTTAAATTTTTGGGCATTCCATTTGCATTTCGGGGATCTCTGCTCGGCTTTGGGGATATGTAGTGCAAAAGGTAGAGAAAAAGATAGCTTATTGGACTTCTAAAAATCTGTCTCTTGCAGGTAAATTCCAAATTTGCTCTAAAGTTTTAGCTTCTACACATGTTTATTATTCTTCTTGTTGGGTTCCTTCCAAGAATTGTTACAAGAAACTTGAAAAGCTTCTTCGAGATTTTTTATGGTCTAATGTTGTTGGTAAAAGAGGATTTCACAGAGTTGCTTGGGATATTTGTTGTCTTCCTAAGCACTCGGGTGGTATGGGTTTGTTTGATTGTCAAAAGCAAGGTTTTGCTTTATGTGCCAAATGGATAACTCGTTCTTTGCAAGGAGATGAGGCTTGGAAAATTTTACTTAGAAATTGTATTTCTTCTAGGCTTCCCTTGGGCGAGAAAAGTTTGGAAAGGCCTCAATCTTCATACGCTTATTACGCCCCTGTTCTGTCAAGATTTCAGGGTCCTTCGTGGCTAAAAGCATTTGGAAAGCATGGGAAGCTCTCAAGCCTTGGTTATCCTGGAAGGGCTTTGGCGGGAAAGTTGGCCCTTCTATCTCCTTTCTGAATGTATGGTGGTCTCAGGCTATTTCTTATGAAGGTTTGCCACTAGCACAAGTTCAATGGGTTAGAGCCCAACGCTTTTATAAAAAAGGAATTGCATTACTTTCTGATTTTGTTTCCTTTCATACTAAGACTTGGATCCCTTGGGAAGATTTTAAACACTATTATGGTTTGAAACAAGATGATAAATCCACTTATGAAGCTGTTATTGATCACACTCCCTTTTGCGTATGGTCCAAGTTGTCTAGACATTTTCAAAAGCCATGGTGGTGTGACTGGGAATGGCCTAAACA
This sequence comes from Wollemia nobilis, assembly GCA_028583015.1. Classification (NCBI taxonomy): domain Eukaryota; kingdom Viridiplantae; phylum Streptophyta; class Pinopsida; order Araucariales; family Araucariaceae; genus Wollemia; species Wollemia nobilis. Next base: position 10,075,601 of record JAQPPZ010003888.1, read on the forward strand.
TGTTTCATTGCTTAAGTATTCTGCCCGTTTGGGTTATTCCTGGCTTTCCCCTGCAGTTCCTATGGCAGCCATGCTCAATGGAAGATGGAATTTAAATTCTTCTCGATCGATTGGAAATCTCGGTTTCATACTGTATGGGCTAAATATATTGAACCAAAGCAGTCTTTTTTTGCTTGGAGTGTGCTTTTTCAAGGTTTGCCTATTGGTCAGGGCCTGAAATACTTGGGATTTGATGATGTCTCTTGTAAGTTATGTGGTCAGGAGGAAAACTATGTTCATTTATTATGGGAATGTTCTCGGGCTAGACAGGCTTGGTCTTGGATTCTTTCATTTTTTAGACCTTTTATTCTTTGGTTCATGCTCCTGGAGGCATATCTTATTGGGAGACCCTCTTCAGTTCTCCACAAATATTTCAGTGGTTTGGCATATATTCAGAATTGCTATTCTCTTCCACATATGGAAAACCCGCAACAAAGTTATTTTTTCCCAGCAAGAATCCTCTTTGTATTTTTCACTGTCTGATAAATATGAGGTTTTCTATGATTGTTGGTTGCAGATTTTTGCCCAAATTAAGAAAGTCAACATGGAGTTTCAGTACCTTCGGCAACTTATGAACCACTGGCAGAACGCCCGGGATCATGGATCTGCAACTCCTCGTCACTGGTCTCAGTTCTTTCTACATGATTGCTGCTCTTATGTTTTATGATAGCTGATTCCTGCTATTATGTACAGAGATATGTTAGGTGATATGTTTGTTGCGAGTTAGTGTGACTTTTCTTCCTAATTGTAATAGTTTCTCTTGGTTGATTGGGGTGTGTTAATCCCACCCACATTATTTTGTATGATTAAGCTTTATTAATACAATTTTGGCTTTTTCATTCAAAAAAAAAAATTGTATTGGCTAAAATATACGTGACTTAATATAGGTTGACTTGCTTTAGCATATATGTAAATATGCACATGCACGTACATGCACAAACACACACAAATGGGGTGCATGTAAACATATGCAAGCACAAACAAATGCAAGCGCAAACAAGCATACACAACATAATTGAGACATCTAGTGACTAAAATGCATGGCACTAAATAATTCAAGCAAATTTTATCTAGATGATATCCAACTACTTGTCTATGTCCTCTAATCTACTTGATTTTTAGAAATAGTAACCATTTTTTATGCCGGAAATTGCATAACATAACCCTAGCCAATATCAAAATGAGATGAAGTTGAGTAGAGAAGGCATAATAGAAGTGTAAGTTAACTTATAGAATTTGATTTTAAACTAAACAAGAACTGTTTTTTGATGGTCCCAATGTATATGGCACATGTTAATAATTTATAAATTCCCCATAAGAAGAGTAGACATATATGCAATCATTGCAATTTGTATGTCATCTTTTCTACTATTTCTAGTAGCTATAGCCATTACCTAGGAACACTACACACAAAAAGGATATAGAAAAGTAGAGATGCACTTTCTAGTTAAAAGAGCATCTACACTACCAACAATATGGCTACAATAAAAATTTAAATCTCACTATATTCAAATTCAACTTAGATCTCCCACTTTATGCAGACTACTTACAATCCTACAATTCTAAACCTACTATTATTAACCTTCTGATACAAAGGACTCTTTTGCACACACACATATCCCAGGTAAATTGCAGAAAATAATGTTCGATGTGATCAAACTATAAAAACAAATTATTTAGCTACATTATAAGGAATAAAGGAAGAGACAATAATAATGAAATTTAATCTGACTAGTCTTTGATAGGATCCCTTACAATATAGTATATAATTTAAGACAGAAATTTTCTACATAAAAGCTAGTGGGCCACCAAAAAATATTTAGTAATTGTTTCACATTTTTCACCCAAGCTAAATTTTCTTTAGGAATCCACTTGAGTGTGGTCTACTGGCAAGGATGACACTTGCATTATCAGTGATGTGACCCAGGTTCAATCCCCATGGCAGATGTTTATAAGAAGTATTATTCAAAAAAAAAAATTCTTTAGGATTACAATGAAGGTTTCTAACAATCTTCCCTTAGCTTCAATATTACTATGTGACACAAGAATTCAAGGTGATTAAGTTATTACCCTAAACTAAATGAACAAAAATATTCATAGAGAAAACTGTTAACAACTTTGCAAAACTAATTGCTAAGGATTCCCAACTTACATCTTGTACATAACTTTTAATGTAATAAACATAATGCCTATGGAAAATAACATCCAATTAAAATCATATTCACATGTTGAACAAGAAAAATGTGATAACCTAAAGATTTTCCAACCACTATTTGCAATCTACCATAGATATTTTTTGCACATAGAGATAAATTAACCTAAGTTTATAATAAAGTTATTTTAACTTACATACAAAAGTATGTTGAAATTTGAGTACATCTTGCAATTATTTTAACTTGATAAAGCATCTTGTAAATAGAGTATTTTTTTGTTAACTATTCTATGAATCTTATTTAGGCTTAGCCAAAGTGAACCTTGAGATTGTAATGTCTTCCCGTTCAATATTCCAAAAAACTCAAGAATCAAGAGATTCAACTTCACGCTGAGTACAAAATTTGGAGTCTCCCTTCTCATTCATGATCAGTCAATAATACTCATGCACACAAACTTAGTTTCATATAGATCCAAAGATTCAATCACGAAACAATCTCATCCATTTCGTTTTGGTTTATCAGTTTGTATAATATAAAATCAGGGGTTTTGGTTCCCTCTTTAGGTCTTTATTCATTAAGTGAAACTTAATGACCGCATGTGTTTGTTGAGTTTAATTCACTTGCAATATTTTTTGCATGGTTGCATGGCATATCACACTAAGTGTACCCTTAATTAGCAAGCAGTGGTAAAATGGCCTTTAGATTTCAGCAGACAACATTTCATGTGCAACCACATTGAAATAAATTGACCTACTTCATTTTCTATTATATTTGACCCAAAGTGTACCACAAGTTTTTTTTTGTGAATTCCAACTTATGAGTACAATGGATAGAATATTTTCAACTCCTCGAGAAGAAGGATAAAATCTTATCTAACATAAAACTCACAAAGTGAATAAGTGAAAATATAGTAAAGATTAAGTTTGGGCAATTGGCCTCAATAATTCTTAGTCATTCTATTTTATTTTTATTTTTATAATATTCATTCTCTTTTATGGCTAAGTTTGCATCCCTAAGAACATTTAAACCTTGTTTAATTTTATCATCCCAAGGCTTGCTCCATGCTCCATTTCATTAAAGGAAATATTTTTTATTATTAATTTTCTACTAATTTTGGTAGAATATACAAGGAGATATAATTTGTTGGAATGACATGCAAGACCAATTTCTTGCTAATGATAGTCCTCTACCTTTCTTTGAACTTTACTTATGACTAGATTTTATGATTCTATCTTCATTTAACATCTCTAGATATGTTGTTGGAAAATTTCCTTCCTCCAATTAAAGTAACCTACATATCCCTTATTTAATTTTAGTTGGAATATTTAAGAAATAAAATTTGAATTTTGTTTTATTAGCTTTTTGCTTTGATGCTCTTTCGTATTCCTTTAATAGTTTATTCAAAACTCTAACCGCCTTTATCCATGCCCTCCTCAAAAGGGAGGGTTGTATCATCTACAAATTGTTGATAGGTGATGTTGTTAATGTTTAAGTCTACATGTTAGCCTATATTTGTATGTATTGAACTTGTTCAAGTTCCTTTCTAATACCTCTACCATAATTATGAGATTCCTCTTGGCTTTAAATGATTTTGTTATTAATTCATTGACCAAAACTGAATAAGTTTAAAATGTTTATATATATATATTTGTTTGATGTAGAACAAAAATTTATTATAAAACTATATCACTAAAAATAAATAATTTATATATAAATACTTCACATTAAAATTAAAAAAAACTTATTCTGTCATGGACATTGTAATGACAAAAGCTATTGAGATATCTTAAGGGAAACTCAAGTTCAATTCATGGTAAATGTGGCCCTTAATATGCCTCTATTTTCCAACCTCTTCGAAAAAAAAAAATACTTATACACATCTCCTTAATATTTAAACAATAAATAAATACATTTATTCATTTTTCGGCCTATATGCAGATTTTATTCATAGGAAGTTATGTTTATGAACCAGGATTAAGAAACAAATATTTTTTTGAATTTAAAAAAATCAGATTATTAATATTACAAGGAAACAAATATTTTTTTGAACCTATCCAAAAACATATTTTCTGAGGAAACAAATATTTTTTTGAACCTATCCGGCTCGACTATGAAAGTATTACAAGATATACCCTTATTATATTTTAAGGAACATATGTGGTATCTTATTATATGTTTTCAAAAATATACTCTCTAATTATATAGGGTGAACATGAACGTATGCAATAAATATCTTACTCTATTGTGTCTATCTACATTTCTGTTAGCATATAGTTTATTTATTACTTTATTTTCATGTCGTCATGTTTGTAGGTGATATTTTATCATTTGTTGGTCAATATATTATGTTGGCATTTTTTTATTAATATCCTAAGTGCATATTGTTTGTTTGTGCTCATTAAGGGATATTCATGATTAAGGTCATCTTTAGCCTTAACCTACTTGTATTTCATCAGTTGATTATTCAATTTAATACTAGTTGGTTGTTACTCGATTTTCATGGTATCAGAAATTATATGTTTGAGGCTCAAAATATTTTTGTGGCCTTGACTAGCTCATCTCGGACACATTTTTCAAGGTAGGGTTGTACCTGTAACTTGAGCACGCATCTTGAGGTACCTTACTTGACCTAGACATGCAAATCTAGAATTTGCTGATGTGGGATAGACATGGACAAACTGGCCTAGACTCTCAAGCGACACGAAGACCGAGGACTGACACAAGATCTGGACCTACACAAGGAGAAGACACTGACATGGTGACCTGAATGCTGACAACTGGAGGACATGTGGTGGACAACCACTGATGCAGACATAGATCCGTCTTACTCCGACAAATGATCACATGGACTAACCTGGACACGTGGTGGATAGCCACTAGCTACTACAAGGGACACCCGACGACCACATAGACAAGGCGTGACACAAGGGTTGGACGGATCGACGGACAAAATGCAAAAAGGAAGGTATTATCCACCCTAGGGTGGACATTAAGTTATTGAAGTATTTTTATTTTTAAATGCTTCATTGTCCTATGGCATCCCACATGTGGGATAATTTCCACAAAGCACATTTTTGTGCTCGTCGAAGGAGTTAATTCTCACAGTGACTCGAATTACAGATGATTGACCTCAAATACAAGCATCAGATGTTTCAAAAATAAGATGGCAGAGGCATCGTTAGCAGAGCACCATTGAGCACATAAGTGTTTTACCTAGAGATTGATCTCAATGGCCTATCATTTTTCCTATGATCCGTATGTTGTAGAAGAGGAGCATATATTGAAACCAGATTTGCAGATATCGGTTCCTATTTTTAAGCAAAGATTAGAGTGGGAAGCATTGCCTGTGAACCAGTAAAACCAGATGAACATCATTAAAAAAAAATTGGTGATTATTTATGATTGTTCCATGATTGTTGTTAGACGATTGTCATCGCTGAGCTAAGAGCGGATGTCGTCCATAGATGAATCCACCACATACAAAGTGTTACATCACTTATACCACTAGATAAAATATCACCATCATGGTGCGTCAAGTGCAAGCCTATTGTCGAAGGAGCATCGCTCGAAGGTTGTAGCATTGTGTGGTGGAGGTCGCACCATCGTAAATTGATGGCAACTCACACGTGGCAAGTATTCAAATAGGGGAAAATTCCCCTTCCATCCTGGATTGCAAGCTAGCCTGGTCGATTGGAGGCTAGTGGCTTAAGGCACATTTGGCCCAAAGGTCAAGTGTTCAAGCCCCACTAACCCGCCCAAGGTATAATATTTTTTAATTTTTTATTTTAATTAGCATATTTTTTTAATGATTAATTTTTTTTAATTAAAAATAAATTTCTTAATTTTATTTTTTTATAAATTTAATTGAGGAATTGTTTTTTATTTAAAGCTAAATTTTTCATTAAAATTAAACTTTTTGCTTTCAAAATTAAACTTTTTACATACCTTTGGAGCACTAAAATTTTTTCATCCTACATATTGCAAAACAAAGGGGGGCATTATTTTTTATGTCCTATTATTGCAAATTAATCAAATGAGGATGAAATGGGGGGGGATAGAGAGTAATTTTTCAAATTGAAAAGGCAACTTGGCATTTGTAATAAGGTGCATTTTCGGTCGAAACCAACACCTTAAGTTAATTTTTTTAGGGCACTTTCTGATGTATGTTGCATTTCCTTTTACATTGCAATACTTCATTAAGTAAAATCAAGCACAATTAAGTCCCCAAAAATTGAACCCATCCGTGCAAATTTATTTGCACCGTAGTGTTTGGTATTTACGATACCTCTGGCCCACACTTACAAGTAATGTTGTCGTGCTTTGGGCTACTGTATCTGTCGCCTAACATAGCTACAACAACGATGTCTGAGCTTGTTCTCTATAAATCATTAAGGAGATATAAGTTTACTATTTTGTTATTTTTTTACTCCATTCCACTACCCTAATCGTTATTGTTGTGAAATGTAAATCCTAATGAAGTGTTCTATCCAAATTTTTTAGGGGAAGTTACGCCCCATGCATGAGAAAATACCTTCTATGATAGGTTTCATAAACAAGATGATTTCCTTTCAGTACAGTATATGTTCCACGTATCGTTCTTCTCTCATGTAATTATAGTCTCCCTCATGTAAGGACGGGTATATAGAGAGGTTCAGTATAACGTTCTGGAAAAGGTATAAAAAAAGGAGACAAATTGGTGATATAAGGAACCCTCATCATGGCTGCTATCCACAAGTACATGACAGATGCTCAGTTACTTAGAGGTTCCAATTATACACCATGGTGCACAAAGATGAAGGCTATTATACAAATGGAAGAATTATGGGATATAGTTTCAGGAAAGGAAAAACGACCTTCACCATCAGCAATCTCAACTCAACCAACATGTCCAACAACAGAGATGATTGAATTTGACAAGAAATATAGTAAGGCTAGAGTGCTCATTTTTCTAGCTGTGTCAGATGAAATTCAACCAACATGGTCAGGAGGCATGGGATGCCCTTAAAACCATTTATGAGGGTAAGAATAATTCCACCATTCTTAACCTTCAAAATCAACTCCATAATTTGAGTATGAAGCATGATGAGATCGTTGACATATTTTTACATCATGTGGCCAAGTTGAAGATGAAATTGAATTCTATGGGAGAGATTATCGATGATGATCTCTCACTTTAGTAATACTCAGATCTTTACCAGATTCATATGGAAAAGTGATCACTACCCTTCAATTTTCACAAATAAAAGTTACCTTTGTAGAGTTGATCAATCTGCTTCAAACTGAGGAGGTAGTCCAACTTTAAAATGATGATGCTTCTAATACCGCCCTCTACTCCAAAAAGAAGGGTTCCAAGAATCAAGGTAATTTTTAGAATGGAGGCTCCTCTTATGAGGATAAGGTAAAATAACCTCAATAATAGAAGCGCTATTACAATATTTGTGATAAGAATACCTATGACACCAATCGGTGTTGGTATAAGAATAAGCAACCAAAGAACAAAGGCCAAAACAAAACCCAAAATAAAAATAAGCAACCAAAGTTGAATGTTGTTGTTGAAGAATATGATTTATATTTTGAATGGGCACATAAGGTGCTCATGACTACCACATATTCCAATCCAAAGGATACTCTATGGTATATTGATTCTGGTACTAGTAAGCACATGACTGGCGACAAGTTGTTGTTTGAGATATATGAAGGCTGAAGCCAAGGAAGAAAAAACCATCACCATTGTTGATGAAAAAACCTACAAGGTTTAGGGTGAGGGTACAGTTTCATTCAACATTATATATAGCAAGTGTTAAATTGAACGAGTCCTTTATGTTCTAGGATTGACGAACAATTTGTTGTCAGTCCCACAAATCCTATACAAGAAGATGGTTGTCTTTTTTGTGTTGAGGATGGTATGAAGCGTTGCTTTATCACCAAGATGGGTAAAAAAATTGCAACTAATTCATACAATCATGGATTATTCGCATTGGGTTCCCTATCCACCCCTCATGTAGCCATGATAGTCTTTACAAAGGAGGAAAATTCACTTTGGTATAGGAGATACAGGTATCTCAGTTCTGGATATTTACTTGAACTAAGTAAATGAGATGGTAAAGGGTCTTCCCTCCATTTCCTCTATATATATAGTGTGCTATAAATGCTTATTAGGGAAACAACATGGAGTACCTTTTGAAAATAGCTCTACACGAGCAAAGAAACCTCTGGAGTTAATTCACATCGATCTATGCGGTCCTTTCACCCCAAACAATTTTGGGGGAAAGAGGTATTTTTAGTTGTTTGTATATGACTACTCATGAAAAATATGGGTATTCTTTCTTCATCTAAAATTTGAAGCTTTTAGTTACTTCCAACAATTAATTTTTTTTCTGAGGATTCAGGGACTTCAATCAGGACCCTCCACTCAAATCGAGGGGGAGTTCACATCTAAAGAATTTTTTGCATATTTGACCACACATGGTATCAAAATATAGCCCACTACTACTTGTACTCCTTAGCAAAATGGAGTGGCTGAGTGAAGGAACCATTCCATCATGGAAATGGTTCACTGTATGCTAACAGGATCCCACCTAGAGCAACGTTTTTGGGCAGAATATGTCATGATAACAGTGTCCTTGCTAAATAGGGCACCCACTAAGGCCCGAAATGGAATAAATCCATAGGAAGCATGGAGTGGTCGAAAACCCTCCATCTCTCATCTACGCATTTTTGGATGTAAATATTTTATGCACATACCCAAATAGAAAAGGAAGAAGCTAGATGAGAAGACCTTACAATGTGTTATTCTTGGATATGATGAGCATTCCAAGTATTATCGATTGATTGATCCATTGACCAAGAAGATTCATACCAGTAGATATTTTGTTTTTGATGAGGCTTTCACATCACAAAATACATCAGAAATATACTTAGATTTTATGAAATCTAAGGATGAGAAGTCTCCTTATTCATCAGAAAAGGGAGAATCTCCTTCTTCTCCACAAAAAATTATTCCTAAGTGGTATAAAAGTACTATCAGAGACTCAAAGATATCCACTCCACCAGATATGATTCTGAATAGACTTCGTACTCGTAGTATGACTTATCAAGAGAAAGTTGCAACAGAGACTACTAAGGTTGATGAACTTTGTCAATATTTTGAGGAACTTTCTATAAAACCTGAAGATATGGATGTGGACAATAAAAGGGTGTTTATATCTTCACTTCATGAGCATGAACCCACAATAGTACAATATTTCCTTGGTAAGCCACAATGGAAGGCTGCTATGGACACAAAATACAACTCTTTGAAGAAAAATCAGACATGGAAGCTTGTTGATACGTCGCATGGAAAAGGCCCATTGGTTGCAAATGGGTGTAAAAAGTCAAGTACAAGATATATAGAATAATTTATAAGCATAAGGTTCACCTTGTGGCAAAGGGATATGCACAAAAGGAAGACATTGATTATGAGGAATATTTTTGCACCTACTGCTCATATGACAACCATTCGAGTTCTTTGTGCTATGGCAGGATAGTTTGGGTGGAAATTTCATCATATGGATATAAAGAGTGCATTCATGAATGGTGATATTAAATATGAAGTCTATATGGCCCAACCTGAAGGATTTGAAGTGGAAGGCCAAGAACAAAAAGTTTATAAACTGGTCAAATCCTTGTATGGTTTGAAACAAGCTCCCAGAGCTTGGTATATTAAGATGAATGATCACCTTATGTAGCATAGATTTAAGAGAAGTCCGACATATGCAAATCTCTATTTCAAGAAATAAGGTTCTAAAATAGTGCTACTTATATTGTATGTGGATGATCTGATTATCACAATCAACTCTGAACCTTTGATAGTTGCTATCAAAAGTGGCTTGTGCACATCTTTTGAGATGACAAATCTTGGACTTCTCCACTATTGTCTTGGCTTGGAAGTGAACCAGAAGAAGCATAACATCAAGGTGACCAAGAAAAAATATGCCAAGAAATTTTTAGAGAAATATCGTATGATTGATTGTAAATCAATGGCAACTCTGATGGAGTCAGGACTTCAGTTATCATGGTATGATGATTCACCTTAGATAGATGGTACTCTCTATCGATACCTGATTGGGATTCTTATATATCTAACAAAATCTAGGCCTAATATTATGTTTGCTATCAACTATATTTCAAGGTTCATGCAAGAGCCTAAGACCACTCATTGGAAAATAGTAAAATGTGTTCTTCACTATGTCCATGGTACTATTGAGTATGGCCTAGAATACAAGAAGAATGATAAATTCTTCTTGCAAGGATACACAGACTTCGAATATGCCGGATCATATGATGATCAAAAGTCAACTTTAGGATATATCTTTCATCTTGGATCTGGTCCTGTCTCTTGGCACAACAAGAAGAAATAGGTGGTTGCTATTTCATCTATAGAGGCAGAGTATCACACCGCATGAGAAGCAGTGTGTGAAGCGATATGGTTACGTCGCATCTTGACAAGTATGGATCATCCATCCAAATCTCCAATTCACTTGTTCTACAATAACCAAGGTGTTCTCAACCTAATCAAGAATTCAGTGCATCATGAATGAACCAAACACATTTATACACAATGTCACTTCATTCGAGACAACGTTCCAAGGCACCGAATTCAGCTTCAATACATTCCCACGAGTGATAAAGTTGGGGATATTTTCACCAAGGTCCTTGCACGCATCAAGTTTGAGTTCTTTCACAACTCACTTTGTATTGCAAAATAATGTAATAAGGGAGGGATGTTAGTATATATTTTATTTATTAATTTATTTTTCTGTCGTCATCTTTTTAGGTGATATTTTATCATTTGTCAGCCAATATATTATGTTGGCATTTTTTTGTTAATATCCTAATCGCATATTATTTTTTCACACTCATTAAGGGATATTCATGCTTAAGGCTATCTTTAGGCTTAACCTACTTGTATTTAATCAGTTGATTATTCAATTTAATACTATTTGGTTGTTACTCCATTTTCAATTTCATCGCACAAGATATGGTAACTTTCACGAAACTTCATAACAACAATTAGAAATAGCTTGTGCAAAGAAAATTAGCTTAATGATCAATTACAAATTATATCTTGTAAAAAGAAAAACATCATGGTCTGTTAAAATTTATAGTTTAAAGAAACAAAAATTTCATAATAACAGATCCATTAGAAATTAGAGGATCTACTACCTCATACATTCTATGACTCAATTCTGAATTTTAAATATGTGTGTCTCTTGTCTGATTTTAAGACTCACCTCCATTTGGGGATTGTTAAAAATAATGTTTAATAAAAAATAGAAAAACTATTTTTTAAGAAAAAAAAGGTTGTTTATATATAAATATTTTTCTTAAAGAAGGAAAAAGTTTGTTTATAGAGAAAAATTTTTCATAGATAGAAAGATAATTTAAATAAAAATAAAAGACATTAATAAAAAAACCAAGGATGAGATATAGAAAAATATGTTTATTATTAGTATAAGGGATGCTTATTTATTTTAAGTTGAATTCAGCATAATTCAATTGGATGTAATCAAACAATTGCATAAATACAAGTTTGAATATTGCAACAGCAATTTGTAAAGTAATGTGTGGTTTATATTCTTTGGTAAGTATTTATATCTTTTTCAATTTTATGTTTATTTTGCATAATATTTTACTTTATAAGAAAATCAATAGTTGATATCAGAGTTAGGTGTGTATATGAGAAGAAGACAGAAAATTGTAGTAAGAAGAGTCACAACAGAGGTAAAATAAATAGTAGCAATAATTTAATATGGCTACTAGTAACAATAGTCTTAGTATTAGTTAACCTCAAATTCCACTATTCAAGAGGGAGAACTATGATTTTTTGGAGCATTAATATGAAAACACTATTTATTTCTTAATATTTATGAAATTTGGTTGAGAACTATTACACAAACCTACAAATGCATAAGCTCTTCCTATTTAATCTCATGTATGATAAGATTAGTTGAAGGAGAACATAAAGAATGACTGAGAAGCCCTTTTATTTATTTAGCAAGCAGTACATGAGTCTAATTTTCCAAGAATTACTACGACAACAAAATAAAAAGAGGCATGGGATCTACTATAGAATGCATATCAATAAATAGAAAATGAGGATACTGAAAGAACAAAGGAAAGTAAAATAATGACAAAGGAAAATATGCAGAAACCTTCAAAAAACCAAGATTTCTTGTTGGGCTGTATGAGGAATGCTTCGATAATGACTAGGGAGAAATTGTCAATACAATTGAAAGGAGAAGTTACAAACAATGATAACATTGGCAATGAGAATAAGATAAGCAATTTGCAAAGGCTCAACCAATTTTTGGTTAGATAAATTAAGATCTAAGGTTATGCATAAAGGGTGGGCCCCAAAATGTATTTATAAAAATTTGGTGAATCAGTTTCGAAATCCAGGCAAATATTGTCAAAATGGATGTAGAAGGTTCGCTATTGTTAGGGGAAATGTTGGAAATTTAAACTTAAAATGGTTAAATTATTATAAAATTGGGGCGAATCGACACAAAAATAAATTTGCACCCAAATTTTTTTGGCTAATGGACCCTGGTTAAGGGTCCCAAATATTATCCAATTCCAAATTTGTAAAATTTTAATTTTAGCCAATTTGGCAATATATAACCACTATGCATAACCCTGTTAAGAGCCTAAGAGAAGAAAATAATGTTCTTTTAAATTAAAAAAAGAGCTCCAATATTATGAAACAAAGTTGAAGGAAGAGATGACAATACTGAGAGGAGTTGTAAAGCAAGTAGAGACAAAGATAAAAACAATCAAGATAATAAGAATGGGGAAGAGACAGTTGGCCTAGGTCACCAATAGTGGTGACGATACAAATTATGCCTTTTAGTGGTATTCAATTTGTCCTTCTAATTTTGTTTAAAGTACAAGAACTATGCTCCTTTTTTACTATAAATATAGTTGTAATAATTAAGATAATGTACCTTAACTTACACCAATTTTTTGGATTGAAAGTCCATTTTACAAGCTCTGTAACTTCTCTGATAAGATAACTTCTTGAGAGCAAATTATGTTGCCCTTCTTACTAGACAACACTAACCTCTAATTTTTACACTTGGATAACTTAGTAAGAATGAATCCAAGTTCTCAATCATGCAACTAATGTGCTATTCAAGAGGTTTAACTTTGCACTATTGTTCACCTTAACTACAATATAGTGCAGTAATAATGAACTCTCAAGGTAAATCGAAGTATGCATTGATTTTTATTGAAATCTAAAAGTATTTAGTACATCTAAATAACAACTAGTTTAGTGCAATATTAATCTCACCTTATTACTACAAATAAACTTGAAATATAAACTTAGTAATTGCTCCTTGTAGAGAACTATAATCTCTATAAATAAATGTAGTCTTCTTTGCTATAACTATAGGAATATGATAATTTTATTTCTATTGAAATATATCTAACTCCTATTTTAATGTGCAGGTATTGACCTGAATTTTGCACTCCCTTTGAAGACTTTAAAATGAATCCACTCCTTGCAAATTTCACTTTAATATGGTGCTTAATGAATCTATAAATAAACCATAGTTTTAAAGTTCAAATAATGAACATTTTGCACCCAAGTTGCTTACCTTTAATAATTCCTAAATATGGTGGAAATTTTTTGTGATTTGATTCACCAAATTATTGCCCTTGACTTGATGATCTTGTAGCTCTTCCTAACTATCCACAATAGCTTCTTAACTCATAAATTCATAGCTTAGTAACTCCTCTATCTTGCTACTTTGAATTTGTAGTATGGTGGTTTTTATTTTTCTTCAGAATACTCTCTAGTGATATGCAGCTAGTAATGCTATCCTGATTGTTGCTCTCTCGTAGTTAATTTTTGCACTAAAATACTATCCTTAAATAACCCTTCAACATTTTTCTAAAGATTTAGAAAAACCCTATCTCCGAATGAGTCTTTTACCCTTCAATGGAAATCTTCGAACCTTTTAGGTTTGGTAGTAAATTTAGGCTCCTATCTCCTTCAACATCCTTGTCAAATTTTGACTTTAATCTAGGACTTCTTCTCAAGAATCTAAATTTCTTGAGGTCTTCAGCAATATCCTCCAAAATTTGGCACTCCTTGCCAAATTCTTCTCCTTTTGGGCTTGTTTTCATATGGTGATAATTGTACCAAATTTTGCTCTGTTAGTAACTTCTACTTGCTAGTATATTTCTCCTATGAGTTCTCCTAGTAACTCCTTTAATGGCCTTATTTAAATTTTTAACTAAGGCTCTCCAAGTATTCTCCTTGTTTCTCCTTGATACCTCACCAAGTTCTTCAATCTCATAACTTCTCTAGTCTTGCAAATGAAACATTTCCTTCAACCTTCTACCATGGAAGTGTTGGTAATGATATTTTTCTCTCGAATATTTGAAATCTGATACTATTGGAATTCTAGAACATGACCTCACTAGTGCTTATTTACTTCTACAATTTGTAGGCTTTAATGGAGAACCAACCTTCGATCTTCAAAAATTATAAATTTTGTAACTGGACCTTCTAAGGGTCTCTTGAACTTATTCAGGCTATTTTTTATTAATATGCTATATGCAGTCCTTAATGAAGATCACCAACCTCCAATATTTTTTTGGACTCTTCTCTGAAGTCTCTTAAATCATATGTAAGGCTACTATAGACTTTTCGTCTTTTGCTATCTATAGGTCTGCAATATCTAGTAATGGGACCTTTTTTTAGGTCTCTAAAATCTTCAATCTTCTACTTTTTGTTGTAAGTGCTACAATGATTCTAACAAATATGTTCTTCCTAGCTCTATGTAGGAAGCTTCCTAATTTTCTTGAATATCCTTTTCCTGCAACAAGATGTTAAAAGCTGAAATATATGAGAGTCTTAAATCTAGAGATGCCTAATCTTCACTAATTGATGTGTCAATCTAGTGGAATCCACACCGAGTCCTAGTATTCACAAATTTTTCTATAATCCTGTGGAAAGACTCTAGCAAAATGTAATCTCATAAATTCTATGAATGATATATCTAGATTTCTCTCAATCTTATTTGTGGATATTCATATTTTCTATTTGATCTACCATGTGCTCTGATACCAATGTTAGCATTTGATGGGAGGTACTATGACTACAAGATGTAAAATAACTAATATGAGATAAGTGTAAACTAATGGCACAATAATATGTAGAAAAATAATAATATGAACATTTGAAAATAACTTAGAAATTCCATTAATGAAAGTGATAAAAATAGTGCAATACTATATAATGGAGGACACGAACACTCCATGAATAGAAATAAAAGGACTACGTTGTACCTTACTCCTAAACTATAACACACACTCTCGATATTCACTTCCCCACTATAATTACTTCCTCTCTATAATTACCTCCTCTCTAAAAAAACTCACTATGAGGCATTTATATAAGAATATAAATTCCTTGACCCTTACTCTATCTAGGACTCATGTACATGTGGACTACATGCACATTTACAACTTGCACATTGATAGTTGTGCATTTATTACAATACTTGAAGTAACTAGCTTACTTAACTTTAAAGTAAACTATTATTCTAGTTATGTACCAAAGGTGGCACATTTACATAATTCAAATGATGTAATATAATCTAAAAATATAATTATTTTTCTTGGTGTCCAAGGAATGGATTAAATAGATCTCGAAACAAGTTTCAAATAGATGATCAAAATATGGTTCATATCTCAAGTGAATCGGATGCTAAGGAGCACCTTCGAAACAAATCCATTGCGGAAACCCCTTTCAAGGGAAAGGATTTCAAAGACCTGACCCAAAAAATAAGTTTTAGGGATGCCCTCCATGATGGAAAGCCTCAACCTAACTCTAACATTAATATTAGGATTTCCTGTAAACCTCTAAGAGTTCCTAAGATTGATCATAGGAACATTGATTCGAGATGTATTATGGAATATGATGGAACTTTAATTGTTAATCTAGATATGGACATCATTCAGACTGACATAGAAGATCTAGAAAAATTGTCCTAATTTATCATTTCTTAGATTTTCGTCCGAGCCTATCTCCTTTGAAATTTTGGGCTGCAAAAATTTGGAAAACAAAAGGTGACTTATAAATATCTAATTTTCCAAATGGTTATTTTCTTGTTTTATTTGCTAATAATGAATATAGAGAGAAAACATTTCAATAGGGCCCCTGGTTCTTTGGAAGAGCGAGGTTTTTCATGAAGCTTTGGCATACTAAATGTAAATCCAAAGAAGAGATGCCCTCTACAGGTCCTATGTGGGTTAGACTCTTTGGCCTTCCAATTGAATTCTAGAATCCAACTATTTTTTCTTCAATTGGAAAATATTTGGAAAAATTTATGATGACTACTGATTGTACTAAAAAATTTGAACATATTATTTATGCTCAAATTTGTGTTTTAATGGATTTTGACAAAACCCTACCTGGAAATATATCTTTACAATTTGGGGAGGACACTTGAGAGAAAGTTATGGACTATGAGAACATTCCTTTTAATTGCTGAATTTACCATGAATATGGTCATTTGGCTAGTGTCTACCCAAATAAAATTCTAGATCAAAATAATATATACAAACATAACAATGGTCCAATATTTTTTACTTTTGAACAATTTTGGAGGGATTGACCTAATCAAGAGGGTGTTTATCAATTTATTAGGAAACTAATTTGTATGGGTTGTATGTCTCACATAACCGAACCATATGAGTGAATTTCCTCACCAAATTTGATGAAAATACCCCCCATAGTGTTTTGCATCAATCCCCAGTGGAATTGGTGGTAAAATTTAGGTAGAATTGGTGGGCGTCCCACCCTCGGGCGCCCCCCAATTTGTGACAGTCCTATTCGTCCCACCCTATGATGAATAGAAATATGTCAATAATTTTTTAACTATTTTTAATTAGTTATTTTCTACATGTTCATATTATGTTTAGTTCAAATTTCAGGTCATTCTGAGCTATATTGGCCGAGATATTGCAATTTTAGTGTTTTGTAGGGTCTCTACGGGACTCCATCTGGAGAAGCACCATGAAATGTCATTGATTTTGCAAATATGATCATATGGGTTTTCTTAAAATGTTATTTTATGCATTCTTTCCAATTTTCATGTGTTTTGGATATGTGTAGGGTCAGAAATTGCTTGCTTTGGGTTTTGTAGGTTGAGGAAGTGCACTGCAATTACGCCACATCAACGGACACAATTTTGGTGCAATTTCTGGTGATATCTTCCCAAAATATTCTTTTTCTTATCTCTATAATTTCATGTCATTTGGAGTTGATTTGATATAGTCCATCCATATATGTTAGCTATTTTGTGCCTATGGGGATTGCATGTTTTTCATCATACGCACTTGCTATTTGACATTTTTGGTTTCCTTGTGTGTAGGTGTAGGTTTTACAGTGCATTAGGAAGGAGAATAAGACATAAATATCAAAGATACAAGTGGTGACAACCTTGGCCCACCCACTTCGATTGTGGGTACGAGGAAAGACATTGGATGTGCACCCGAGTTACTTGAAGGATTTTGATCCTTGGGCACCCGATTTGTAAAAATTTGTATCAACCATTTTGAGCCCTCAAAGGGGAAATTTTTTAACCTAGATTTTATCTACCCAATTAATAAGAAGTCAATTTACTTTGCTTTATTTCTTGTTATTTGCTATCTTTTCCATCTTACTTGCATGCTTCCGTTTGATGCTCATAAGCAATAGGACATAGATACACATATTTTTTATCATAATTTGGTGCACCAATTTTTCCCTAATTTAGTGGTGATCATGGTGGGACCTAGTCCCTTTTGCTTTAGGTGAATTTTGGAGCTCATTTTTCATCTTTTTATGTTGTAGGTGCTATTCTTTTGGACTGAAACGAACTCTGACTTGCTATTCATGCCACCCTAGGATGAATGTGAATTCATCCCACCCTAGAATGAATGCAGACCTGCTATTCATCCCACCCTAGAGTGAATAGAAACCAGAGAGTTTTCAAAGTAGAATTCCAAAAATAGCAAGTTTTGGTAGTGATGAGGTAGGCATCTGAATCTTCCATCTCTATTTTGCACTTTCAGAAACTATTTTTATTTGGTTTTTCTCACATATTTTGCTTGTTTAGAAAGGTTAAAAGTTATTTTTCCTTTTTCTTAAACACAAAATAACAAAAACATATAAAAGGAGAAAAATCAAAGAAAATCAAAGTAGGAATGCATCTCTATGGTTTGCTTGCTTGTAGCCTACCCAATGGGTAGGCTAACATTTAGGGTTTTGCATTTCTAGATACATTTGTGAGTTCTTTTTATACTAAATTTCTGAAAGTAAAATGCACCTTATGCATGCATCTAGTGAAGGATCATCGAGTGCTTCCTTGTTTGCTTTCTTTTAAGTTAAAAAGAACCACACACACTTGCACGTATCACAATAACATTGGTAAGGTTGGATTTCATCACCAACCTCCAATTCAGACTGGTGACGTTGGATTTCACCTCCTTCCACCAGCTTTCCCTCTAGATGCCTTAGATAGAATAGGGCACTCTCTCAAGATGGAATAGGTCACTAATGTTCAAACTACCTCCCACTATTGGAAACACTATTTTAGAGTGGAAGAGCTAGGCGAACCCCCCACTGGGTTTTAAGCGGTGTACCCTAGACTCTTTTGAGAAATCATGTTTGGCACTAGTGTTCCTAGTCACCACTTTGGTTGAGTTCCCTCATTCTAATTCCAAAACAAGAACAAGAAAGCAAGAGCAAAACAACACATCTGAAACACACAAAACAACTTAGGGATTCACACCTAAAACTTAAAGGAGATAATCACATTGTTTGCTTGTGTGCTTCTTTGATCATTTGATTATGTGTTTCTAATATTTAAAAGAGATAATCATATACATCCAATCCTTAAAAGAGATAATCATATTGTCTACTTTGGGTGTTTCCTTATTGTTTGGGTAGTCAACATAAGATCCTAGATCTAGGACCAAACCCTAATTTTTAAAAAAAAATTAAAAATCTACTTTTTGATTCTGCATCCAATGGATCGAGAATCGTGCAAATCAGAGCTATAACAAAAAAGTTATTTTGGTTTTATGATTACTCTATTTTTGAAGCCGAAAATAGAGAAAAACTACACTAAAATGGTCATAAAATGGTCTAGACAACTCCAAAAATTGCCAAATTTGTTTTTTTGTCTTAGTTAGCTCCTTCTACACCTCTCACAAAAATTTTGAGTCCTAACTCTTCATAGTTCAAAATTTTCCAAAAATTCCTAAAAGTGGGCATTTCCCCACGGGCCTCGGTTGGCCAAATATTTCAAAAATACAAATTTTTGACCCAGAAGTCAGATTTTGGAGTCTTAGCCCATTGTGATCAGCTCATCGCACTGATCATTTTGATATATAACACTTATAACCTTTTTTGGAAGTCAAAATTTTCTTTAGTGTGGGTTTCCTTCAGGGTTCGCCTAGTCAACACATCATGACAACCATGCATAGTCGAGCTCAACCATGAGCCAACGAAGTAGAAAACTATAGGAGAGGCCCTGAGCACCATCATTATAGGTATGAGGATCTCCTCACTCCTACATGGAGCCCTAATAGTAGTTGCCTTCGCTATTCTCCTGAGGATCTCATCATTCCTGCACGACACCTTGAAAGTCATCGTGAGATCAACTCCTCACTCAGAGGACCCGACCACCAAGGTACCTCTACCAAGAGAACATCAATGGGTTATCCACATGATCAAGTGGATTATTCGGTTAGCCAACACCGATTCCAATCCCAAACCAGATATAATCAACCTTCCAAGGGGTCTAGTAGGGAGGTCTACACTCCCTCTACATCATGGTCTTCACCACCCAGAACTCCCATCCAACAAGTGCTAGCAACCCAGAGTAGGCCTGTACAAAGTTTGCATGCACCATCAGCCAAAATGACCATGAGTGAGCTTCTACTACAGTCCTCCAAACATTGGGAACCTTTCATGAGGATCTTGGATTCCATTGAGGTACAACCTCACGACTCTGATGCTTTCACCAACTTTATGGAATACATACAAATGTACAAGAATCTTGTTATATCCTTTCAAAATCATGAGGTCAAACCTATGCCTACCAATTCACTAGATCCTACTTTGCACATCATCATGAGTATCAATAGGCTCCCCTATAAGCGAGTATTGGTTGACACAGGTTCCTCAATAAACATTATTACCACAACTTCACTAAAATAGCTCAACCTTCCATCCTCACGCATTGTACCATCCAAGTTCACCTTACAAGCATTCAACGATGCTTTATCCTCCACTATGGGCACAATAATCCTACTTGTTGAAGTTGGACAAAATATTGTGCCTACATTGTTCTACATCTTGGAGGGTGCAAGACAGTACAACATACTGCTTGGAAGGCCATGGATAAGAGACATGGAATGTGTTCCATCTATAGTGCATCAATGCATTAAATACATTCATGAAGGTAAGGTCCATGTGATTCATGCTGACCTAGAGCCCTTCAAGTATTATAAGTAGGTGGATCATCCACAAAAGCCTACTATATCACCCAAGCATTTGGACACTAAACCCAATGACCTTATCCAGAGTCCAGATGCAACCCCATGGTTAGTCGTGAAGCTACCTTCACCACCGCTAGTGCCATCATCTATTTCTTCAAGCGAGGAAGAGTCAGAAGAGCCAACTACAAAGGCTCCCATAGCTATCATCAATACATCTATAGAAGACCTTCCCACTCCTACCAAAAAGGAGGAAGAGCCCATAGTTGATACGGATGAATCAGATCATATCATGCTTGAGGACACAATTCAATTGACCCACCCAGAACTCGATGAGTGCATAGTACCCAACAATGCATTCACACCTATCATCAAGTTGATCAAGGATCTAGGTCATCCTCCTATCAAGTTGCCACCCATTGATAGCATTCTTGATGCACCCCTAAGCATGGGGGCCAAGCAGATCACCTTGGACAAGTTGATGAGGTAGCCATGACTTGTCCAAATGCAAATGCATCTTCTCATGAGTTTGTGGGAATGATCAATGTGATGACAGAGAACCAAAGTCCTCTAAATCCATCTATGCCACTTGCAACTCCATCCAACATTCCATCCATACCACAAGAGATACCATTGATGGATTTGGTCACACCTACTCCATCTCACTCAACATCTCCACAAAATCAAGAACAAGTGTACCCCCTACACCAAAGTGGGGGTAATCCAACTACCATAGTTGAACACTCTGAGTTGGAACATGAGCATGAGCTAAATCAAGAACAAGAACATGTGGATATACTCACTAGATCCAATCATCATGAAGCATCCACATCTGCTCAGACATTGAGGACTTTTGATCCACCTCCACCACCTATTAGTTGCCATCCAACTTCCTCAACAGCCATCCAGACATCGCCTCCACTAGTTCCACAACATATCTTGGATAGGCTAGCCAATGTGGAGTTACAAGTGAGTCAACAACACAATGATTTACAATAGATCTTGAATCGACTCACAAGCATTGAGTTACAGTTGAGTAGTCTAAAACCTCAACCCCCTGATTGTCAGGACCAACCCACTCCTGTGCAGTCCAATGCTAAGTCTCAAACAAATCAAGGGCCAAACCAACAACGTCACCCTAAGCGATAATTTATGCCCATTACTGAGTCCATGGATTCTCTATTTGAGCATCTGTGTGCAACAAAAGCAATTAACCCACCTAAAATTCGACCTATCAATCCAAATGCACCAAAGCCCAAAACATATCATGAAGACCTATACTGCAAGTACCATAGGCAAAATGGGCATGATGTGTAGATGTGCTTCAAGTTCAAACACCTAGTACAAGATATGTTTGACAAGAATGATCTTCAAATCAACAATCAACAAATTGACATATCTCAAAATTTGTTACCTACAGATGGGAGTCAAGAGGAGCAACCTAAATAGGTGACTGAGATGCATACAACCCTACGGTCTCATACAATGAGTCCACCATGGTCACCTCATTTAAGACATCAATATCATACCTGGACTCCATTATCTGAGCCCATGTCGACCATTTTTCACAACCTGCAAGATACAAAGGCAATCATCTTGCCAGACATACCCCTGTTCAACCCGAATAGGCCCAGATCTAAACTATACAGGGAGGATCATTCTTACCTCTATCATCGAATGAGAGGGCATGACATTAGCAATTGTCATGTTTTTAGATACAAGGTCCAAGATCTTATTGATAAGGGAGCTTTATCCATGAGTGGGTCACTCATTCTACCCCATCAAGATATTGGTATTACCCAAAATTCCTTGCCAAAATAGGGGGAGTCAATTTCTATCACTCCTCCTAGCCAAGCCAATAACATTGCATCAATCACAGTACATACTAGGGGTATCCAAGGTGTCACACCTTCCCTACTATTTACATCACAAGACATGAAGCTAACTAGGGATTCTAAAGGTATCACACCTTCCTCACTTCCTTTGATAATCACAAATGTTGGGGGTATACAAGGTATTGCACCTTCCTCCTGAGAACACAAAGTAAGCAAAGTTACAAAAGGCTCCAAGGGTATCTACATACCACTTGGTCAACCCATAACACCCCTAGGTGGTCTATGACCATCTAGGTGACCCCAAAAGGCTCCAAGGGTATCTACATACCGCTTGGTCAACCCATAACACCCCTAGATAGTCTATGACCATCTAGGTCACCCCAAAAGGCTCCAAGGGTATCTACAACCCACTTGGTCAACCTAAAATGCTCCTAGGTGGTCTATGACCATCTAGGTCACCCCAAAATGCTCCAAGGGTGCCTACAACCCACTTGGTCAACCTAAAATGCTCCTAGGTGGTCTATAACCATCTAGGTCACCCCAAAATGCTCCAAGGGTACCTACAACCCACTTGGTCAACCTAAAATTCTCCTAGGTGGTCTATAACCATCTAGGTCACCCCAAAATGCTCCAAGGGTGCCTATAACCCGCTTGGTCAACCTAAAATGCTCCTAGGTAGTCTATGACCATCTAGGTCACCCCAAAAAGCCCCAAAGGCATCCATAAGCCCTTTGGTCACCCCAAATGCCCCAATGGCCCCCAATAAGCCCATTGGTCACATGTACATATATATCAATCAAAAATCAAAAACATCATCAAAACATTAAAAATACAAAAATATTGCATCACATTGCATCTTCAAACTCTTCATCAACAAAAATACAAAAATATCATATTGCATTTCATTACATCGCATCTCATTGCATTATCAAAATCATCTGCATTAGGCATACTCATTATTGCACTTTACACTATAGAGTTGCTCATACATGTCTAGCACTAAGACTGTACATTATTCATCATTCCAAAAACAATTATGTCAAAATCATTATCCACATCATTTCAATTTTCCACTTATCATATTCACTTACATTTCACATTGGTCATAATAATGTTTATTCCCATCACATAGTCATTTGTTCTAGAATGTCATTAGGGTTTTTAGTCACTCAACCATCTCTAGTTTTCTTTTCAGATTTTATAGAAAGCTATCATGATTTTTAGGAGGTAGAGTCTTGCTTAGATTATACCTTGTATACAACAAATCCCAACACATTTACACATTAATAAATCCAAGTTTTGCACAAGGAAATATGAAACCCACGAAGTGGTCTAGGTTGCTTTAAGAGAAAAGGTTATCCTACTCATCCCCCTGTGTGAATGGTTCAAGAATGCTGAGAATTGGCAAAAGGACAAGCTCTTCCCTACCCAATTCCCCAAAATAAATAGTGGTTTTCACCACTATCAAAAATCCCAATTCCCAAAAATCCCAAAAGTTCAAAATCAAAATCCCACAAAAAGCAAAATCAAAATCAAAATAAATAGTGGTTATCACCACTTCCCAAATCCCTTGCTCAAAGAAAACAAAATACAAAATAAACAGTGATTTTCATCACTACATATGAGCAAGTATCCCAATAAAATTGAAGAAAAGAAGGGAGTTGAACTTGAATCCCTAGAATTCTCAGCATTTGGAAAACCATAAGGTGATCCTCATTACAAGTTTGGTGGATAGCCTATCTGACAATGGTGGTATCCTTACGCATGATGATATGTCTATCACATTAGCTTTTGCATGTGTGCAGACCAATGTTTGCATGTGGATGAGCTAGCTTTTGGTAGCCTATACTACCTAGTGGTCTAATCCTACTAAGTACAAAACCTAGGATCGTGACATTCATAGGGTGATCCTCATTCTAGGTTTGGTGGATAGCCTATCTGGAAATGGTGGTATCTTTATGCATCTCACAGGAATGAACTCACTTGCACACACAGGGATATGAAGTATCTTGGTCATCCTAGCAGATTCATACCTTGTCAAAAAGTCTTGCATGGTTAGTATATAACTTTTGATCAGTTGACTAGAGTGTTTGAGTCTCATGAAAACCTCAAAGACATCCTATAACATCTTACTATTCATGTCATTCCATACCATTTTATCACATGTATGTCAGTTTACATTTTCACAAATCCATCACATAGTCTCATGACAACATTACACATGAATTGATGAATTCTATACAGTCTATGGTGCTAACATAGTATGTCATATAGTGTTCATATTCCATCAATACACATCAACAGATCATCCATTTCATTATGCATACACACATTGCATATCATCAAATAACATCATAGTACAACACATGCATCCATTAATGCATCCATAAATCATAACACATCATGCATCTAATGCTCCAAATTATCAAAATTTAAAATCAAGCAAACATTTTTAAACATCAACTAGGGCATTATTGGTATCATACCTCCCCTAACCAACAATCAAACAATTAAATAATCAATTCCAAAAAGCTCCAAAGGTACCCATAAACCCTTTGGTCACCCAAAAATCCCCAAAGGTATCCATAAACCCTTTGGTCAACCCAAAAGGCCCCAAAGGTATCCATCAACCCTTTGGTCAACCCAAAAGGCCCCAAAGGTATCCATAAACCCTTTGGTCAACCCAAAAGGCTCCAAAGGTATCCATAAACCCTTTGGTCACTCAAAATGCCCCAATGGCATCCAATAAGCCCATTGGTCAAATATATGTACATATATTAATCAAAAACCAAAAAAATAATTAAAACAATTAAAACACATCAAAAACAACATAAAACCAAAGAAAAGGGTCCAATACCCACCAAAAACAAGTCAAATCTGATGGAATTCACTCAAGATCAAGATGGAACCCAAATTCTTCATGGATGCATGGAAAAGTTACTACTTTACTCCCTAAGAAGGCCATTATGGTTGGACCACCCCATGGGAATGAAGTTTTCAACCCCTTTCTTCCATGAAACATTAACAAAATCATCAAAATCCTTACAAAAATGCTCCATTCCACAATGGGTAAAACTGAAGGCAACCTTAACAAAAGTCATATGTGTCAAGTGACTCATCGCTTTTCTCACTGGTCATTCCCTCATCGACTCATCGCTTGAGGGGGTAGTCATACTTAACAAATTCATAATCACAATCAACAATCAAACACTCAATCATGCAAATTGTGTTCGTTCAATGAATCTTTGACAAAGACAATCATGCCCCTACTTGGGGCAACAAACAAGCAACAATTTAAATTAAGCACATAACAGTGCAGATGAACCTACCTATTGGTACACCTCAAAAGTTACCAAAATACTTGGTATTCTCTAACGCCTAGGGTTATAAGTCCCCCGAGCATACCTAGAAGTTGAAGAGAAACCAAGACCAATGTCTTTACTGAGTCAGAAGCAAGGATTCAAGAATGCATGCTCTTTCCATGATTGGGGCATCTAAAGTTGGTTAGGTTATTGAACAACCTTAATCATTGAACATTTTAGTTATCTATTTTTGCTCAATGTTGTGTTGCACACAATGCATCTCAAAAAGGGGCATCTGTAGACACTAAAATCTGGTCAATCCGATTAGGCATCCATGAACAATGACTAAATTGACATCCCATAGCCCCTAGGGCAGCCCTCAAAGGTCATACAATGGTTCTAGCCACTCCCAGCAAGGTTTTGGAAGGTTTCGACCCATTTTTGGGACCTTTTGGCTCCTTGTTCCTATTCGTCCCACCTTGGGATGAATACAGATCCTATTCATCCCACCCTGGGACGAATAGCAGCATTCATCCCAGGGTGGGATGAATAGCAAGTTTGACCCCCAAAAAGTCAAATTTTGGATAAATGGCACCCATAAACTACCATTTTCCCTACCTAGCCTAGCATGCGGGTCGAGAGCACAATATAAACTTATGACATGCTTCATAATGGAGGCCAAAATGGGAGATTCTCTTCCCCTTCCAATGCATGCCTCCTGGTGGCCAAGTGGCGCCTCTTGCCATGCATGCCCTTGCATGCCCTTTTGCACATGAGCCTCCTTGGGCTATAAAGTGGATCTAATTTCCACATAAAATATAGAGAGGAGTTTTAGGATAAAGCAATGGAGTGCTGCTAAGATTTCCTTTCACCCTTTTGTGCCCATTTTTACCTTGAAATCTCTACCTAGCGAAGGAGGTTTGCGAGTGAACTAGTAGGCGCAATTTGTCACATAACCGAACCATATGAGTGAATTTATTCACCAAATTTGATGACAATACCCCCATAGTGTTTTGCATCAATTCCTAATGGAATTGGTGGTAAAATTTAGGCAGAATTGGTGGGCGTCCCACCCCCGGGCGCCCCCAATTTGTGATAGTCCTATTCATCCCACCCTATGATGAATAGAAATATGTGCAACAATTTTGTTACTATTTTTAATTAGTTATTTTCTACATGTTCATATTATTCTTTAGTTCAAATTTCAGGTCATTCTGAGTTATATTGGCCGAGATATCGCAATTTTAGTGTTTTGTAGGGTCTCATGCAGGTCTACGGTGGTCATCTGGAGAAATGCCTAAACTATCATTGATTTTGCAAATCTGATCATATGGGTTTTCTTAAAATATTATTTTATGTATTCTTTCCAATTTTCATGTGTTTTGGATATGTGTAGGGGCATAAATTGTTTGCTTTGGGTTTTGTAGGTTGAGGAAGTGCATTGCGATTACGCCACATCAACGGACACAATTTTGGTGTAATTTCTGGTGATATCTTCCCAAAACATCTTATTTTACATACCTCTATAATTTCAAGTCATTTGGAGTTGATTTGATATAAGATCTATGCATATGCCCATTACTAGTCTTTTAGTGCCTATGGGGATTGCATGTTTTACATCATACGCACTTGCTATTTGACATTTCTGGTTTCCTTGTGTGTAGGTGCAGGTTTTACAGTGCATTGGGAAGGAGCATAAGACATAAATATCAAAGATACAAGTGGCGGTAACCTTGGCCCGCCCACTTCGATTGTGGGTACGAGGAAAGACATTAGATGTGCACCCGAGTTACTTGAAGGATTTTGATCCTTGGGCACCCGATTTGTAAACATTTGTATCATCCATTTGAGCCCTCAAAGGGGACATTTTGTAACCTGGATTTGATCTACCTAATTAATAAGAAGTCGATTTACTTTGCATCATTTCTTGTTATTTGCTATCTTTTCCATCTTACTTGCATGCTTTCGTTTGATGCTCATAAGCAATAGGACATAGATACACATATTGTTTATCATCATTTGGTGCACCATTTTTCCCTACTTCAAGTTGAATACAATATTGTAGTCAGATTTTAGAACAAGAGTGTTGATGGTTTAGCTAATTGGAAATTGGACAAAGGTGATCTTACTATGACCACCATCCCAGATGGTGGGATTCACAAATAAGGGAAGCTCTTCTTTCTATCATTTCTTTGGATGGCTCTAGTACTAGAGGTACCTAGTTCCTTTTTTCTTTATTTTTTCTTCTCTTTTGTTCGATCAGGGTTTTTAGTTCCCTTGCTCAGACTGATCATTCTTATGTTTTATTTGTTATTTTCTTGCCTGAATAGTATTTTGGTCTAGAAAGGCCAAACTTGTATTATATTTTTCCTCTTTTTTTGTTTTTCGGTGTGTGTGTTGTTTTGTATTGTTTTCATTATGTTTTATTTTTATGTTTTTTGTGTTGTTTTTTTTTGTGTGTTTTATATTTTTATTCTTTCGTGTGTGTGTGTGTTTGTTGTGTTTATCTATTGTTTTTGAGATTTTTTATGTGTGTTTGTGTTTTTTAGTTGTTTGTTGTTTTTATGTTTTTGTGTTTGTTTTGTTTTTTTTGTTTCCTTTGTTGTCTTTATGTTTTTGTGTTTGTTTTATGTTTTGTGTTGGATTTGGGTTATTTTTATTTTTATTTATTATTGTTTTTGTTGTATTTGTGTTTGTTTGTGTTTTTTGTGTTTGCTTGTGTTTTTGTGTTTGTTTGTTTGTGTTTATGCTATTTTAGGCATGCTCTTTGAGTTTTCCAAAAGTGGCAGACCATGTGTGAGCTCTAGGTGTTTTTAACCAAATAGATACCCCTGCCTCCTTGGGACTTACCAAAAAGTGGCACCCCAATTGGGGTGTTTTCCACAAAAAACTTATTAATTTTTTTAAAGAATATATAATGGTAATATATATCATTTAAATATTTATTTGTTATTTTATATTTCTTTTAAATATAAAAAAAATGTTTAATATTAATAATGGTTTTGATTGTTGTATGTACATCTAAGAAAGAGGTACCAAAAATGAAGACTAAGTGAGGATAATTTATGTTTAAAGTTTTAAAATGGTTGCCTAGACATGAAAATTGGTGTTTTGTGTGTGTAAGGGTTTGTGAGCATAAAGTGATAATATCTTAGAGAATCTTAATTGTAGATCAAATATTTTTCCCTTATTTTTTTGTGTTTTGATTTTTATAAAAATAAATCTACTTGGCTTGTGGATCTATATTTTCATGACATAAAATCCTTTAAGAATACTCTAGATAAGATGTGTTGACCTACTTTGGTTAAATGTTTCTTAGGATATAAGGTAGAAACTATTCTAGTTATTGATATGGACCAATTTTTTTTTAGTATATAACCTTTTAGATCATGATTTGATTTGTTGGTTTAATGGATTTTGGCCTAAGTTAGTGGATCTACATGTAAACACATTTTATCAAATGAAATTTACATCTATATGTGTGCAAATGAGATATTCATTATGGAATACAACTTTGCTAAAGGTTAGGATCTCTCATTCTTTAATTGGAATTTTGGTTATTGGGAAGAGTGGATTTTCACATGAAGCCTTGGCTCCCCTTTGCCAAATCCCTTGATGAACTCTCTATCCTATGAAGAATGTAAAACATCAGAACTAATAAAACATTCTCATAGCTGGTCAAGAGTGCATTTAATTACCTAAATTAAAATCATTGTACCTGAATTAGTAGTGTCATTGGTGCTTTTGATACAAAGGCAGTGCTATTGTCCAAAATTCAAACATGATTTTATCTCGCTAGAGTTATTGACTAATATTATTTTTTGCATTAGTGAAAAGACACATTAGTGTCATTATGCTTTTGACTTCAATTTTAATTCTTTATCACAAACTAAAAAAGAAAAAAAACAATTAACTATTATTATTATTTTTCAACATGATTCTTTGTCTCCTCACCACATGTGAATCCCTTTAACTTCCAATATTGTCCTCTCAAATTGAGAATCACATCCATGCTTCTAGAGTCATATCTTCTAATAGTCTATTCAATTTTCTTAACTCTCCATCAAAAATCATGCAACTAATTGAACTCTACATCCATTTTCATGCAACTATCAACCACATGGACAACTTTCCTTCTCGTTCCATCCAACATATTTTCCAATATTGCATCTTCTATAAAATATTACCTTCTTCTTGAAATAATGGTAACCAACAATTAAAACATTTAATGTTTAAAGATGAATTCTTATTAAAAATATATGAAGCATAATCTTTTCAAAGGCAAGAAGCTAAAAGTTCTAGAAATGAATTGAATTGCTGCAAAAATTCTAATATAAAGAAGCTTTTGGAAAGTAGTTCGTGTATGAACACAAGGGTAATTGGATACCTACCTTAAGCTTCTATATTTACCCTCAACTCACCTAGGTGTTGTAGGTGAGTTGGAGAGGAGAGGGAAATCCTCCAAGGGAGGTCCCAGGTTCAAATATCCACCCTACCAAAAAGCTGAATTGGGTATCCAAAATCCAATTGATAATGTTGGTACGGGCAGGATCGGGTGTGACTCCCGGGTGACTTTGACGGTGTAGAACCCCCTATTTGTGGTCTCTCAGACCAAGGCAGCCCTGTAAGGGGTTTTTTGCTTTTATATATATATATATATATATATATATATATATATATATATATATATATATATATATATATATATATATATATATATAGTTACCCTCAACTCAACCTTTCACCTCATTTTGTTTATTCTATTTTGTCCATTAAATATCAAATCTAATGCATCTTGTCTGTATATCAAATTTGAGTCTTTTGACACTAGTCATTATACTATAACCAATTTACTAATTTCCTACTATATATAGGGTCTTTTGTGGTTATATTGTTTTGTAGGCTTGTGGATTGAGGTATTATCCTATTGGAAAAAAAACTTCATAACTCAATGGCACTTTTATTAGTGCTACTAGCACGATCATTAATATTATTTTGTCAATAATGGTTCTATAGGTCTCACATTTTTTATAACAAGGGTTAAAAAGAGAGATTCATCCTCTATACATGTTTGTAGGGGCATCTAGTACTCACCTAAAAATCTTAGAATTATCCTAAGCTTAACCTTTATTTTATCTCTACCTTTTCCTATTTGTCTATTTAAGTTTAATTTTTGTGTGCTTGTTTTATCTTTGAATCATTTTAAAAACAATATTGGCATTGCCTATAGGCCTCGATGTTCTAGTTTAGTTAGGATCTCATATTTCTATTTCACGTTATAGGTTCTTAAATCAAGGGATTATTTTACATTAGTTATATACAATAGTGTTGCCCTTTAAAAATACTATCTATAGTGTTGCTAAATATAGTGCTAGTGTTGTTCTACTACAATATCTCTATAAGTTTTATTAGAAACCTAAGATTTCACTTCCTTTCATTATTTCACAATTTCATTTCTATCTTACAAGAACAAGGGCCTACTAAAGGTAGATCCCTAAGATCCTAATATTTTGTGTATATTTTTTAGGTATTTTGTTACATGTATAGGGAAGTAAAATGAATTCCCAATATTCATTATGGATAGGGAAGTAAGGTAACCTCCTCATTTTCATTAGGTATAGGGAATCAAGCTGACTTCCCTATGTTCATTATGGATAGGGAAGCAAGGTGACTTCTCTATGTTCTTTATGAATATGGAAGAGGGTCCCTAATGGAGGAGCTTCCTCCTCTTCTTCCTTGAATATGGGATTTTTAAATGTGACTTGATCTCATTTGACCTCAAGCAAAGAGGTAAGGGATTTATGGTTACAAGCATATTGGAGGAAAACACCTCAAGTAAGATACACATGTTTGGCCATGGCTTTAGGCACGAAGGATTAAATTTATTAAATTTTTATTTCTAGAGTTGTTTGGTAATAGAATAATAGTTTTATATGCCTTTATATTCCCTTATCTTACCAATCCAATCAATATACCTTAGTAGGGATTCCTATTATACCTAAACCTTTTGATATACCCACCCTTTTAAGATACCCATGGATAAATGGAAGATGTTGTTCCTCTTGATATATTTGACTATACATGAGAGACTATGACTACATTAAAAAGAATGGTACGTGAGAAAGACCACACCTAGATATGTTATCTAAGATGGTATATGAGAGGCAATCAATAACCCTCCTTATGAATTTATTTAGCCTACCATAAAATACTCCCTATGAGGCTTAAAGCATGCACAAGACCTATATAATAGGTTGGCATCCTAGGAAAAATGCATAAATAAATAAAACATGTGAAAATATTCAAGATATCGAAAAGAAAAATCCATGCTAAAAATGATGAGAGATATCAAAACAATTCTTATATAATAAACCTTGATACTTCATAAACAATCTTGCCAAGAGCCTTGATAGGTATTCCTTGATTGTTCTATTGAATGCTTGATCTAAAATAGATATAAAAAAATCTAGATCTTTAAGGACTTTGACAGATATTCAATCCTTCTGAGCTAAGTGATTACGATAAAATGTACCTATAAAATCAAAATAATTTATTTCCCCTAACTACCCCTTAGAGTAGTTTGATATTTTTGATCAAGCCCATTGGAATATTTTCCTAAAGGTTGAGAGGTTGCAACTAAGAGGATGAGGTGGAAAATGAGCAAGGAATTATTGCATTGATTAGAGATAGTTAATTTTGATAATGTTTAATAGAACAAATTTATGCAATGATATTGATTGACCATTAAAAAACCTTGAGTCATGTGATTGATCCATTGGCAAGGTGGGATGCAGAGTTAACTAGCAATGATAAGGAAGTCAGGTTATTGGTACTTCAATTTTTGTAGTGGTAGTACAAATATGCCATAAACATGTAAATGAATTGTATGCACTTTTACAAAGTTATGAAACACTTTTTTATAGGTATTTCGGGGTATCAAAACTTGGTGAAACATAGGCATGTTT
The DNA here is from genome assembly GCA_028583015.1 of Wollemia nobilis. NCBI lineage: Eukaryota > Viridiplantae > Streptophyta > Pinopsida > Araucariales > Araucariaceae > Wollemia > Wollemia nobilis. Next base: position 10,108,435 of record JAQPPZ010003888.1, read on the forward strand.
GTACTCATTAGTAATATCCTTTAAAACTCTTTCTAAAGGTACAACTTTTGTAAACTTTTGTTAAGTTTTGCTATAGTTTTGTGAACCCTAAAATTTGACCTGAAAAAAGCATCATACACACTTTTATAAGGTTATGGTATTTTTTTATTAGTGCATTTTGAGGTATCCACACTTATACAATCATAAGCATATTTATACTCATAATGATGTTTTTGATCCCTTTCTAATGGTACTACTTTTGTAATGTTTTGTGAAAATTTGATATGCTTTTTAATGCGCAAAGGTCAGTCCACATTTTACCTATAATGTGGGTACAAAATGGTTGATTTCATTGAATTGGGTAAAATGACTAATTGATGATGTAGTTGATGCTCAAAATTGGGTTTCTATAATAGAGGTATGTATTTAGTTGCTTCTAATAGCATCTTGTATATAACAAACTTGTGATAGGGAAGTCCTTGACTTTGAAGAAAGTGATATCCAAAATATCAACAAAATCCTCAAAATGGTTAGGATCAATTTTGATTTCTAGATAGAAACTCATATGTTGCTATAACTAAACCTATAGTTAATCCTTGGAACCAACCCAAACATCTATGTCATCATCAATGTACCTCTTGTAGGCTTACATATAACTAACAACACAATGCTCTTCTAGTTGCTTTTCAAGGTAGCAAAGAAAAAGATATGCATAAATAATTATAAAATTGCTATGAGTAGAAGAACCTTCAACTTACTTATACTATACATCATCAAATTCCATATAATAGTTTCTCAACAATAACTCAACATGAACCATAATCATCTCAACTAGATTCTAATGAGGTGGAAGGTACCCAAAATGTCCTATATCCATAGCTCTAGCAGTGAGATCTTGAAAATCCAAATAGAATGCTTGAGGCTTGAATACAATAGAAGATAGAGTTATACGCCATACTTTTGTAACTAGAGTTTGCTTAATAAAAATATATTGGATAAATAACATCCTCTACAAGGATATTTTCATATACCCTATAATATTATGGACATTAAAAACTACTTTACCTTTATCTTTATTATATCATTTATTATATAAAGGTATTATAACAATTTAACAATTATACATTTAAAAATTAAGTAATACTTGAAGGGTTCCAAGTCCTTCGGGACTACATGCACCTGCCCTTCGAAAGTATACTTTAAGCATTGATGAGCTATCGAAGGGACACACTTCATGTCCTTGATCCATGGCTGACCTAGCAAGATGTTATAGGCCATCTCACCCTCCAAGATGTGGCACAATGTAGGTATAGCCTTTTGTCCCACTTGGATGGGTAGGAAAATTATGCCAACTATCGAGCATATTGCATCATTGAATGCTCGCAGTGTATAGGTGGAGGCCACTATGTGAGATATAGGCAACTTTAGGTGCTTCAAGGCCATTGTTGTAATGATATTACTGGACGATCCAATGTCCACCAATACCATCTTGTATGGAATCCCGTTGAACATGTAGGGGTGGATCCGCCATGTCACTAGCCACTAATTTAAATTTGTCCTCTAGAAATGTGATGACTAGCTCAGTGCATCGTTTGACATGTCCCATGAAGTTTTTGAAGGAGTTTGCTTCATGGGGCTGCAACTCGATGGATTTTAGTATCTCCATTAGAGCCTCCCGATGGGGCGTTGATTGTTGTATGAGCTCGTAGATGGAGAGCCTAGCCGATGTGGTCCTCAAACTCTGGGTGATTTTTGTTCGAATCATGGCCATTGATCTAGGCAGAGGAGGTTGTGCAAGGTGTTGTTGTGGTTGTGACATTGTTGGCACCTCTCTTGTAGCTACCGTGGGGGTAGCTGTGCTCAGGTACCTCTTGTTTCGAGTCACTATACTGATCATCCCTACATACCCCTACATGGGGCAGTTCTGTGTGATCTCACTAACTTGTAGGGTCTTTTCCTGCACATCATGGGTAGGCAAGGGATCTTTAAAGACCTCCATTTGCTCGAGCAAGATGAGCCTCTAATGTCACAAACAATTTTTGGAACCAATGAAGGCCTTTGGATCTCTGACAGTGATTATGAAGATGAAACTGAGATGACATATCTCAATCACATGCAGTAGATGCAACAAAAATACTCCTTGGATATTGGCAACATATTTGAACAACTAAACATAAGGCTAGGGCATGAGTGGCACCTACACCCAGCGCAATGGGACCAAGTGTTGAATCTACCACTTTGGGCATACGAAGAACACATTTCACCCAGATACCCTATAGCGATATCAGTACCTAGGGCATATCCTATCTTCCTATCTGCACATAGGTCCAATCCATTCATGCCAATACCTCCAGAGCCAGATTCGAAGCACAAAGAACATCTAGAATGTCCGAGTCACCACACCCGTGGTAATGGAGACCAAAATCATTTCATCAACATGATATCCATTGAATTAACTACCCCCATCCACAATCTAGCTGATTCGGCATAGTCATTATATCTAGACATAGATGCCATAGACTGGGATCACGTCAATTCACCACCATCCCCATCATAGTACTGGCCTTTTGGTGAAATGCTTCATTTCACCCCAAGGCCAACTCAGGATATCTTCCATGCTGAAGAGGAACCCAAGGTTCCTAACAATGATCTTAACTTAGCAAATGATATCCACTTGATCCCAACTCCACACCAGTTGTAGGACAGATCCCACATGTCGATCGATGAGACGACTAACGTAGACATTGGCTCTGATCCAGTGAATCCACAAATTATCAAGTTGGGGGTAAGTCTATCCCCCAAAGAGTAAGCCGAATACATTTCCATTCTAAGAGAGAAGAAGGAGGTTTTTGCATGGTCCTACAAAGACATGTCAGGGTTAGATCTGTAGCTAGTCATGCATAATCTAACGCTTGATCCGAAAGTCAAGCGAGTTAAACAAAAACTACGTAAGATGCATCCAAAAATGGCCTTAATGGTTAAATACAAATTACAAAAATTATTGGATGCATAGTTTGTCATCTGCATGGATTACCCACCATGGCTGTCCAACATGGTGCCCATCAAAAATCCTAATGGGAGGATTCACATATGCATTGATTTTCGAGATCTAAACAAAGAGAGTCCTAAAGATGATTTCCCCTTGTCGAGCATTGACACATTGGTATATGCTATAGCGGGCCATGAAATTATTTCCCTCATGGATGGTTTCTCGAGATACAATCAGATTCGTATCAATCCCGAGGACCAACTAAAAATGGTGTTCACAATGCCTTAGGGGACATTTTGCTATAAGGTCATGCCCTTTGGCCTTAAAAATGTTGGCACCACCTACCAACGTGCCATGACGTACATCTTCCATGATCACATGCATAAAACTTTGGAACATTACATGGATGATTTTTTGGCCAAATCTCTTTTGCACCCAGATCATCTCGATGACTTAAGCAAGATCCTCGATCACCTCATGGAACATAAAGTTAGACTGAATCCCAAGAAGTGCGTATTTGGCATCACATCTAGAAAACTCTTGGGTTTCATAGTCTCAAAACGAGGCATCGAGGTGGACCCAAACAAAGTCAAGGCAATCCTTGAAATGCTTCCCCCAACTACCATCAAGCAGCTCAAAAACCTACAAGGAAAGGTCGCGTTAATCAAACACTTCATAGCGTAGCTATCTCACAAGTTTTGACCCATGAATAAATTATTGCACAAGGGGGTCACATTTCATTGGGATGACGAGTGCCAGTTAACCTTTGACGACATCAAACAATACTTGGCTTCACTACCAGTATTGACACCACCTAGACTAGGAGTGTCATTCTACTTATACATCTTAGCTATTGAGGTGGCACTGGGCACCATGCTAGACCAAAAAAATGAACTACACAAAGAGCAGGCTAGTTACTATCTTAGCCACACCTTGGTCAGTTATGAACTTAACTATGCATACATCGAGAAGCTTTGCTTGGCAGTGGTGTTTGCTACCAAAAATCTACTTTATTACATGCTAAGCAACAAGACATATGTTGTGTCTAAGGAGAATCCATTACGGTACATGATGAGTCGTACTTATCATAGTAGTCACACAAAAAAATGGATCATGTTGTTGACGGAGTTTGACATAGAGTTTATTGGATAGAAATCCATCAAAGGTCAAGTCATAGCTGATCAACTAGCAGAGGCTCCCCTCGAAGATGATCAGCCTCTTATCATAGAACTACTAGATGATGGGATCTTCCATGTCTCAGAATCACCATATTCTTATGATCTTGAGTCACGGGCTAACATAACCTTGTTTTTTAATGGTTCTAAATGTGAGCAAGGGGGTGGCACAAGAATTATATTCTTCACACTGCAAGGGGCTCCAATGCCTTTGTCATTTAAATTATATTTCCCATGCACCAAAAATAATGCAGAATATGAAGCCTTGCTCATAGGTCTTCAGACAACAATCACCATGAACATCAAACGATTGAACATCTTTGGTGATTCACTATTAATTTTCAACCAATTAAAAGGGGTATTCCAATGTAAATACCCAGTTCTATAGGCCTACAAATCCCTTGTGGACAAATTCCTAGAAAAATCTTGAATGGTACAACATTGAGGCACTCCCTCGGTCATCGAATCATTTTGTGAACACTATGGCCTCCTTGGGGTCACTAATCCCGCAAGACATTTCTAGTGATATGACAACCATTCAAGTCAAAACACTATTGCAATCAGCGATGGAGCGTGCAAGCTCTGACTTAATGCTAGGAATCCACTTGATCCAGATTGAACCATCCTTGGACAAGTTCTCTCGAATCCACGATTGTCTGAATCATGCTAACTGGGGGTCATTATTCTCCCCTACTCCCTTTAATAGCAACACAACACTATTCTTACAAGTTCTTTCTTGCTCAACTTTTACTAGGGATGAGCTTCAAGAGGGATTGGTTGTTCAGACTGTCAAGGTTTTTGATCAGCAAGATTGGTACACACCCATCAGGGATTACCTCAAGTTAGGTAACCTCCCACTTGGATTGACGCATGCCACAAAATGATAATTCAATTAGAAAGATGCAAAGAATGTCTTGTTAGGAGACATTTTGTACCATCGTAGCTACGAAGGACTCCTCCTTCGTTGCTTGGACTAGCAGGATTCCACTTGGGCGATCACCCAAGTGCACAATGGTACATGCGATGGCCACTTCAGTGGTATGGCCATCGCAAAGTGCATTCTCCACATGGGCTATTATTGGCCATCTTTAGAGCAATATTGTTGCGCGTATGTAAGGAAGTGCATGAAGTGTCAACACCATGCCAATTTGACACACGTACCTTCTCAAGCCTTACAACCGATCCAATCGACTTGGCCATTTTTGCAGTGGGGCTTAGATCTAATCGAAAATATCTCCCCTGCATTGTTAGGTCGTCACACGTTTATCATAACGGCCATAGAGTACTTCACCAAATGGGTGGAAGCAATTTCGCTTACCTCTATGAATGGAACCTGCATTTCGGAGTTCACTTTACATAATATCATATGTCATTTTGGTATTCCATCCAAGATAATCTCGGATAATGGGACGTCATTCAAGAACAAAAACGTGCGTGCTTTGACCACAAAGTATAAAATTCAGCATAGTTTTTCAACACCCTATTATCCGTAGGAAAATGGGTAAGTAGAGGTGTCAAACAAAACGCTAGTTTCCATCCTCAAAAAGACAGTTGCAGACAGTCATAAGGATTGGTACATTCAGATCCCACTTGCCCTGTGGGCTTATTGCACTAGCATTCGGACGCCCATTGGGGCAACTCCATTTTTGCTCGTGTATGGCTTCGAGGCTGTCATGCCTCTCGAGTTGGAAATTCCTTCCCTGCACATATCAATGCAAGAGTTCATCGATGATGATGTTGTGCGGCAGGCCCGGTTATACCAGCTTACGTTGCTCGACAAATGATACGTTAATGCTCTTGATAATTTATGTATCTATCAAGAGTGACTTAAGAAAGCATACAACATGAAGGTTCACTTGAGGGACTTTCAGGTTGGTGACTTGTTATTAAAAGAGAACCAAAAAAATTCTAACTTGCCACCCCATTTAAGGGACAAGTTCGCAGCAAACTAGTTAGGTCCTTATGTCATCCATAGTAAAATAGGACCTAGAACATACCGACTCGCCTCTCTTGACGGAATCAAGGAACTAGAACCCTTGAACATCAGTAATTTGAGGCCATTCCATATTTAAAAGAGCCATAGCCCAAACCAAAAGCTCCAAGGATTATCATAATCGCTTGGTCAAACCAAAATCTCCAAGGATTCTCGTAATCGCTTGGTCAACCCGAAAAGCTCCAAGGATTTTTGAAATCGCTTGGTCAACCCCTAAATGCCCCAAAGGTACCCATAATCCCTTTGGTCAAACCAAAAGCTCCAAGGATTCTCATAATCGCTTGGTCAATCCCCAAACGCCCCAAAGGTACCCATCATCCCTTTGGTCAAACAAAAAGCTCCAAGGATTCTCATAATCACTTGGTCAATCCCCAAACGCCCCAAAGGTACCCATCATCCCTTTGGTCAAACAAAAATCTCCAAGGGTTCCCACAATCGCTTGGTCAAAAATAAGAAAATTAAAAAAATAATAATAAAATCATCAAAAATAACAAAAATTTGCATCTCATTTCCATGCATGATCAAAATCATCACAACAATAAAGAGCTCTTTTTGCATCTCATCTTCATACTCACAAAAATCAATCCATCAAAAACACAAAAATATATAGCTGCATTAGGCATCACATCCATACATTGCATATTTGTGGTAATACAGGTCAAAGCACCATAGACTATAATTACTTGGCAAAACCATCATTTTCCACATTTCTCCATTCTATAAATAGTCCATCAAAAATAAATGCCATTCACATATTTTCTGCCATATCATAGTCGGTTGTATTCTAATGTATCAAGAATTTTTGTCATTCATCTATCATTAGCTTTCCAACCACATACTATACAAAGTCAGATAGATTTCACAAAGGTAGAGTTCTACTTGGATCACACCTTGTTACGAAACATCCCACCACAAGTTAAAACGAATAAAAAAATTCCCAAGTTGTGTGAACGAAAGATGAAACCTACAAAGAAATCCAGGTCACCATAAGCGAAATGGTTATCTTGCTCATCCCCCTGTGCGAATAACCCCAATAATGTTGAGAGTTGGCAAAAGGACAAGCATCTTCCCTACCCAATTCCCCAAGAATCCCAAGTTCTAAAAAAGGTGCAAAAAATCAGAATTTTGCAAAAGTCAAAAATCCAAAAATTTGACATCACCACTAAAGTGCATACATCAAAAGGCACATACAATAGTGATTCTCATCACTCAATATTCAAATCCCTTGCTCAAAATAGAAAACAAAAATAAACAGTGATTTTTATCACTATAAAAGAGCAAGTATCCCAATACAATTAAAGAAAAGAAGGGAGTCAAACTTGAATCCCTGGAACTCTTAGCATTCAGAAGGTCATGAGGTGAACCTCAGTATTGGTTTGGTGGATAACCTATCGGTCACTGGTGGCAAACCTCTCGCATGACGATATATCTGTCACATTAACTTGTGTGCAGATCAATATTTACATGTGGATGAGCTAGCTTATGGTATCCTAGATAGCACCTCAGATTAATCTGACTAAATACAACAAAGGAGTTAGTGGAGCTAATTAGGTTATCCTTAGTACAGGTTTGGTTGACAATCTATCTGACACTAGCGGTATCCTAATGAATACCACATAAATGAACTCAATTGCACACATAGGGATGTGAAATAACTTGGTCAAAGACAAGTCCGATTCATACCTTGTTCAAAAGTCTTGTAAGATAAAAGTACATTCATGGCTAGTTAGTTAAAAAAATTGAGTCTCAAAAAACCTTAACTACATTCTAAACCAACTGTGATATCTTTCATCCTTGCATCACCATCAAAAAATACAAAAAATAACATGTATACATAAAAATTCATTTACCACAACAATCGCCTAGGAAAAAAAGCCATAAGTTCTAAACAGTCTATGGTGCCACCGCCAAAAATCACAAATTCAATTCATCCATTCCATTTGCATATTATAAAAATTAGAAACATTTGCATTCATCATAACATATGCATCCATCAACATAAATTAACATGCATACATACACATTCAACAATCATTGTGCATAACATCAAATCACGACACGTGTATAAATAAAATAAAGTCATCTATATATATATCATCAAAAATACCCGAAGGCTACAATAATCGGTCCTCTGACCCTGCAAAAAAAGAAAAAACTCAAAAAAAACCCCAATCCTAGGGCTTCAACCACCATGATCACACAGGATCGGTGCGACGGTAACTACCCCCCATGGTGTGGGTCCTATGGGACCCCTCAGGGCGGCTACTGCTAGCCCCTACATCACGCCTACTAGATCCCCCCTCATATAGCCACCTGCATTGAGAGGATGCTGACTGCTCTGTATCACTCCCTCTCGAGTGGCATGACAATTTGCCTCTGCTAAATGTAGGGATCCGCCCATCGAGGCAGTTAATCTCCACCTCTAGCTCCAACCGATGCTACACCAAGTCCATCTCTCACTAGTGATACATATCCAAATTCTTATTGCACTGTGCCAGCTGCATTCATAGGAGATCCCTCTCCCACACAGCATCGGTATCCCCATCCTGTAGGTGGTATGCAGCCCATGCATTCTCCCGCTCCACCAGCTACATTCACAGGATATCCCTCTCCTGTAGCACATCCCCAAGCTCCTCATCCCACCTCTGGAGTAGCCCCTCCAATCGTGCAGTGTGCAAACCTACCTTAATATCCCCTGAGACTGCCTGAGGCATTGGCATCTCTAGAATAGCAGCCTTCTCTGGCTCCCACTGCTCTGGGACGTCCTGCATCTCTGGCTGATTTGGAACCCCAAAATCCACACCCACATCATCCACATCCAACATGTCTGCATCCTCCAACGAAGCTCCCCAATCATCTCCTGGTGCCTCTCCACCCTCCCCATCGGTTGCTGCTTTCTCTGCACCTCCTAGTGGTCCCTCTCCCCGCCATCACTGCAGTGTCCACCACTGTTCATACTCAGTCGTCACCCCAATGTCTTCCACATCAAGCACGTTAGTAGCTGTATCTGCCTCCTCCCCCAATGGCTCGATGATCATCCAGGCCATGGTCATCTCGTACCCCGACAATGATAGATCAAGGGCTCACCAGGTAACCCTTGGTGCACCCCAAACTGTCGTGTCATCCAGACGTATGAGAAGTACTCATGCTCAGTCCCGTGCTGCCCAATCAGTCATCTCCCCCTGCGCATCAGTTGGAGCCACTCTCCAGCCTCAGTCCAGGCTAGACAGTCCTGATATGGGTGCCAGAACACATCCCCTGGAGTAAGCCAAGCGAAGGCATCAGCATAGTGCCCTACGGCACCTACCCACCGTCGACTCTGCCCCTGATCCTTTGACCGTCACCACAGATCCACATATCCTATATCTCTGTCCACCATCTTTGACCGAGTAGTCCATGAAAACCCCATCGACCTCTCTATCGTTATTTGTTGCCAAGCCCAGCTCTGTAATAGATAGCTACAGCCAATCCCCTTTTGCCTCTAGCAACGGACCTCATACAGCTCATCATAGAGTTGTGCCAACAGTGTTTGCCCCCACCTCATAATCAAGGGCTCATGTGTTGGACAATCCACCATCCGAAAGACCACCTCCAACAGGTTCCATGGGAACCTCACACCCGAAGAGTCGGGTAGCAACATGTTGGAAATGAGGCCCATTAGTACTGCGTGCCTCACTCCCAACACGCCCCTCTCTATCCACCACCATACAAGAATGCCACCAATCTGGTAGTCACCCTCTTCCCTCTCCACTGGGATATCCACAACCATCTCCTCCCCATGCCCAAAGCATCACGTCAGTATAGCTGTTCGTTGATCACATGGAGTTGTCCTAATCGGTAGCCCGTCTATCAAAATCTATAGAATTCAATAGACGTCCTCCAAGGTCACTGTCATCTCCCTTATTGGGAGATGGAAAGTGTTGGTCTGGGGATCCCACAAGTTGATCAGGGCCGTCAGATAGGCCCGATCCCCAACCATAGGCTCTAGACAAATCACCTGCTTAAGCCCAAGGGAATCAAGCCATTCCCAGTCATCCAAAGTCAGCGCCTCCCATGCTTTTGAGAAAATCGTAGGCACACGGTATCGGCTCTTCACAACCTGCAAAGAAAACAAGAAAAACATTAAAAAACATGATAAAATGTACAACAATAACATGAATATACAACAATACATAAAACAATGTAAAAGCTAAAAATAGACAAATAACAAACAAAAAAATTCAAAACAATTCACCCTGGGACGATTACCAACCTAGTATTTGCCCCACCCAAGGACGATTACAGAGCAAGAAAAACAAAAAATAGAAAAAATAGAAAAAAAATGCACAAAAAATAGCAATAAAATTATCTAATAAGAGTGCTTTGGCACTTGACATTCCAGCAATGCAAAACCGACGTCGAGGTCACAAATCCTCACTATCCTACTCCCTAAGAAAGCTACCATAGCCGGACCGCTCCATGAGAGGACGGATTGCAGAGAATTTCATCCCAAAGTGACGTCCCAAGAAGGGTCAAAATCAACCCAAAAATAGCAATAAAATTGTCGAACAAAGGCGCCTTTGCGCCCGTCGTTCACAGGCATACAAAACTGACGTTGGGGTCACAAATTTTCACTATCCTACTCCCCAAGAAGGCTACCATATCCGGACCGCTCCACAAGAGGACGGATTTTTGACAATTTCAACCCCAAGGGGCATCGCAAAAAGGGTTAACACCCACCAAAAACAGGTCTAAATGTCAGAAAACTACACACACATTCAAAGATAAACCTCTGAAGGCACCCTTACACAAGTCATCTTGGGTCAAGCGACTCGTCACTTTTCTCATATAAATCATTCTCTCATCAATTCGTCGCTTGAGGGGGTAGTCACACTTAGTCACCAATCGACAAATACACACCCAATCATGGAAATGGCATGCATTCAAATAATCATTGACAAAGATAATCACGCCCCTTCTTGGGGCAGCAAACAAGCAATAATCACAAGATGATCAAACACTTGGTAGTAATGAATCATGAACTCAAGGTTCCCATATACAAAAGGTTGTGCCCTTTGCCTATTCATGACTGATCAATGGCCAAGATCAAGTAACACCTCACCGAAAAAGGTTAACACTTGAATTGAGTTCCTTCACTCATTAGAAGCAAGGATTCAAGAATGCATGCCCTTTCCATACTCGGGGCATCAAAAGTTGGTTAGGTTACTGAGAAACCCTAATCATTAGTGCTTTGGTTATCTATTTTTGCTCATCACTGTACCATGCACAACGCATCCCAAAAAGGGGCATTTGTAGACACCAAAACGACACTAATCTGATTATGTGACTACAAACACTGATCGCATTGACACACACCGCCCCTAGGGTAGCCCCTAGAGGTTAAATAGTGGTCCTAACCACTCTCACAACAGTTTTGAAGGTCAGAGGTCAATTTTGCACCTTCAGGCACTCTGCTCCTTATTCGTTCCACCTAGGGACGATTACAAACTGGTATTCATCCCACCCAGGGACGAGTAGCAGTATTCGCTCCAGGGTGGGGCGAATAGCAGGTTTGACGGGAAAAAAGTCAAATATTGACAAATGGTAGCTCAGATCCGCCACTTAACTCTTCCTTCATTACATGGGAGTGTGAGTGAGCATTTTTGAGTGCTAGAGGCAGTTACAGGGGCAGTCATGGAGCCGCTAATTAGGGAGGAATCTTCTCCTCCCTGGGAAGGCATGATTGCCAAGTGGCACCTCTGCATGCTCATCCAAAGAGACCGTCAGGTCTATAAAATGGTGAGTCTTATCACCCCAAAAATATACAAAGAATGAGCATTTTGAGCAACGAAGTGCTGTCATTTTACATCCACACATATTTTTTGATTTGTGGCTTTCACATCCTTGATCTCTTTTGGAGAGGAGGTCATTGGGTGATTATTGGAAGGGAAAATTTGGAACCAAAACCTAAAATTTGGCCACAAAATCCTACCAAATTTACCGACAACACCCCACAAGAGGTTTTGGACCCATCCCAAGTGGATTGGTGCCGAAATCGGGCCCTAAATGGTGGGCGTCCTGCCCTCGAGCGCCCCCCGCACTACTGTAGTTCTAAACACCCTGCCCCAAAGCGATTATAAATATGTAGTATATTTCCTTTCTGTTATTCTTGCATCTGATTCAATACTACTTAGATAGGTTTTCATTCAAATTTCACATCGTTTTGAGCATTTTTTATCATGTTTTTATCATTTCCCGCCTTTACTAACATGCAAGTAGCATCATCAAATTCCTGGTGATAGAGGCCAAATTGGGAAAATCTGACCTTCTAGGTATTCCCAAAATACCCCCTTTAAGCTAACCCCCAAATTTTCAGGTGATTTGGAGCTTCCCAAATTTGACATTTGGGACTGTGCTTTTTGACACTTTATTGTAGGTCTAATCGTCCCGCCCGGAGCAAATACGAATCTGTGGCAAATTTTTTGACTGTTCCATTTGCAGTGCCTTCCCGGTGATGTTTTTATGTCCCTGTCAATTTTTCAATTCATTTGGATCCATTTCAGCTATCGTTTCATTTATATTTTGCATGTACGAATTGAATGCATGGGGATTGCATGTTTCATTTTATCTACATGTGCTACTGACTATTTCCTGTTTCCTTGGATTTTCCTTTTTTTTTTTGTATCCTCGTGCTTTCAGTTGGTTTCCATTGTATGGAACCCATTTACTGGGTTAAGTAAGGGTGTATTTTTATTTTCTGGTGATATCTTTGGTGCTCTTCCTTCATTTGTTGTTGGCTCCACTAAGGCTTAGTATTGTTGAGCATATTTTAATGGCAATTGGTTAGTTTCTGTGCGAGCTAGTGTGAGCAAATAAATGCAAATTTTAGTGGGTGCTGGCTTGGTAATGATTACTTGCCACTTCTATGGTCTAGATTCCTGTTCTCTGGCTTTGGGTTATTGGTGGTTGGTTTTCTAACCCTGGAGTGGTTTCCAAATTTGATTTGGGTAGTTTTGCATCGAATCAGCCTGTAGTTTCCTTTTACGACATGCATTTATTGTTTCTCTCAGATTGGTTTGGTTTTATGGGGTGCTTCATTGTTATGAAGGACAGTTGGTCGGACTTTGTGTCCTCATTTATTGCTACTTTTTAATTTTAATCGTGTTGTAGGGCGTTGGGCAAGAAGCTTTCAATCTCCTTCTTGTGTTTGTTGGAACATCTTTGTTTGAGGTTGGGGATTATTTAAGTGTGTGGTATTTGTGCCATTATGGGTTGTTCTGTAAGGTAGCTTTCCCTATTGGTTGTTGTTTGATTGACAACTTTGTATCTGTAGGGCGATTAGTGTGCTGGTGAGACCCCATTTTTGGGGTATTTTTTGGTAGGACTACCTTTGTTTGTTAACAAGTTGTTTGTTATTTGCTTTGCGTCCTTGTGAAATGGTTGTAAAAGGTTGTGGGACTCCTTCCAAAACTATATTTTGTAATTAATGATACAAAAAAAATTTATAGTAAATCCTATTTTTCTAACATTATAACATGATGAAGTATATATTAGAAAAGAGTTTCATATTCATGTTGTCTCATTGTACTTTGGAAAAGGTGGCCTCCAATTATGCTCCAATTATATTCTATCTTTAAAAAAAATACTTAATAAAAGTTACTTTTAAAAAATATTTACAATTGTAAGCTAAACCCATTCGTGTAACTCTCTAAATAAATAACAGCAAAGCAATTACATATAGAACCTTGGTAAATTACTTATAGAACCCTCATAATGAGAATTCATAGGCATGTTATGGCCCATAATAAAGGTAAAATATACTACATGGAATCCTCGTAATAAGAATTCTTTATTGAGATTATTCTAGTAGGTGGTATAACTTAATAAATTTTAAGCATTATTAGAGTCTCATTTGATACGTACAATATCCCTTTCATGCTCCAGTATATAGACGAATAGGGAGACCCTTTTCCATGCCAGCAGCAGGAAAGTAACGTATACGATCGGTCTCTAGTGGTTCCCATCTGCATGTTTTAACTCGAATTAATCAGTGCAACTGATGTAATAAACATTTATTACAGGAGATTTAATAAAGACAATCAACCAATGAACTTTCAATTTCTAGCAACTTTATTTATATTTTAACTATAATTTTATAGATTATGAGACTTGATTTGTGATTACTTTTTCAAAAAGGAAAGGTAGTTGTCTATTTTTCTATATATATAAAAAAATCAAAAATTTACATTATTTTTAATCTATTGAACATTACAACCAGTATTCTGTAAAATTTTGGATAGAAAGTTATTTATTTAAATTCATGACTACTGATTCCACCATGTAAATTAAAAAAAAAAAACACATTATTTGACAAACCCTTTGTACTAGAATAGTTATTGATAATATTTCATGCATGGCAAGAACCTTTAAGCCTAGGGTTATGCGTAAAAGGTTGATCCCAAAATGTATTTATAAAAATTTGGTGAACTAATTTCAAAATCCATATGAAAAGTGTCCAAACACATGTAGAAGGTTCACTATTATTAGGGGTAATGTTGGAAATTTAAACTTAAAATGATCAAATTATTATAAAATTGGGGTAAATCGACCCAAAAAAAATTGCACCCAAAATTTTTTGGCTAATGGGCCCTAGTCAAGGGTCCCAAATATTAGCCAATTCCAAATTTTGAAAATCCAAATTTTAGCCAATTTGGTGATAAATAACCGCTATGCATAACCATATCTAAATTGTTTAACAAAGTTGCTAAAATGATTTGGTAACTTTTTTTTAGCAAATAAGTGAGAGAATTTTTTGATTAGTAACAAAAATGTTGTGTAGGAAAAAACATAGTAGATGCAAACAAATCGTTAACATTTTTTGGATTTTTTGCAAAATTTCAAGGGATTGCAATTTAACACTTTTATAGAATTTATCTCACTATTTTTCGTGCTTTGAAAAATTGAATATTTTCCCTCCAAAAGAAGAAAATTTGAATTTATTTTTTAGAATATTCTAAGAAATATTCTATGTGGCGGCAACAAGAAAAAACACGTGGATGCAAACATAATGCTAATGTCATATACACAACAATAAAATGAGGGAACTTTGTAAATGGGACTGGTTTAAGGGTTATTACACTTTTATGCATTGAAGGAACCTCTACCATGTTGGTTAGGAGGAGTTGTGTGAAAGCACTTGGCCTTAGAGTAGGCCACAAGTTCAAACCTCCCCATGTATCAAACCTTTTAATGACTTGTGAAGTCAACAAACTTAAATATAAGATGACAAAGGTTGATGGCGTCGCACTTGATAACATCACCCCTTTTAAGAAAAACGTACTAATGTGGTACTTGATGATGTATCACTCGATGACATGGTAGTTTATACAAATGATGTGGTATGACATGTGGTGGGTGGCATCGCAGTCTACACAACCGACATGGTAGATGATGTGGTGCAACACATAGCAGGTGACATGGAATTCTATATAGCCAATGTAGTGATTTATGTGAATGATGACATGGTAGGCAGTATAAGGGCCAACATGACAAGTTATACAATGGCTAATATAGTAGGTTGTATGCCACTCTACATGTATAAATACTTGATCACATTTTTCATCTCAATAAGCTTGATTATATATTCACATAGTCAATAATAGACATGGCAAAACATGAAATTTAGGCAAATCAAGATGTGACAAGTGGTGCACTATGGATTGTAGATCCTAGATCTAATTAGAGTGTAACGAGTGGCACAATTTGGTTCACTGGTACCTTGCCTAGTGGCCTACATAGCCAATGCATCATAAGTGGTAGACACTTATCGTGATAAGTGGTGTCACATGATTTGTTAGTACATTGTCTAGTTAGCACAAGTTGTCACCCCCAACCACTCACATAGCAACATGTAGTATCCTCCCCATTCATTGTATGTTTTGATTTTCTTTAAAGATTTTTGAGGTATTTTGTGTTATTTTTTTGCAAAACTTTTGAGGGCATAACGTCTACATGAGAAAGCATTTTTAGTCTTTTTTTTCAAATTTAATGGGTTTTCTAGATCTCTATATTGGTGATATTGTTTTTGTTCACAACTATATGCAAGTTATTATTTTGGTAGAACAGTTATGGATCAACATATGCCCTTCTTAAATGGTCCAAACTATGCTACTTAGAAAATAAAGTTTGAAATCTTGCTCTAGAGCAGGGGATTCCTTAAATATGTAAAGGAGGAACCTCATGCTATTGATTTAGATGAAAAGAAGTAGGTCTATCGAGATACGAACGATGAGTCTCTTGGCATTATAGCTCTTCATCTTAATAAGATTTATGACACCAATATTAGCAACATCACAGACCCCAAAGAGTTGCTTAACAAAATTTAGAAATTGTGTGATGTATTAAATCTACACAAATCAATAGAATGGAGGTTGAGCTTGCTAATTTAACGATGACTTCTTTTGATATTGTTAATAAATACATTAGTCATTTCAAAAAATTCCAAAAAGATACTTGAACTATAAGAGAATTACCTAAGCTGATAGGAGAAAGACACGAATTTATGAAAAATGAGAGAAATCTTGAACTCCTTAAATTTGTCTTCAACAATATTTATATAAGATATTTAAAGTGCATTTTTCTAATTTTCATGCACCACCAATTAATTAGGTATTCAATTACTTTTAATATCATCTAAACATCTATAACAAATAATTAATTAATGATATGTCATTCAAACCTCATCCAAAGCCAAGTCAAATGTAAATCCCAACGCAATTTATACATGTTGCTTTTTAACTCTTGAAGACATGAACTGAGAGGAACCAAATTAAATAACCAATAACGCATAACTTTGATAAAAAGAACATAATAGAGAAATTACACGCGTAATGAGACAGCGTAGCCAAAATGCTCACGTTCACCACTGGAATTACACGGCAGACAAGTCGTGGTTTTCATCCACACTATTAATGATAAGATTTCCGGCTTCCTCACGAGGGAAGGGGTCTACGAGGACAAAAATTTGACCAGACTACGGGAAGTCGCCTACGTGGTAGGATACATGCTGCATACTGTAATAATAAAAACCTGTCGTATTAAAAGATTCTACGTGGACTGCTGAGCATTCATCTGTAGTCTTTTCGGCACTTGGGAGGGACAGGTTTTGAAAGTAGCTATAGGAATCTTGATTTTTTTTAAGAATTTTTATTTTTATTAACATCGAGTTATGGTTTGTATAAGGTAGTTGGTCTTCTTTTTAATGGTTTATATGATGTTATTATCATTAAAAGTTATTTTTATTATAAATTATTTATTTCCAATAACATATTTTTATATTAGAATTTTCCTTCACTTTAATATTTTTGTGTGGTGATCCTGAGTATAAAGTTGTGGTCTACACTTGGTAGGGGTGGGTTACACTTTTATATATATATAATTTTCACTTTATGCTCTAAATTAGAAACTATTGTCAATAAAATTTACATCATACAAATTTGTTGAAATATAAACCACAAAAGATTTGTTGAAATATAAACCACAGAATATTGGTCCTAAGACCCCAAAATACAATCTCTGAAATAACTTACATAATAACTCACTTTTCAAAGTTTTGCGAACTTTGATTCTTAAAAAATTAATATAAAAAATATATAATAAAAATTATTAAATTATATTTATATTAAATTATTAAATATATAGTTAATTCTATATTTTCTATCATTTTAACGTGATGAAGTATATATTACAAAAGAATTTCATATTCATGTGGTCCCGTTGTACTTTCTAAACAGTGGCCTCCAATTATATTCTTTTAAAAAATACAAAAATATATTTTATCTTTCAAAAAATAAAAAAAATTATAAAAATTACTTTCCAAAAAATATTTATAACCGTAAGATAAACCCGTTCGTGTAACACTCTAAAATAAATAACTGCAGAGCAATTACATATAGATCCCTCGTAATGAGAAATAACTGCAAAGCAATTACATATAGAACCCTCGTAATGAGAAATTTACAGGAACACACTAGATGGAATCCTCGAATTCTTTACTGAGAATTATTCTGGCACGTGGTATAGCTTAATAAAGTCTAAGCATAATTAGAGTCTGATTTGATACGCATCCGTTTCATGCTCCATTATATAGACGAATAGGGAGACCCTTTTCCATGCCAGGAGCAGGAAAGTAACTTATACGATCGGCCTCTAGCGGTTCCCATCTGCATGTTATAACTCGAATTAATCAATGCAAATGACGTAATAGACTTTTCTTACACGATATTTAATAAAGACAATCTATCACGACAATAGACTTTTCTTACAGGATATTTAAGAAAGACAATCTATCACGACAATAGACTTTTCTTACAGGATATTTAATAAAGACAATCTATCACAACAACCAACTTTCAATCTACTAACTTTATTTATATTTCAACTGGATTATTTTTCCTAATTAGAACATTAGGACCAGTTTTCTTCTTCTGTAAAAAAATTGATAGAAAATTATTTACCTGAACTTGGTGATGAAGTAATGCAGAAAGACAGCAACCTCCAGTCGGGCCAAATGATAACCAGGACACAGCCTCCCACCTTTTCCGAATGGTATGAAGGCCGGGTTATCCGTCATTTCCTGCAACCGAATATCAATCCCTTTACTTGATTAATATTAATTTAAAATTTTATTATGTTATATTAAAATAAAATTAAGAATATTTTAATATTTTCCACTAAAAGAATATTAAAAGATAGATGATGGCGTACATGGCCCTCGTTTTCCCAGCGCCACGGGTCAAAAGCAAGAGCCCTGGAATAGTTCTTCTCGTCCGTATGCATGCCATTCATACAAACGATGATCTGCCATCCTTTGGGAATGACAAAATCTGTTTTCACGGAAGAAGGAGATAAGTTATTTTTTCACACTGAACAGTAAGTTTCCCTTCCTAACAATTAAAAAAATATTAGATTACCTTTACCTTTATATTTCACATCCTGAGTGGGTTCTCGGAAAAGGAAGGGAGCAACGTTGCCGAGGCGAAGGGTTTCCTTTATGACCTTCACATGGAAAATACATAGCAATCAGCAGCTAGGAACCTCTTTCTTCAAACCCCAAACAGATAAAAAAAAAATAGCAGCGTAAAGATTGAGTACACAATGGGTGAATTTCATTGATAAATAGTCGTCCCAGGTTAGCTTTTCGCCGCCCTTGGCCTTCAAGATGGCATCGTGCTCAGCCTGTCATACCACCCATACCAATACCTCAAGATCTCCAATTAATTGAAACAAATTCTAATTTAAAACCAGGTAGTATTGTTAGCTTGATTGCCTTGAGCTCTTGCGATGCCCGCGGGTTGTCTGTAAGGAACTTGACGGCAAGAGCCATGACCGTAGAGGAAGTTTCGTAGCCCGCAAAGAGTAAAATGAGTATCAAATCCGCAATGATCTCATCTGAATACTGACCGTCCCTCACAAGGCTTGTCAACATGTCATTCCTCACAATCTCCGGATGATTCCTCCTCTCCTCCACCGACTTGTATATCAATTTTATCAAAAATTCTCTCGCCTGCGAGAAAACAAATTTGTATATCATTTTTTTTATCAAAAATTCTCAAAACAAATTAGAGGAGGACTATATGAGACCTTATATTCTCCAAAAATCGAAAGCAAGAATAGCTAATGTCAAACCTTCATTCCCTTGGCGTAGGCGGAACCTGGAATTTTGATGGGAAGTGTGAGTGCGGCGGCCGTGAATTCCTGAAAGGCCTCATAAATTTGGCCACTCTCTTCGGACGGAGAAATGTCGAGCAATTGTTTGGCCATCAACTTGAGAACGACACGATGACACTCGTGCTGAAGATGGATGTCCCTCTTCTCTTCCCACTTTTTCATTCCGTCGAGCAGCAGCTCTTGTACATCGTCCATGAGCACCGAGCTCAGCCTCTCGAACCTCAACAGATTGACGGCCATTCCGTGGAGCTTCCTCTGCATTTCTCCGTGAATTGACAGCATGCTGTACTTTCCCAGTAAATTACGGAAGGACGAAGGGTATTTAGCATGGAAGAGCCTTCCCTCGTTTGCCAAAACATACTTGTTGAACTCGGGATCCACAGAGATGACGGTGCGCGAGTTTCCGAACAAACTCGTTCTGAAAACCGGCCCAAGCCTGTAGCGTGTTTTGCGTCAATAATCCGTAATAAACATATAACTCAAATCATAAGTTCTGAAATCAACATAATAAAGGATATACCTGTGTCGTTCATCGAAAAAGTTTCGTGGGTGGAAAGACCTTGACCATCTGAGTAAGCTGATCGTGTCCCCAAAGAAGGGCAATCCCCTGGATCTGGGCGGCAAATTGTGTTTTTGGTGGTTTCCGCTTTTAAGCCATATGATTACAAGTGCAATGCATAAAGAAAGAAGCCCCGCCATCCACGAATACATAATCTGCTGCTCCATTTTACCCTGCTGAGCTGAGCAAGGCTGCTACGCTATATTTGTCTACACTATGTCTCCAGCACGCTATATGTCTCCAGATTGGGTGTAACTAACTTTGCTATGGAGAAAAAATATATATATACGTTTTTGTCGACACTACCCAGAGGTGCAGAAATTATCATCAAGATTCGATTCGCCTTGTCCGTTTGTGGACACTACCCAGATGTGCAGAAAATTATCATCAAGATTCGCCTTTTTGTTCTCTCTATAACCACACGTTGGCGAACCTACTTTCTACGAATTTGACTGATGCAAGTAGAAAATTTTAGCAAGTTGAACAACGTCACAATAACTCTAATGAAATTTGACTGATACAAGTAGAAAATTTTAGCAACGTGGACAACGTCTCAATACCTCTAATTGGTCTAAATTGTATGGCGGCTACCCACTTTTTGATCTTTCCATAACCACACGTCACTTTGTACGACTTTGACTGATGCAAGTCGAAAATTCTAGCAAGTTGAACAACGTGATAATACCTCTAAATTGTAGTATCCTCTAAAGGCTTTCGACGCCATTGTCATTTTAACTGTATTGAATATTATAATTTAATATAATATAAAATATTGTGTTGATTCATTAACTTGGAAAATGTAATTTAAAAAGTGTTTTTTTCACAGAATTATAAATATCTGAAAGTTTCGGTCTGAAAAATTCGGAATTAAAACCCCCGATTTTATATTATACAAATTGATAAACCAAAAAGAAATGGATGAGATTGTTCCATGATTGAATCTTTGACGCTAAGTTTGTGCGCCTAGGTATTATTGAGTGACCATGAATGAGAGGGGAGACTCCAAATTTTGTAATTAGGGTGATGTTTAATCTTTTGATTCTTGAGTTGTTTTTGGAATATTGAATGAGGAGACATTTACTTTGGCCAAGTATAAATAAGATTCATAGAATAATTAATAAAAAAATTATTTTATTTAAAGATATTTTATCAAGTGAAAAGAATTGTAAGATGTAGTCAAATTTCAAGAGACTTTTGTATGCAAGTTAAAATAAGTTTATTATAAACTTAGGTTAATTTTTTTTTTTATTTGCAAATTTTTTTTATGGTAGATTGCAAATAGTGGTTAGAAAATATTTAGGTTATCACATTGGCCTTGTTCAACGTGTGAACATGATTTTACTTGGATGTTGTTTACCATAGATATTATGTTGATTGCATTAAAAGTTTTGAGCAAGATGTAAGTTGGGAATCCTTATTTGTTTGCGAAATTAACAATTAGTTTTGCAAAGTTGATAATAGTTTTCTTTATGGATATTTTTTTTCATTTGCTTTAGGGTGCTGACTTAATCACCTTGAATTTCTGCATCACCTAGTTAGACTGAAGTTAAGGGAAGCCTGTTAGAAACCTTCATTGTAATCCTAAAGAAACTTTAGCTTGGGTGAAAAAGTTGAAACAATTACTAAATATTTTGTGGTGGCCCACTAGCTTTTATGTAGAAAATTTCTCAGTCTCAATTTATCTATTGTATTGTAAGGGATCCTATCAAGGACTAGTCATATTACATTTCAATATTATTGTATCTTCCTTTATCCTTATTAATGTAGCTAACGAATTTTTGTTATAGTTTGATCACATATAACAATATTTGATGCAATTTACGTGGGATATGTGTGTGTGTAAAAGAGTCCTTTGTGTCAGAAAGTTAATAATAGTAGGTTTAGACTTGTAGAACCTATACAACTTGGGAGTAATTGTAAGTTGTATGCACAAAGTGGGAGATCTAAGTTGAATTTGAATATAGTGAGCTTTAAATTTTTAATGTAGCCATATTATCTATTGTAGATATTGTAGATGCTATTTTGACCAGAAAGTGCATCTCTACATTTCTATATCCTTGTTGTGTGTAGTGTTCCTAGGTAATGGTTATAGCTACTAGCAATAGTAGAAAATATGACATACAAATTGCAATGATTGCATATATGTCTACTCTTCTTATGGAGAATTTATAAAATATTAACATGCGCCATATACATTGGGACCATCGAGGAGCAGTTCTTGTTTAGTTTAAATTCAAATCTATAAGTTAACTTACACTTTTATTATACCTTATCTTCTCAAACTTATCTCATTCTAATATTGGCCATGTTTATGGTATGCAATTTCTAGCATAAAATAGATATTGTTTCTAAAACTCAAGCAGATCATAGGACATAGACAAGTAGTTGGATATCAATTGGAAAAAAATTGGTTGAATTCTTTAGTGCCATGCATTTTAGTCATTGGATGTTTCAATTGTGTTTTGTATGCTTGTTTGTGCTTGCATATGTGCACATGAACCCCATTTATGTGTGTTTGTTCATGCACGCATGTGCACATGTGTATGATTACATATATTAAGTGTTTACATATATGCTAAAGCACGTCAACCAACCTATATTAAATCTTTTTTTTTTGGTATTGATAAAAAAAAAGGTTGAAGGACCCCGACCCTTTACACATAGCTCAAAATATGTACAAGAAAAAAACAAGAGAAGATCATACAAATGCAAGATAGTCCTCTCTTCATAAAATAAACAAACATGGGCTAAACCTGTTGATGAAGAAGCTAAAATAATATTCCTCCCGTTATCCTTCTATTTAACATGGCTGATGCACTGCTCAATGCTTTGCGTAATTGATAAAGAAACTACTGATAATAATGTAATTTAGTGTGCTTCTGCTTTGCTTTGATTCGGTCTCTCTAAAGTTACTTTGCCCAAGACTCTATATCCATCCTTCACCAAGTCTTGGACTTGCTAGTTTCTACCCCAAATTATCTAATCCTCCTCTAAACCTATACCTAAATAATAACTCCTTAGAAGGTTTTGTATATCTTTACCCCCTGGGCCTTGCATATCTTCTTGCATGATTTTCCGATGGAAATCCTCCAACCATGTTTAGCTAAAAGGGCTCTATTTAGATCTCTCAACTTCCTTAAACCAAGATCCCCATTCTATAAAGGTTGGCGACAGGTATCCCGGGCTACGGGATGTATACATTTTTTTCATTCAGTGCCATCCCATAAGAATTTTATTTGTAGTCTTTCTAAAGTATCTTCCACTTTCATTAACATCCTTAGGAAATACATGAAATAAATAGGGAGGGTTCGAAACATGTGTTTTATGAGTTGTACTTTCCATGCAGAGGATAAGAGAGATCCCTTCCAACTTTGAAGTTTCCTATTAAATTTATCAATAATTGGATTCCAAATTTTGTCTTTCATATTACCTACAAAAAAATGTAAACCAAGATAGGTGATAGGGAACGTTTCCTCCTTAAAGCCCAACACTTTAACTATTTGATCTCTTATACTTTCCTCCGTGTTTAAAAACATAATCCTGCTTTTTTCATAATTTATTTTTTGGCTTGTAGATTTTTCATAAGAATCAAGGACTTTTTTAAACTCCAAAGCTTCTTCCTTTGTAGCTTCCCCTAACAATAAAGTATCATCCACAAACTGTTGATGAGACAAAGCTTGACCAACGGATGAATGTTTTGGACCTTTTATATTACCATCCTTTCTGTTTCTTTCCAAAGTTCTTCCCAAGGCATATGCCATAATGATAAAGAGATATGAAGACAACAGGTCTCCCTGCCTAA
This sequence comes from Wollemia nobilis, assembly GCA_028583015.1. NCBI lineage: Eukaryota > Viridiplantae > Streptophyta > Pinopsida > Araucariales > Araucariaceae > Wollemia > Wollemia nobilis. Next base: position 10,132,639 of record JAQPPZ010003888.1, read on the forward strand.
TCCCTATGGTAGAAAGAAAGAACCCATTATATTATCCATTGATCAAGATTGAAAATCCAGGGTTAGAAATACACATACGAACCCATGCCCTTCATTTTTCACTAACACCCATTTGCTCATTTATTTTATCTAAGAAGGACCATGAAACCCTGTCATAGGCTTTGTTCATGTCCAGATTAAGGAAAATTCCTGACCCTTTCCTCCTTTGAAGAGAGAGTGTTGTTTCATAAATGACAATGATACTTTCAGTAATCTTCTTACCTGCCACATAACCTCCTTGATCTTAATTAATGATCGAGGGGATGATGTTTTTCAACCGATTGACCAAAAATTTAGTAAAAAAATTATAGATTGTATTACATAGGCTGATTGGTATAAAGTTCTACAATTTATATACCCCATATTTATTAGGAATTAGAGAAAGGAAGGTATTATTCCATTCTTTCAGTAGCTTACCATATTCTTGGGCTTCTTGTATTGCATTGACTACATCTTATTCAACAATATCACAATGATGTTGAAAAAAACCTGGTGGGAAACCATATGGTCTCGAAGCCTTGGATGCTCCCATAGAGAATACAACTCTTTTAATTTCCTCCTTAGATATTATATTGCATAGATATTCATTCATGCTATCATTAAATCCTTTGGGAACATTGTTAATAATGCTTTCTATTTCCATGTTGCACTCTATTTTTTCTTTACTAAGAAGGTTCTGAAAAGAAGAAATGGCCAGATTTTAAATATCATTTAAATCCTCATAATTTATACCATATTCCCCCATAAGGTAGAGGATTTTATTGTTGTTCCTATGTCTCATAATTGAAACATGGAAGAATTTAGTGTTCCTATAACCTTCCTTGAGCCACAAAACTCTGGATTTCTTCCAATGAATTTCCTCTTGGGCAATGGTATTATGATACTCTGTGAGGAGTTGTTTTTTCTTTTCATGCCACTCTGGTTTTATATCTTTCCTCCCATTTGTTTCCTATGTATCTTGGATAGCCATTTAAGCTATTTTTTTCTTAAATTAATGTTACCAAAAACCTCTTTATTCCAAATTTTGATTCAATACTTGATGTTCTTTAATTTTTGGGTAATCCTATACATTGCTGATCCTTGAACCTCCTCATGCCACCAAGATTGAATTTTATTTGTAATATATGGGTGCATATTCCACATGAGCTCATACCTAAAGGGTGCTCCTCCCTTCTTCCCCTTCTTTTCCATATGTAGCAAAAGGGGATTGTGATCTGATCCTATTATGGGCATACATGTAAGTCTATGAATATTATTTATAATTAACCAATTATCAAAACTAAGAACTCTATCCAGGTGTCTTTGAATGTGATTATCTCTAATATTTCTATTTGTCAATGTAAAATTACCTTTACACATATCCAAGTCAATCAACTTATTATTTTGAATAAAATCATTAAAATCTTGCATACCTTGAGTTATGTTAATCCTCCCTCCACTTTTGTACTCTATTCTTAATATTATATTGAAGTCACCCAAAACCATCCAATGCAAATTAATGAAGAGACTCCTCCGAAATGATATCTTATTCCACAAATGGAATCTCTCATGATCATCATTTTGACCATAAACCCCTATCATTACCCAACAAAAGTTAGTTTTTTTGTTCTTCAATTTGACTGTGCAAAATCTCTCTTCATGAACAATTAAAGTTCCCTCAAAATTCATAATGTCCCAAAAGATTCAAATACCTCCAACAGTACCTTGTGTTGGGCTTATGATCCATTCAACATTCGGCCAAACCTCTTTCTGAATAATGTCAATTTTTTTTGTGTCAATTTTAAATTCTTGAAGATAGACAATATCACGTTTTACTTCCATGAGTAGATCTCTAACAATTCTTATTTTCCTAGGGGAATTTACCCCCGTACATTCCAAGAAAGGATTTTCATTTTTTGGTTTTGTTTGATTGGATTTTACCCTTACCCATCCATTTTTCATTTGGATCTAATTCTTGTCCCCTGTTCTCTAGTACTTTTTATTCTTGTTTGGGGGATATTCCTTGCTTTTGTTTCCCATAATTACCTATATTATTTGTATTTTTTGTATGTTTTCCAAGAGGATAATTCTCTCCCATTTGATTACATCTTATCAAAGATTCTTTTGATGTTGATTTAGCTATTTTACCCAACTCTAGTCTTTTGTTGAATCTTGTTTGCATACCCTCCTTAGACTGCTTTGATTTTTCTATTATGTTTAGATCCTTATGTTCCTCAAATTGTTTAGTTTTTTTCTTTGAACTTAAAACTTGATCTAATCCTTGCCATCCCTCTATTTATTTGATTTTAAACCACCAAACTCATTCAATCTAGTCCTTCTCCTATTCTTAGTCCAATTGAGTGGATGGGGTACCAATTGGATAAAATTTGTTTGAATTCTATAGTGCCATGCATTTTAGTCATTGGATGTTTCCATTATGTTGTGTATGCTTGTTTGTGCTTGCATATGTGCACATTAATCCCATTTATGTGTGTCTGTGCATGCATGCACGTGCACATGTGTATGTTTACATATATTAATTTTTTACATATATGCTAAAGCATGCCAACCAACCTATATAATTTTTTTTTTGGTATTGATAAAAAAAGGGGTTGAAGGGCCCCAACCCTTTACATAGAGCTCAAAATATGTACAAGAAAAAAACAAGAGAAGATCATACAAATGCAAGATAGCGCTCTCTTAGTAAAACAAACAAACATGGGCTAAACCTGTTGATGAAGAAGCTAAAATAATATTCCTCCCGCTATCCTTATATTTAACATGGCTAATGCAGTGCTCAATGCTTAACATAATTGATAAAGAAACTATTGATAATAATGTAATTTAGTGTGCTTATGCTTTGCTCTGCCCTCTTTATCTGTTGGCTTCATTATAAGTTCTTATAATCTCTTCCAACTCCATGGGGGCATATGACCATACCTTGAAATTCTCAGATTTAACTACCATATTCACCATTTTATCGATAACTTTGTTTCCCTCTCTATAAATATGTTTAACTTGACTTTCTTCTAGGTTTCCTAAGATAGTCCTCATATATGTAATTATTTAGAAAATGATAGAATTATTTAACTCCTATTTTTTAAGGTAAGTTATAATATTCTTGGAATTCTCCTAAAACATAAATTCATTGCAATTCGGAGGCTTGTAAGCATTGCCCTTGCTTCAGATTGGTGATTTATGGTAATTCCTAGATCCTCAGCATATGCAACCACTACCTAACCTATGTCATTCCTAATGAGGTCCCCAGCACCAGCATGACCCGGGTTACCTTTTGCAACTCCATTAAATTAATTTTTACCGTCTTTGTGGGGACGTTCCCATATAGTATCTAGTCTCATCTTATTGATTTTTTCTATATTTAAAATATCTTTTTCTCTAGAGGATCATTGCAATATTTTCTTGGTCAACAATTTTTTTAATACAATCCTCCAATAGGGTTGTTTTTATCTTGGCATAAACCCCAAATTTTCCTCTGGTTTTATTTTTGAACACTTTTATATTTCTTTCCAACCAAATCCTCTAGCAAAAATGTGGAATGAATTTTTGCCAAAAAATACTGCTTCCTAAGTGCCACTGTTCCCAAATCCTGATTAGAGAATTTGGAATGACCCAAGAAACAAAAATTTATCTCAATAACATATTTAGGATATCACGAAAAAAATTACAAATTCCAAATAGGTGGTCCACACACTCAACTTCTTTGTTACATAAGACACAAAAATTTGGAACCACGATCTCTATTTTGAACATATTGTATTTTGTAAGGATCTTATTGAGAATGGCAGTCAAAAAAACATAGCAACCTTAGGGATGATGTTTAGCTTCCAAATTATTTTAAGCTATGCCATCTCTAAAGTTACTTTGCCCAAGACTCTATAGCCATCCTTCACCAAGTACTAGACTTGTCGGTTTCTACCCTAAATTATCTTATCCTCCTCTAAACCTCTACCTAAATAATAACTCCTTAGAAGGTTTTGCAGATATTTACCCCCCGGGCCTTGCATATATTCTTGCATGATTTTCCACTCCTGAAAATCATCCACCCTATGAATGTAACCATTAATTTTCTTACCATAGGTTTTGGTTAAATGTTCTTTAATATCTTTGAACTTTTTGTAGTTTGCTAAAGGCTCCTCTTAAATCCAAGGGTATTTCCAAAAGTCAATTTTGTCTCCCATGCCTACTCTCCATTTTAGACCTTGCCATAGAAATTTCTCATTATTGATTATATTTTACCAAAAAATAGACCCCCGTGGAGGATTAGAACAACTGATAAAGTGGTTTTTGCCCTCCAAGTATTTGTTTTAGATAATGCTAGCCCATTTCCCTGATGCTCCAGTGCAAAGCCTCCAACCATGTTTAGCTAGAAGGGCTCTATTTTGATCTCTCCACTTCCTTAGACCAAGATCCCCATTATGTAAAGGCTGGCAATAGGTATCCCAGGCTACCAGATGTATACATTTTTTCATTCAGTGCCATCCCATAAGAAATTTTTTTGTAGTCTTTCTAAAGAATCTTCCACTTTCCTTGACATCCTTAGGAAATATGTGAAATAAATAGGGAGGCTTTGAAGCATGTGTTTTATGAGTTGTACTTTCCCTACAAAGAATAACAGAGATCCATTCCAACCTTGAATTTTCCTATTAAATTTATCAATAATTGGATTCCAAAGTTCGTATTTCATCTTACCTATAAACAAAGGCAAACCAAGATAGGTGATAGGGAAATTTTCCTCCTTAAAGCCCAAAAATTTAACTATTTGATCTCTTATACTTTCCTTCGTGTTAAAAAACATAATCCAGCTTTTTTCATAGTTTAATTTTTAGGTTGTAGATTTTTCATAAGAATCAAGGACTTTTTTAAACTCCAAAGCTTCTTCCTTTGTAGATTCCCATAGCAATAAAGTATCATCCACAAACTATTGATTAGACAAAGCTTCACCAATGGATGAATATTTTGGACCTTTGATATTACCATCCTTTCTGTTTCTTTCCAAAGTTCTTCCCAAGGCATCTACCATAATGATAAAGAGATATGGAGACAATAGATCTCCCTACCTGATTCCTCTAGTAGAAGGAAAGAACCCAATAGATTGTCCATTTATCAAGATTGAAAATCCGGGGTTAGAAATACATATAACAACCCATGCCCTCCATTTTTCACTAACACCCATTTTTCACTAGGACCATGAAACCCTATCATAGGCTTTGTTCATGTCTAGATTAAGGAACATACCTGACGCTTTCCTCATTTGAAGAGAGAATGTTGTTTCATAAATGGCAATGATGCTTTTAGTAATCTTATTACCTACCACATAACCTCCTTGATCTTCATTAATATTGAGAGGATGGGTTTTTTCAACCGATTGATCAAAACTTTAATAAAATTTTTATAAATTGTATTACATAGGCTAATTGGTCTAAAGTCCTACAATTTATCTGCCCCATATTTTTTAGTAATTATAGCAAGGAAGGTATTATTCCTTTATTTCAGTAGCTTACCAAAGTCTTGGGCTTCTTGGATTGCATTGACTACATATTCTTCAACAATATCACAATGATGTTGAAAAAAACCTGGTGGGAAACCATCTGGTCTCGGAGCCTTGGATTCTCCCATAGAGAATACAACTCTTTTAACTTCCTCCTTAGATATTATATTGCATATATATTCATTCATGCTATCATTAAATAATTTGGGAACATTGTTAATAATGCTTTCTATTTCCATGTTGCACTCTATTTTTTCTTTGCTAAGAAGGTTCTGAAAAAGAAATGGCCAAATTTTTAATATCATTTAAATCCTCATACTTTATACCATATTCCCCCATAAGGTAGAGGATTTTATTGTTGTTCCTATGTCTCAAAATCAAAACATGGAAGAATTTAGTGTTCCTATAACCTTCCTTGAGCCACAAAACTCTAGATTTCTTCCAATGAATTTCCTCTTAGGCAATGGTATTATGATACTCTGTGAGGAGTTGTTTTTTCTTTTCATGCCACTCTAGTTTTATCCCTTTCCTTTCCATTGTTTTCTCTATATCTTGGATATCCATTTAAGTTGTTGTTTTCTTAAATTGATGTTACCAAAAACCTCTTTATTCCAAATTTTGATTCAATACTTGATGTTCTTTAATTTTTGGGTAACTTTGTACATTGTTGATCCTTGAACCTCCTCCTGCCACCAAGATTGAATTTTGTTTGTAATATCTAGGTGTATATTCCACATGTGCTCATACCTAAAGGGTGCTCCTCCCTTCTTCCCCTCCTTTTCCATATCTAGTAAAAGGGGATTGTGATTTGATCCTATTCTGGGCATACATGTAAGTCTATGAATATTGTTTATACTTAACCAATTATAAAAAATAAGAACTCTATAAAGGCGCATTTGAATGTGATTATCTCCCATCCTTCTATTTATCCATGTAAAATTACCTTTACACATATCCAAGTCAATTAGCTTATTATTCTGAATAAAATCATTAAAATCTTGCATACCTTGAGTGATGTTAATCCTCCCTCCACTTTTGTACTCTATTCTTAAGACTATATTGAAGTCACCCAAAACCATCCAATGCATATTAATGAAGAGACTCCTCCAAAAATATATCTTATTCCACAAATGGAATCTCTCATGATCATCATTTTGAGCATAAACCCCTATCATTACCCAACAAAAGTTAGTTTTTTGGTTCTTCAATTTGACTATGCAAAATATCTCTTCTTGAAAAATTAAATTTTCCTCAAAATTCGTTATGTCCCAAAATATGCAAATACGTCCAAAAATATCTTGTGTTGGTCTTATGATCCATTCAACATTCGACCAAACCTCTTTCTGAATAATGTCAATTTTTTTTTGTGTCAATTTGAGATTCTTGAAGATAAGCAATATCAGGTTTTACTTCCATGAGTAGATCTCTAACAATTCTTATTTTCCTAGGGGAATTTGGCCCTCGCACATTCCATGAAAGGATTTTCATTTTTTGGTTTTGTTTGATGGGCTTTTACCCTTACCCATCCATTCTTCATTTGGATCTAATTCGTGTCCCCTGTTCTCTGGTATTTTTTATTCTTGTTTGGGGGATCTTCCTTGCTTTCATTTCCCATAATTACCTATATTATTTGTATTTTTTGTATGTTTTCCAGGAGGATCATTCTCTCCCATTTTATTACATCCTATCAAATATTATTTTGATGTTGATTGAGTTGTTTTACCCAACTCTAGTCTTTTGTTGAATCTTGTTTGCATACCCTCCTTAGACTACTTTGAGTTTTCTATTATGTTTAGATCCTTATGTTCCTCAAATTGTTTAGTTTTTTTATTTGAACTTAAAAATTGATCTAATCCTTGTCATCCATATATTTCTTTGATTTTAAACCCCCAAATTCCTTCAATATGGTCCTTCTCCTGTTATGAGTCCAATTGAGTGGATGGGGTATCAATTGGACAAAATTTGTTTGAATTCTATAGTGCCATGCATTTTAGTCATTGGATGTTTCAATTATGTTGTGTATGTTTGTTTGTGCTTGCATATGTGCACATGTACCCCATTTATGTGTGTTTGTGTGTGCACACACATGCACATGTGTATGTTTACATATATTAATTGTTTACATATATGCTAAAGCATGCCAACCAACCTATATAATTTTTTTTTGGGTATTGATAAAAAAAAGGGTTGAAGGGGCCCGAACCTTTACACAGAGCTCAAAATATGTACAAGAATAAAACAAGAGAAGATCATACAAATGCAAGATAGCCCTCTCTTAGTAAAACAAACAAACATGGGCTAAAATTGTTGATGAAGAAGCTAAAATAATATTCCTCCTGCTATCCTTATATTTAACATGGTTGATGCAGTGCTCAATGCTTTACATAATTGATAAATAAACTCCTGATAATAATGTAATTTAGTGTGCTTTTGCTTTGCTCTGCCCTCTTTATCTGTTGGCTTCACTATCAGTTCTTATAATCTATTTCAAATCCATGGGGGAATATGACCATACCTTGAAATTCTCAGATTTAACTACCATATTCACCATTTTATCGAAAGCTTTGTTTCCCTCTCTATAAATATGTTTAGCTATAAAGGATCTATTTAGACCCTCTTTGTTTCCAGAAAATAGACCCACATGGAGGATTAGAACAACTGATGCTCCAAGTGCAAAGCCTCCAACAATGTTTAGCTATAAAGGATCTATTTAGATCTCTCAACTTCCTTAGACCAAGACCCCCATTCTGGAAATGCTGGTAACAGGTATCCCAGGCTACCAGATGTATACATTTTCTGCATTCAGTGCATATATATATATATTTTGTAGTCTTTCTAAATTCTCTTCCATTTTCCTTGACATAGTTAGGAAAGATGTGAAATAAATAGGGAGGCTTTGAAGCATGTGTTTTATGAGTTGTAATTTCCCAGTAGAGAGTAACAAAGATCCCTTCCAACCTTGAAGATTCCTATTAAATTTATCAATAATTGGATTCTAAAGTTTGTCTTTCATCTTACCTATAAAAAAGGTAAACCAAGATAGGTGATAGGGAAATTTTCCTCATTAAAGCCCAAATATTTAACTATTTGATCTCTTATACTTTCCTCCATGTTTAAAAACATAATCCTGCTTTTTTCATAATTTATTTTTTGGCTTGTAGATTTTTCATAAGAATAAAGGAATTTTTTAAACTCCAAAGCTTCTTCCTTTGTAGCTTCTCCTAGCAAGAAAGTATCATCCACAAACTTTTGATGAGACAAAGCTTCACCAATTGATGAATGTTTTAGACCTTTGATATTACCATCCTTTCTCTTTGTTTCCAAATTTCTTCCCAAGGCATCTGTCATAATGATAAAGAGATATAGAGACAACGGGTCTCCCTACCTGATTCCTCTAGTAGAAGGAAAGAACCCAGTAGATTTTCCATTATTCAATATTGAAAATCTGGGGTTAGAAATACAGATACCAACCCATGCCCTTAATTTTTCATTGAAACACATTTGCTCCATTATTTTATCTAATAAGGACCATGAAACCATGTCATAGGTTTCGTTCATGTCCAAATTAAGGAACATGCCTGACCCTTTCCTCCTTTGAAGAGAGAATGTTGTTTCATAAATGGCAATGATGCTTTCAGTAATCTTCTTACCTACCACATAACCTCCTTGATATTCATTAATGATTGAGGGGATGATGTTTTTCAACTGATTGACCAAAAATTTAGTAAAACAATTATAATTGTATTACATAGGCTAATTGGTCTAAAATCCTACAATTTATCTGCCCCATATTTCTTAGGAATTAGATCAAGGAAGGTATTATTCCATTCTTTCAACAACTTACCGGATTCTTGGGATTATTTGATTACATTGACTACATCTTCTTCAACAATATCCCAATGATGTTAAAAAAAACCTGGTGGGAAATCTTATGGCGTTGGACCCTTGGATGATCCCATAGAGAACACAACTCTTTTAATTTCCTCCTTAGATATTACCTTGCATAGATATTCATTCATGCTATCATTAACTCCTTTGGGAACATTTTTAATGATGCTTTCTATTTCCATGTTGCACTCTATTTTTTCTTTGCTAAGAAGGTTATGAAAAAAAGAAATGGCTAGATTTTTAATATCATTTAAATCCTCATACTTTCTACCATATTCCCCCATAAGGTAGAGGATTTTATTGTTGTTCCTATGTCTCATAATCGAAACATAAAATAATTTAGTGTTCCTATCACCTTCCTTGGGCCACAAAACTCTAGATTTCTTCCAATGAATTTCCTCTTGGGCAATGGTATTATGATACTCTGTGAGGAGTTGTTTTTTCTTTTCATGCCACTCTAGTTTTCTCAATTTCTCTCCATTGTTTCCTCTGTATCTTGTATATCCATTTAAGTTGTTGTTTTCTTAAATTGATGTTACCAAAAACTTATTTATTCCAAATTTTGATTCAATACTTGATGTTCTTTAATTTTTGGGTAATCGTGTACATTGTTGATCCCTAAACCTCCTCATGCCACCAATATTGATTTTTTTTTGTAATATCTGGGTGCATATTCCACATGAGCTTATACCTAAAGGGTACTCCTTCCTGCTTCCCCTCATTTTCCATATCTAGCAAAAGAGGATTGTGATCTAATCCTATTTTGGGCATACATGTAAGTCTATGAATATTGTTTATAATTAACCAATTATCAAAAGTAAGAACTCTATCCTGGCGCCTTTGAATGTGATTATCTCACATCCTTCTATTTGTCCATGTAAACTTACCTTTACACATATCCAGGTCAATCATATTATTATTCTGAATAAAATCATTAAAATCTTGCATACCTTGAGTGATGTTAATCCTCCCTCCACTTTTGTCCTCTATTATTAATACTATATTGAAGTCACCCAAAACCATCCAATGCAAATTAATGAAGAGACTTCTCCAAAAAGATATCTTATTCCACAGATGGAATCTCTCATGATCACCATTTTGACCATAAACCCCTGTGATTACCCAAAAAAAGTTGGTTTTTTTGTTCTTCAATTTGACTGTGGAAAATCTCTCTTCTTGAAAATTTAAAGTGCCCTCAAAATTCATTATGTCCCATAAGATGCAAATACCTCCGACAATACCTTGTGTTGGGCTTATTATCCATTCAGTATTCGACCAAACCTCTTTCTGAATAATGTCAATTTTTTTTTGTGTCAATTTTAGATTCTTGAAGATAAACAATATCAGGTTTTACTTCCATGAGTAGATCTCTAACAATTCTTATTTTCCTAGGGGAATTTAGCCCCCGCACATTCCAAGAAAGTTCTTCATTTGAATCTAATTCTTATCCCCTTTTCTATGGTACTTTTTGTTCTTGTTTGGGGGGTATTCCTTACTTTTGTTTCCCATAATTACCTATATTCTTTGTATTTTTTGTATGTTTTCCAAGATGATCATTTTTTACCCAACTCTAGTCTTTTGTTGAATCTTGTTTGCATACCCTCCTTAGACTGCTTTGAGTTTTCTATTGTGTTTATATCTTTAAGTTACTCAAATTTTTTAGGTTTTTTCTTTGAACTTAAACCTTGATCTAATCCTTGCCATCCCTCTATTTCTTTGATTTTAAACCCCCAAACTCCTTCAATCTGGTCCTTCTCCTGTTCTAAGTCCAATTGAGTGGATGGGGTATCCTCTACCATTTTAGCATCATCTACTAATATTTCTTCTTCAACTTTCAAATTAATGTATGCATTATTTATGTTGATCACAATCACATTTTGTTGTTGTGTCTTGGTATCTAGATTTATATGATTTTCAATCACATTTATTTTCATATTGTGGTTACCATTTAATTTCATACTCCGTTGTCTTGTTAGGATTTTGATGTTCTTCCTTGTACTATATAGAACATCCATTACTAATTTTACTTTCTGCCTCTTCTTGTACCCTTTCTTGTGGGCTAGAATTTTTCTTTCCATGCTTATGGTCCTCTGGTTTATTTTATTCTCCTTTTGTTGCCAATTTTTAGTAAATTTGGTTTGTCTTTGTAGATGGCATTTCCCTTCCATATGTCCAAACACTTTACATTGCTTAAAATATACCATAAAAAATTCATATTAAAATTTATGTTCCCATTCTCCAAGGATTTATTTGATACTCACTTTTTCCACTTTGTCTTGTTCTAGCTTCACATTAACACATACTCTTACACACAACATTCTTGTTTTGTTGCGGGTGGGTGGATCCATGGTTATAAAATGTCCGATTTGTGTTGTCAGGCCCTTAATAATTTGATCATCCCAATATTCTATAGGTAGATCTGGGAACCTAATCCAGATGGGAACAAAAAAAATTCTTCCTTTTGAGGGTTGAAGCCTTGATGCCAACATTTTAGAAAAATTGGTCTTTTTCCAAAGAAAAATGGACCTTGTGATAAAGCTACCACTAGATCCTCCTTAATATTAAACCAGATTAAGAAGTATCCCTTTGATAGACCAATAACATTCATTGAAATTTTAACCCTTTGTTTGAATTTTAGAATGAAGCCATCTTTTAAGCACATCTAAATCTGGTCTAGGCCCTAGAAATTTGCCTACCATGCTAAACTCATTATCCCTCAATATTTTTTTGATTAGGGAGTCAAAAATATATACCTTCCATTTTTATGAGATATATTTATACCAACTTCTCCTTTAATTGCTTCCTTTATTCCTTTGGGAACCAATGCCCAAGAATCCTTTCTTGATCCTTCTTGAAGAACATTTTTTGCATATATCATTCTCTTTTGTACACATCGATCAACATTCCTTAGATATCTAGCTCTTCCACCTGGATCCCTAATTTCACTATTTTTCCCTAACGGGGAGAAGTTTATATCATTCAAGGAATCCATCTAAAACTCTCTTTGTTCATAGCTCAATGTTCACAGCTTTGCAACCATCCAAAATCCTTGGCATTCACGGCCTCACTTAATATTAGGTAATATTTTTATGAACCTATATTAAATCACATATATTTTAGCCAATATTTTTTTGGCAAGGATGTTTTTTGACATTAGGTATCTATGTAATTTTCAATAATCCACTTCCCAACAATTACCATTGCAATGCTTCACCTTATAGTTTGAAATTTAGCTACGGTGTTAAGACAACTAGGTTGAATTTCATGTAATGTTTTCTTTGGGTCTTAGTTACTCAATAAGTTATTGTGACCATTGGTTGACATTGCATATAACTTGAATCAAGCATAATATTTTTTAGGTTACAATGTTGAGGAAATCAAGTAATAAAATCAAGGGGACAACAACTTATTGAATCATGAAAATTGTTAAGTAGTGTTTCACCCACTAGCCTTATCACTCTATTGATGTCATATAGAAAGGAACAAAGCTACATAACAAACTATGGAAGCCAAAATTGAACATTGTAATAATCAATGTGTGTGTGTGCATGTGCTTATTTTTTTAGGAAGGTTTGTAAAACAAGCACCTTAAAGGTATATGTGTTAAACGGTACTTCATTTCATATATTCCAACGTTTGAGGGGTAAATTTTACCCAAAGAGGACTTACACCCAACCTAGACCATTGGAAACATTTGGGGCATAGCCTTGGTAAGGATGTAACTCTAGTGGATGTTGTTGCATGTTTCCAAACTTACCAAGTGAACCATGGGTTTATTAGTGATCAAAATAATTTGAATTTGACCTATGATTACTTCTCATTTTACGTTTTGAGTTGTCTAAAAGCTTGGAATATTAGCCAAGGGCAATGAACTAATTCTTTTGTTCTTTAATATATTTTATAGGTACAAACAAGTTCTCTTATTTGACTGATCTAAAATATTTATAACATCTTGGCAAATTTTTTCTAGTAGTGGTAAATTCGTGATGAAGGGTCTAGTGCCATATAGGACTCTTTGTTTTTGACTAGTGACTTCTTCATTTCTTTCTCTTATTTTTATGGTCATATTGGCAAGCTGACCATTGATGGTGTGAGATCAAATCTATTCTTTGATCATGATTTTATGCAAATTACTAACTTTTCATCTAGTTTTTTCCCCTTTTTCCTAATGTGATATATATTTAGCTCATTTTTTTTTAGGTTTTTCTTCTTCACAATAATGGTTTCCCATCTTCTCTATGGGACACTAGTTATCACAAGGGCATTTTATAGGGATCAAATTATGTGAAAAGCAATGAACATGAGTTTTTCTATAGGTATTTAGACACAGTTGCGTCTATGACATCTTGTGATACTTTTACTAGCATGCTCTAGTGGGAATCTTTCTCTCAACCTAGAAATAGGGTTTCTAGCTTACTCATTAATTGGTGATAGAGAAATAGGTTCTCCTTCACAGGGTTATGCATAAGGGGTAGTACAAAAAAAGTAAGTATAAATTTAGGGTGAATCAAGGTGAATCGTGTATAAACTTCGAGGAATTTTTTTTTAAATTTTTCAAAACAATGATCAAAATATGGCGAATCTTCAAAAATTTTGTACATAAATCATAAACTTATTTGGGGGTACTGTTTACCTATTAAATCATCCTAAAAATTCATAAAAACACTACCATTATATTAGTCTCTAAAAGAGCTTTCCAACGAGTACAAATTTACCTATGTTTGGATATATATTGATGTCTAAAACTATGAAATTATTGTCAATCACCTTGTGACAATCGCTTGTGTTAGTCGCCATGTGGCGACTATCACAATGTGACTGACACAAGGCGAATGGAATATGGTGACTGACAATAATTTTATAATTTTAGGCATCAATATATATCCAAACATAGGTATATTTGTACTCGTTGGAAAGCTCTTTTTGAGCTTGATCTAATGGTGGTGTTTTTATGAAGTTTTGAGATGATTTAATAGGTCAAAATCTATCCCCAAATGACATTATTTCCTAACCACCATATTTGGGACCATGTTTGACCTAATAAATCATCTTGAAACTTCATAAAAACACCACCATTAAATCTATTTCAAAAATAACTTTCCAACAAGTACAAATATATCTATGTCTGGATATACATTGATACCTAAAACTATGAAATTAATTTTAGTCACCTTATGACAATTGCTTGTGTCAATCGCCTTGTGATAGTCACCATGTGGTGACTGTCACAAGGTGATTGACACAAGCTGACTGATAGAGGGTGACTAATAATATTTTTCTACTGTCACAAGGTGATTGACACAAGGCGACTGACACAAGGTGACTGATAGAGGGCGACTGATAATAATTTTATAGTTTTAGGCATTAATATATATCCAAACATAGACATATTTATACTCATTGGAAAACTCTTTTTGAGCTTGATATAATGGTTGTGTTTTTATGAAGTTTTGAGATGATTTAATAGGTCAAAATATACCCCAAAGGATAATACTTCCTCACCACCATCTTTGGTGTCATTTTTGACCTATTAAAGCATCCTGAAACTTCATATAAATACCACCATTAGATCAAATTTGAAAAGAGATTTCCACCAAGTACACATATGCCTATGTTTAGATATATATTGATGCCTAAAGCTGTGTAATTATTGTCAGTCACCTTATGATAGTGGCTTGTGTCAATCTCCTTGTGACAGTAACCATGTGGCGATTTTCACAGGATGATTGACACAAGGTAACTAACAGAGGATGAATGACAATAATTTTATAGTTTTAGGTATCAATATATATCTAAATATAGGTATATTTGTACTTATTGGAAAGCTATTTTCGAGCCTGATTTAATGGTGGTGTTTTTACAAAATTTTGAAATGATTTAATAGTGCAAACTCTACCCCAAAATGACATTACTTCATGACCACCATCTTTCGGACCTCTCTTGACCTATTAAAAAATATTAAAACTTCATAAATACACTACCATTAGATCAGTCTTGAAAAGAGCTTTCCAACGAGTATAAATATGTCTATGTTTAGATATATATTGATGTCTAAAACTATGAAATTATTGTTAATCACCTTATGATAGTCACTTGTGCTAGTTGCCATGTGACATGGTGACTGTCACAAGGTGACTGACACAATCGACTATCACAAAGTGATTGACACAAGGCAACTGGAAAAGGATGACTGATAATAATTTTATAATTTTAGGCATCAATATATATCTAAACATAGACATATTTATACTCGTTGGAAAGCTCTTTTTGAGCCCGATCTAATGGTGGTATTTTTATGAAGTTTTGAAATGATTTAATAGATCAAAATCTATCCCAAAATGATATTACTTCCTCACCACCATATTTTGGGCCACTTTTGACCTATTAAATCATATTGAAACTTTTTAAAAACACCACCATTATATTGAGCTCAAAAAGAGCTTTCTAATGAGTACAAATATGCTTATGTTTGGATATATATTGATGCCTAAAACTATGAAATTATTGTCAATCGCCCTTTGTCAGTCACCTTGTGTCAGTCGCCTTGTGATAGTTGCCTTGTGACAGTCGCCTTGTGTTAGTCACCTCGTGTCAGTCACCTCGTGTCAATCGTATCCTTCCAGTCGCCTTTTGCAAGTCGCATCCTACCAATCATATGTATCAGCCACCTTTTGTCAATTGCATTTTGTCAGTCATTCGTGTCAATCACCTTCTGTCAGTCGCATTGTGTCTATCGCTTGTTTTGTATCGTTTGCTATCGGATAAAATTAGTGTTTTAATTGTATGAGTGTTGTTGTCAAGGTTACCTATATATAATGGGGTACAAGAGGCGAATTGGGCAGGATAATTTTTTTTAATAATTTTAAGGTGAAAATTAGGCGAGAAACCTTATGGTACCGGGGTGAATTTACCCTAAAAAATTTGTCCCTGTGCATAACCCTGACTCCTTCCATTTGATTGTTGACATCATATGGTGAGGTTGAGACTTATTTCTCTCTTGGCTTCTTCAATCCTTTCCCTGACTTCTTCATTTGGCCTACTTGGTGTCTCATTATTTTGTTTGTCTTATTGTCCTTGCTTGTTCAAATTGTGATAATACATTTCTAAGAGATTATGCATTGCCTTGGCCTTTTCATTTCCTAGGGGTCCAGAAGATCTTCTCCTTGTAGGTCTGGAACTTCCTTCATGACATTTCTTTGAATTGATGTGTTGTTATTACAATATCTGGCAAGTTGGACCTCATTCAAGGTATTGATTACACTTGAATGGCACATGCTGATATTGGAACTTTTGGATGAATTTTCAGTCGTCTAATTTGGATTTTGCTATGAGAAGCAATTTATTAAGACCCTCTTCTCGGCATAATCGAGTGCAGGAGATATTCCAATTTTAGGTTTCATCACACATTACAAACCTTCTTATTTTGTTGCATATTTTTTGCCACAGCTTCTTAAATCCCAAGATGAATTGGATATAAGGGAAGAAAGACCTAGATCTCCTTTATAATGTGCATATTCTCTGAAAAATCAGTATTCAGACTCAACATGAAAGCAATAAAAATTCCAAGCTGCAGAATTTTATATGACAGACTAGATGTTTTCTGCTTCTGAGTTATGCACTTAGGCTTCTATGTAGATTAACCATACTCTGTCAATTTTTTTAACAAGATCTAAATCTGATAGTTTTATATTTGTATTATGAACTAAAAGAAGAGGAAGGAAAAGGAAAGACACCTCCTCTCATTTCTTAATAAAACAAACCTGATTTCCTCCGGCATAAGTCTTTTAGTGAACATTGCATCAGAGGGCAGAGAGAGAAACCAGAAAGAAACTGGGCAGAGAGAGAAACCAGAAAGAAACTTAAGGCTCTATGTTGATGTTGGAGAGGGGAGCTCTTTATTTCCTCAGGAATGGATTTAGGAAGAAGACCCTACTCTCTGTTTTCAACCGTTTAAAATCTTCATCTCTTAGCTGATTTGACTAAATACTTGAAACTTAAAGAAGCGATGAGTCTTATTAACTTGATATTTATAGGATTGAAGAGAAACCGTTTATTGGATTATAAAGTTAATGCAATTCAAGGAACCAGAAAAGAGATTAAGGCTTCAATATTGATATTGGAAAAGGGACCTCTTACTTTTTATCAGGCATGGACATAAGAAGAAAACCCTAAGTACTGCCTTCCACTATTACATATTTTTCATCTTCTAGCTGAATTGACTTAGCGCTTGAAACTTAATGAAGCAATCAATCTTACAAAAATTATAAGCATAGAATTGAAGATAAAAAGGATATTGGATTACAGAGATAACGAAACTCAAGGTTGTAAAAATTGGTTAATATATTTTACAAAAGCTTTGGTGAAATTTGAAAAGAATGAGAAAAATAAGTGAATAGCTTGTGATGCTAATTTTAATTTTAATAGCATTTCTGTTGCCTCTTGGTCTTAAAACATACTTGTAATGTTAATTGAAAAATGACTTTACAAAAGACCCAGAATACAGCAAATGTTATAAAATCAAAGCAAAAAGTCACTTTGGACAAAGTCAAACAATATGAAACCTTTTTATTTCTTCAGTTGATGAGACTAAATATCAAAAACTGCACTAAGCAGTCTAGGAAATGTTTCTGGATATGTTCTGTTCAAACAGGCAAAGTACGTATGACACCTTGTTGAACTGATTTGATTCTTTCTGACCAAGGCATTCTTGAAGGATGTAATGACAAGTGAGAAAATGAAAGCGATAGCACATAGCTATTGCAAATTCTTTGAAAAAGTGGAGGAAGGATTTGGTTATAGTCCTGTGTCCTATTGAGGTTGCAGTACTCCATGTTTACATTTCAGAACCAAGGATGGTTGCGAACTGCTATAGGAAAGTTTAAATATATTCCATGCATTTTTTGAAGTTCAAGAGAACCATCAAGTATTTAGGAAAAGTAAAAATTAAAGAGAATCTGATGCAGTTGAAGCAGCCTTAGTGGTAGGCAGTACAGTCCTGATTAAAAGATTTGCAGTCCAAGGCTACATTAAAACAATATGCTGAGTAAAATAGACTGTGGATGACGAAAATTTGTCTTGTACAATGTCCATAAATGATGCACTTCCTGGAGGATTAGGCTGAAAATACAAATAAGTCAATGACTAATTTTAAATTTGTTCCATAATATTACAAAAACCTTATTAAGCTTCTAACTTGGAGGTCGTGTCTGCTTCCTAAGAACTATGTTGTGAAACTTAATTTTTTTAATAGGATCCCGATGAGTTTGTACTGTAATTGTTATTTTAATATTAATGCTGGCATATGTCAAACTGTTGAGTTATGACCAATCCGGCCGGTATTATTTTAACCGATGGTTTTAAATATATATATATATATATATATATATATATATATATATATATATATATATAGTTCTGATGTTGCTTGTAGCATTGTCTGTATTGTTTCATTTTTTATGTGGTTATATAGGATTGAAATTGATCTTACCTATATTACATGTGATATTTCAATGAACCACATAGTGGTACTAAAATAAACTGTGTTAGTATTGGGAAATGAACCTTGGTCAGCTCAGCATTGTCTATATGGTTATCATGAAAAAATACTAGGATAAATGTTTTCTTCACAACAATTTTTGCAGTTTATTCTTTTTTGAATTTTAATTTTAAGATTTTAGGTCCCATCTAAAAATATTAGAAGTATATGTATGTTAATTTGTTACAAAAGTTTGTGTTTGCAAATGCATTTTCTTATTTGTGAAACTGCTTCCATGCTTGAATGCATTTTGTTTTGGATTCTTTTATGAAACTTGAGATTCATAATTACACTGCCATATCTTATTATTTTGGTATTGTTAGTGACTTTTTGCTTCTTTTCTAGCAACGTTTTGCTTCTTTCCTAGCATTTGTAGGTTTTATCATAACTTTGTGATATGTGGCCATGGCAAGAAACTGGAGATTAATTTCAATTGCAACTTCAAAAATGTAATTTAAGTTATTACTCTCTTAGAAGTAAATGGATCAGATTTTGAAATATACTTTCACAACGAATGGATTTTTGAGGTCTAATGAAGCTACTATGGAATATTTACTTATGGGCAAGTTCTATTCTGGTTTATGGTCTCTCTTGATCATATCTATCATGAAATAGATCATATACTTATTTGCATTTTATTTTTATTTTGGTCTTTTAGGGATTACCATTTCGATTCGAAATGCTTTGTTTGGTCGAATAGAAGAAAGGGGATTGAGGGCGCCTTCTTCTTATACAACTCATGAGATTGAGATTGCCGAGCATGACAATGAAATCGCTATGGACAGGCTTGAGGACAGAGTAAGTGTGCTTAAGCGGTATATGTATTTTTTCCTACCTTGTCTATGGTGATACAATTAGACCCGTGGAGATGAGGGACTTCCAAATATCTTTACTTTGGGCATTACAATTTGGAAAAACCCTAAATACGGACTTTATGTTGCACATGCTAATGTTACCCTCTCTATGCATTCTGCATCATTGGATTGCATGAAAATGTGTTGTAGCATGGAATTTTCAGTGCCATTTATTTTAGGTAAAATTAGAGAAATTTTATAGTTTCAATGGTTAGAGCTTGTTATTATGATGTTAATGGAGGTAGACTCCAATAAAAAAATTTATATTTATTTTTTTAATTGATTATATAAGATTGAAATGGACCCTACTCATATTACATCGTGATTATATAATGGTATTACAACTTGGCATTTATGTATATATTTCTTACAAATATTTCTACTGCTTGAAAGTCAAAGAATTTAACTAGTTGAACTCATGCCATTTGACAATTTTTGTATATTTAGTAATAGTTTAGAAATATGGGTTCAAATTCCTTCAAATTTTCATAGTGACTTAAGGGCTATTTGAACATTAGGATTGTGGTAACTTTCTAATTTGGAATGCATTGAAATACATATCAAGAACTTAAATTATGATTGCTTAAATGAAAGTTAATTGTTTATTTGGAGGTAAATAAACCAAAATCCTTCAATATTTTCTAGTGATGTAGAGGTTATTTGAGAAATAACTTAACTTTTTGACTTCATATGAATTGAACTAAATATCAAAAACTTAAAATATTCATACGGATTGAACTAAATATCAAATACTTAAAATATTCATACGGATTGAACTAAATATCAAATATTTGAAATTATTATTGTATAAATGACATTTACTAATTTTTTTCTATATAGAGGTAAATAAACTCAGTTGTCCATCTCTTTCGCACTTTTGAGTGCAAATGGAAATCCTTGGAATAACCTATACAATACTTTTATTTCTATTGCTAGGAGAGGATTTTATATTACTTGAAAAAAATAAAGACAATTAACCTAGAATAACAATATTATTTAAAACGATATCCCTGCATCCTTGGGTCTTACCCGAAAGTGGCATCCCTTTTGGATGTTTTCCACAAAAAAAAAAAAAAAACAATATTCTTTAAAACATCCTTACTCATAAGTTGATAATGAAGTCCAAAATGCCTAACCCATGCTAGAAACATTTTAATAGATTTTATTTTGATAGAGAATCCTTACTCAATAGTTTTAAATAAAGGGCATCTCTCTCCCTAAACCATGGTCCACCATCCATTATTTTATCTTTGATTTTCAATCTAGAAAATGAGGGAAAAACCTTTAGGAAGAAAAATCAACGTAATTTGAATTCAATCCCCACTTCCACTTGATCCAATTTTGAATCTTCTAAAACCTTGGCCAATATCCATGGAACTTATATTAAACCTCTACTTTTAATAACCATTATATCATGCTTGATCAACTCATCCTTAATAATAAATTATGGTGTAACATTTGTTCCTTGGATGGAACTTCCATATATTCACTCTTAATTTTATCTTCAATTTGGGCATTTATACTTCCAGGTAGGACATCCTAATTTTACATTAGGGCTTTCGAATATGATTTTTCTTCCATGCTACCTAGTTGAGATTTCTCTAGCTTGCAGTGTGCCTGGATCGCACCTGCACTCTCTCTAATAAATTTAATTTATAGATGTTAGTATTACTTCTATGACTTGTAGGTAGGAACCAAAACTACCAATTAATGAAGGTAGAGATGAAAATTGTGATGCAAAAATATCTAATCACTTTACCATTTTTTGTTTTGACTTGGTATATTTGTGTTCAACCATATTCTAACTATTCATACAAATGGAGGGTATTTTTGTGTTCAACCATATTCTAACTATGCAAACAAATGGAATTTTTTTGCTTATGAGCACTGGTACCAGAATATTCTCATCATGTACCTCAAATAATATAAGAAATATTTAATTTTTAAATAATAGGATCAAGAAATTGGATTTAAATTCAAGAATGAAATTAAAAAAGAAAAATAAAGATAAATTATGGTTCTTAATATTATTGTCTCTAATCAGTTTCAATAGAATATGGAAAAAATCATTTACAAGCATTGTATGTTTGAATCCATTCATTGAGAGGTTACTTGGATGAGGTAGAAATTATGTATATTAGAATATGCCTTTATTTACTTGTCTATCAACATTTAAGGATGGACAACAAAGTAAAGCCTAGTTTTAGATGATAGCATCAATATTGCATGTAAAAGGGCCACAAGTTTTTCAAATTTAAGAAGTGGATATTTAGCAATAATAAGCATTTAAATTCATATATATTTAATTTTTAAATATCTACTTAAAAGAGAAAAAAATAATTTTAATATGCATGACTAACGAAGTATGCCTATGGGACACAAACCTACAAGAAGTTACAATGGATGCATCAAACAAATATACAAACAAATACTAAAACTAGTATTATTCATAGGAAGCCAAATAACCTATGAAGGCCTAAATAATAATACTAGGTTTAGTCTTTGTTTCACCTTATTAGCAAGGCCTGGTAAAAATTGGATCAGTGATTAATTAGGAAAAAATTGCAAAATATTTTGAAAGAATCGGCTACTTGAGAACATATTGGGAGGCTGAAAAAATCGTGATATTGTAACAATCCAAGTCTACTCACCTGGTTGCACCACAAAAACAATCCAAAAAATTTCTCAGGGTATTTTTTTCTAAGTTTATTGATCAATCCAAAAAGTGCTTTCATGTTCATAACAAGAGCTTTCATGTTCATAACAAGAGATTTCATGTTCATAGCATTTATGTTTCACCCAATAAATTATTAACATAATTTTTTAATCAGTACAGACATATCATACCACTTTTGGATATCAAGACTACTGCAAATGGCCACCCAAGTGGACAAGATTGGCCAAATCCCGTAAAGGTGCTATTTTGCGAATCGACTTGTCTCATTTATCGACCTCTAGTTTTGGCATGAGGAACGAACCATGATAGGGGTTTTCCTTTAGGGCCCATCAAACCTAAAGGGTGGACGCATACTTTCACCATCCCTTAGCATAATGAACCTTGATCTAACTGATCAAATTGTTCTATATTTAATATGTAAGGGGGTTAGTGTACATATACCTAGTGTCTAGTTGATTTTCCTACTACTTGAGGTTAGCTAGAGCCATGTCAATACC
This sequence comes from Wollemia nobilis, assembly GCA_028583015.1. Classification (NCBI taxonomy): domain Eukaryota; kingdom Viridiplantae; phylum Streptophyta; class Pinopsida; order Araucariales; family Araucariaceae; genus Wollemia; species Wollemia nobilis. The sequence continues at coordinate 10,155,617 of JAQPPZ010003888.1, forward strand.
CTGGCCTTGGACTTGATCACTCATACCCATTATGACTCATGATCATTTGTCTCATACCAAAAATCATGGCTAAACTAGCTAAGTCAAATGAACATGGAAATTTTGTGGAATTGATTTGTCTCATTTATCGACCTTTAGTTCTAGCATGAGGGTCAAACCACGATAGGGGTTGTCCTTTAGGGTCCATAACACCTAAATTATGGATATATACTTTCACCATACCTTAGCATAATGAACCTTGATTTAATCAATCAACTTGTTCTAATTTTAATATGTAAGGGAGTTAGCATACATATGTCTAGTGTTTGGATGATTGTCCTACTAATCGAGGTTAGCTAGAGCCATGTAAATACCCTGACCTTGGCCTTGATCACTAATGCTCATTATGACTCATGGTTTTTTATCCCATACAAAACATCATGGCTAAACTAGCTAAGTGAAATTAACATGGGACTTATCATAGTACTACCTGGGCAACAACCAAGAGGTGGCATCCCATACCGCCCCTCGTTACAAGTTCTATCCAAATCACTTGTTTTGACCAATTATGTTAGACTATAGTTGCTCTCGAGACTCATTGTGTATATACCTGCACCTCAATAATATTGGATATTTTATATTATTTTGTTACTCATCCTTCTCAATGAATAAATACATACTCTTCTCAATATGAGTTATACTAAAATTTATGGTTTTTACTAGAAAATTTTATTCCATCTTGTAAGAGAATTCCAAAGTTACTTTTCTTTTTATTTGTAAATTGTTTTTCTTCTTCTTTAATTAAATTCTTTCTATCTATAAACATTTTTTTCTTTCTTTAATAAAATTCTGTATATAAACAACTTTTATTTATCCTCAAGAAAAATTCTAATTTTAGCATCATGCTTTTTCTATTTTTCATCTATGAGCATCTCTCTAAACCTTATTAATTTTTTTTTTATAATGTTTTAGTAAACACATCAGCAAGTTGGTCATTGGTTTTGCAAAACTTCATTTCTATTTGTCTTTCTACCATAATATTGGATTCTTTGCTATAAAAATTACAGAGTTATTGTAATTTTAGCCTCCCTCTCTTCACAATACCACTTTTTTATCTTATACTTTCTTTCATTTGACAATAAATCATTCTCTTGTAAAAATAACTCAACATATTTTTAACTTTATCCCATTACATCACATCAATCCAATCATAATCAACAAGCATTTTGTTGGTTGTTTTATCTTTGTACAAACAATATTTCTTAGGGTGATTATTTCCACCATAAATCTCACATGGATTAGTTGTCACATGTCTTGATCGTCCACAATGAATGCAAAAAAATGTTTCATCTTCTGCATAGACTTATTTCACAAACTTGGTGTTGCTACCTTTTTTTGACCAACATAACCAAGGCCTTCATTCTTTGACCTTAATTTTGGATTTATGGGATTTATTATGCCTTTATAATTCCTTTCTAATGTTATTATATCTCATTCTTTTCATTAACTTCAAGCCAATACCTTTGGTGTATCTTTCAAAGCACCCAATCTCTTCATCACTACTATGTTCTTCAACAACATGGCCTTTGTCACAACCATTACAATAATTAATGACTTCATTGTTTTCATTTGCATCTCTTGTCTCTTTATTCTTATTTTTATTTTTCTCTTTCTCTTTATCTTTATCTATAGTGTCTTTTAAAATGAAATCAAAAACTGTTGCATCGTCTTTGTCATCACTACTGCTGGTGAAATAGACCAAGTTTCTCTTCCCCATTCTTATTCTATTTCTTATTTTTGTCTTTGTATCTACTTGTTTTATAACCACTCTAAATATTGTCATCTCTTCCTTCAACTTTGTTTCATAATATTGGAGCTCTTTTTCATTATTTAAATGAACATAATTTTCTTCTCTTAGGCTCTTAATCTCGTTAACCAAAACTTGGTTGAGCCTTTGCAAATTTCTTATCTTATTCTCATTGCCAATGTTATCATTGTTTATGACTTCTCCATTCTAATCTATCACCAATTTATTTCTAGTCATTATTGGAGCATTCCTCCTGCAGCTCAACAAGAAATCGTGGTTTGTTAAAGGCTTATGCATATTTTCCCTTGTCATTATTTTACTTTCCTTTGTTCTCTCAGTATCCTCCTTTTATATTTCTTCATATACATTTTGTAGTAGATCCCATGCCTCTTTTGATTTTGTTGTTGTAGTAATTTTTGAAAAAATTGACTCATGTACTACTTTTTGAATAAAGAAAAGGGCTTCTGAGTCCTTCTTTATGTTCTCTTTCAGCTGATCTTGTCGTACTTGAGACCAAATAGCAAGATCTTATGCATCTGCGGGTTTTTATAATAGTTCTCAACCAAATTTCATAAATATTGAGAAGTAAATAGTGTCTTCATCTTAATGCTCCAAAAATCTTAGTTCCACCCCTTGAATAGAGGAATTTGAGGTTGACTAATACCTAGACTATTGCTACTAGTAGACATATTATATTGATGCTATTATTTCTTTTACCTCTATTGTGGCTCTCATTACTAAAACCTTATCTATCTTCTTCTCACATATACACCTAGCTCTAATACCAAATATTGGTTTGCTTAGAAGGTAAAATATTATGCAAAACAAACACAAAAGTGAAAAATATATAAACACTTACCAAAGAAGATAAACCACAAATTACTTTACAAATTGTGGCTGCAATATTCAAACTTTTATTTATGCAATTGCTTGAATACATCCAACTAAATTATAGTGAATTCAACTCAAAAACTTAAAATAAATAGACATCCTTCATACTAATAATAAGCAAATTTTTTATATTTGTTCCATTGATTTTTTTATTATTTTTTATTTTAATTATTATCTTTCTATCTATGATTAGATTTTCTCTATAAAAAACCTTTTTCCTTCTTATCAAATACTTAAAATATTCATACGGATTGAACTAAATATCAAATATTTGAAATTATTATTGTATAAATGACAGTTACTCATTTTTTTTCTATATATAGGTAAATAAACTCAGTTGTCCATCTCTTTCGCACTTTTGAGTGCAAATGGAAATCCTTGGAATAACCTATACAATACTTTTATTTCTATTGCTAGGAGAGGATTTTATATTACTTGAAAAAAATAAAGACAATTAACCTAGAATAACAATATTATTTAAAACGATATCCCTGCATCCTTGGGTCTTACCCAAAAGTGGCATCCCTTTTGGATGTTTTCCACAAATAAAAAAAAAACAATATTCTTTAAAACATCCTTACTCATAAGTTGATAATGAAGTCCAAAATGCCTAACCCATGCTAGAAACATTTTAATAGATTTTATTTTGATAGATAATCCTTACTCAATAGTTTTAAATAAAGGGCATCTCTCCCCCTAAACCATGGTCCACCATCCACTATTTTATCTTTGATTTTCAATCTAGAAAATGAGGGAAAAACCTTTAGGAAGAAAAACCAATGTAATTTGAATTCAATCCCCACTTCAACTTGATCCAATTTTGAATCTTCTAAAACCTTGGCCAAGTACCCTATTCTATAGTACTTTTTATTCTTGTTTGGGGGGTATTCCTTGCTTTAGTTTCCCATAATTACCTGTATTATTTGTGTTTTTTGTATGTTTTCCAGGAGGATCATTCTCTCCCATTTGATTACATCTTATCGAAGATTTTTTTGATGTTGATTGAGTTGTTTTACCCAACTCTAGTCTTTTGCTGAATCTTGTTTGCATACCCTCCTTAGACTGCTTTGAGTTTTCTATTATTTTTAGATCATTATGTTCCTCAAGTTGTTTAGGTTTGTTATTTGAACTTAAAACTTGATCTAATCCTTGCCATGCCTTTATTTCTTTGATTTTAAAGCCCCAAAATCCTTCAATTTGGTCATTCTCTTGTTTTGAGTCCAATTGAGTGGATGGGGTATCCTCTACCATTTTAGCATCATCTACTAATATTTCTTCTTCAACTTTCAAATTAATGTATGCATTCTCTGTGTTGATCGCAATCAGATTTTGTTGTTGTGTCTTGGTATCTAGATTTATATGATTTTCAATCGTGTTTATTTTCATCTTGTGGTTACCATTTACTTGCATACTCCATTGTTTTGTTAGGATTCTGATGTTCTTCCTTGTACTCTATAGAACATCCATTACTAATTTTACTTTGTGCCTCTTCATTTACCTCCTAGTAAATTTTCGGATATTGTTCCTCTTCTTGTACCATTTCTTGTGGGCTAGAATTTTCCTTTTCAATGCTTGTGGTTCTCTGGTTTATTTGATTCTCCTTTTGTTGCCACTTTTTAGTAAATTTGGTTTGTCTTTGTAGATGGCATTTCCCCTCAACATGTCCAGACACTTTACATTGATTACAATATACTAGAAAATTTTCATATTCAACTTTTTGTTCCCATTCTCCAAGCATTGATTTGATACTCACTTTTTCCACTTTGTCTTGTTCTAGATTCACATTAACACATAATCTTACACACAACATTCTTGTTTTGTTGCGGGTGGGTGGATCCATGGTTATAAACTGTCCGATTTGTGTTGCAATGCCCTTAATAATTTGATCATCCTAATATTGTATAGGTAGATCTGGTAACCTAATCCAGATGGGAATAGAAAAAAATACTTTCTTTTGAGGGTTGAAGCCCTGATGTCAACATTTTAGAAAAAATAATCTTTTTCCAAAGAAAAATGGGCCTCGTGATAAAGCTACCACAAAATCCTCCTCAATATTAAACCAGATTAAGAAGTATCCCTTTGATATACCAATAACATTCATTGAACCCTTTGCTTGAATTTTAGAATGAAGCCATCGTCTAAGCACATCTAAATCTAGTATGGGCCCTAGAAATTTGCCTACCATGCTAAAATCATTATCCCTCAATATTTTTTGATTAGGAAGTCAACAATACATACCTTTCCATTTTTATGAGATATCTCTATACCAACTTCTCCTTTAATTGCTTCCTTTCTTCCTTTGAGAATCGATGCCCAAGAATATTTTTTTTATCCTTCTTGAAGAACATTTTTTGCATCTGTCATTCCCTTTTCTACACATCGATCATCATTCCTTAGATATCTAGCTCTTCCACCTGGATCCCTAATTTCACTATTTTGCCCTAGTGGGGGGAAGTTTTTATCATTCAAGGAATCCATACAAAACTCTCTGTGTTCATAGCTCGATGTTCATAGCTTGGAAACCATCCAAAATTCTTGGCGTTCATGGCCACACTTAATATTAGATAATATTTTGATGAACCTATATTAAATCACGTATATTTTAGCTGATCTTTTTTTTGCAAGGATGTTTTTGGACATTAGGTATTTTTTGTGATTTTCAATAATCCACTTCCCAAAAATTACCATTGCAATGCTTCAACTTATAGTTTGAAATTTAGCTAAGGTGTTAAGACAACCAGGCTGAATTTCATGTAATTTTTTCTTTGGGTCTTAGTTACTCAATAAGTTATTGTGACTATTGGTTTACATTGCATATAACTTGAATCAAGAATAATATTTTATAGGTGACAATGTTGAGGAAATCAAGTAATAAAATCAAGGGGACAACAACTTATTGGATTATAAAAATTGTTAAGTAGTGTTTCACCCACTAGCCTTATCACTATATTGATGTCATATAGAAAGGAACAAAGCTGCAAAACAAACTATGGAAGCCAAAATTGAAAATTGTAATAATCAATGTGTGTGTGTGTGCACATGCTTGTTTTGTTAGGAAGTTTTGTGAAACAAAAACCTTAAAGGGATATGTGTTAAATGATACTTCATTTCATAGATGCCAATGCTTGAGGGGTAAATTTTACCCAAAGGGGACTTATACCCAACCTAGACCATTGGAAACATTTGGGGTATAGCCTTGGTAAGGATGTAACTCTGGTGAATTTTGTTGCATGTTACCAAAATTACCAAGTGAACCATGGCTTTATTAGTGATCAACAATAATTTGAATTTGACCTATGATTACTTCTCAATTTACCTTTTGAGTTGTCTAGAAGATTGGAATCTTAGATAAGGGCAATGAACTAATTATTTTCTTCTATACCATCTTTTATGGGTACCAACAAGTTCTCTTATTTGACTGATCTAATATATTTGCAATGTCTTAGCAAACTCTTTCTAGTAGTGGTAAATTTGTGATGAAGGGTCTAGTGCCATATAGGACTCTTGTTTTTGACTAGTGACTTCTTCATTTGTTTCTCTTGTTTTTATGGTCTTATTGGCAAGCTGACCATGGATGGTGTGAGATCAGATCTATTATTTGATCATGAGTTTATGCAAATTATTAACTTTTCATTCAGTTTTTTCTCCTTTTCCCTAATGTGATATCTATTTAGCTTATTTTTTTAAGGTTTTTCTTCTTCACCAAGGGTATTTTATGAGGATCAAATTATGTGACAAGCAATGAACATGAGTGCTTCTATAGATATTTAGACACACTTGCGTCTGTGACAACTTGTGATACTTTTACTAGCATGCTCTAGTGGGAATCTTTCTCTCAACCTAGAAATAGGGTTTCTAGCTTACTCATCAATAGGTGATAGAGAAATAGTTTCTCCTTCCATTTGATTGTTGACATCATATAGTGAGGTTGAGACTTATTTCTCTCTTGGCTTGTTTAATCCTTTCCTTGACTTCTTCATTTGGCCTACTTGGTGTCTCATTATCATTTTAGTCTTATTGTTCTTGCTTGTTCAAATTTCGATAATAGGTTTCTAAGAGATTATGCATTGCCTTGGCCTTTTCATTTCCTAGGGATCCACAACATCTTCTCCTTGTAGGTCTGGCACTTCCTTCATGATATTTCCTTGAATTGATGTGTTGTTTGGATTTCTTATTACAATATTTGGCAAGTTGGACCTCATTCAAGGTATTGATTACACTTGAATGGCACATGCTGAAATTGGACCTTTTGGATAAATTTTCAGTTGTCCAATTTGGATTTTGCTTTAAGAAGCAATTTATCAAGACCCTCTTCTACGTATAATCGAGTGCAGGAGATATTCCAATTTTAGGGTTCATCACACTTTACAAACCTTCTTATTTTGTTGCATACTTTCTGCCATAACTTCTTAATTCTCAAGATGTATTGGATATAAGGGGAGAAATACCTAGATCTCCTCTATAATGGGCATATTCTCTAAAAAATCAGTATTCAGACTCAACATGAAAGCAATAAAAATTCGAAGTTGAAAGCAATAAAAATTCGAAGCTGCAGAACTTGATATGACAGACTAATGTTTTCTGCTTCTGAGTTATACACTTAGGCTTCTGTGTAAATTAGCCATACTCTGTCATGTTTTTTAACAAGAGCTAAATATGAGAGTTTTGTATTTGTATTATGAACTAAATGAGGAGGAAGGAAAAGGAAAGACACCTCCTCTCATCTTTTAATAAAACAAACCTGAATTCCTCCGCATAGAGAGAGAAACCAACAAGAAACTTAAGGCTCTATATTGATGTTGGAGAGGGGATCTCTTTCTTTCCTCAGGAATGGATTTAGGAAGAAGAACCTACTTTCTGTTTTCAACCGTTTAAATTCTTCATCTCCTCGCTGATTTGACTGAATACTTGAAACTTAATGAAGCGATGAGTCTTATTAATTTGATATTTATAGGATTGAAGAGATACCGTTTATTGGATTATAAAGATAATGCAATTCAAGGAACCAGAAAAGAGCTTATGGCTCTAATATTGATATTGAAAAGGGGAGCTCTTACTTTTTATCAGGAATGAACATAGGAAGAAAACCGTAAGTACTGCCTTCCACTGTTAAATATTTTCATCTTCTAGTTGAATTGACTTAGCGCTTGAAACTTAATGAAGCAATCAATCTTACAAAAATTATAAGCATAGAAGTGAAGAGAAACAGGGTATTGGATTACAGAGATAACGAAACTCAAGGTTGTAAAAATTGGTTAATATAGTTTACCAAAAGCTTTGGTGAAATTTGAAATGAATGAGAAAAATAAGTGAATAGCTTGTGATGCTAATTTGAATTTTAATAGCTTTCTGTTGCCTCTTGGTCTTAAAACATACGTGTAATTTTAATTGAAAATTGACTTTACAAAAGACCCAGAATACAGAAAATGTTATAAAATCAAAGCAAAAAAATCACTTTGGACAAAGTCAAACAATATGAAACCTTTTTATTTCTTCAGTTGATGAGACTAAATATCGAAAACTGCACTAAGCAGTCCAGGAAATGTTTCTGGATATGTCCTGTTCAAACAGGCAAAGTAAGTATGAAACCTTGTTGAACTGATTTGATTCTTTCTGACCGGGGAATTCTTGAAGGATGTAATGACAAGTGAGATAATGAAAGCAATAGCACATAGCTATTGCAAATTCTTGAAAAAATGAAAGATTTGGTTATAGTGCTGTGTCATATTGAGTTTGCAGTACTCCACGTTTACATTTCAGAACCAAGGATGGTTGCAAACTGCTATAGGCAAGTTTAAATATTTTCCATGCATTTTTTGAAGTTCAAGTGAACTATCAAGTATTCAGGAAAAGTAAAATTAAAGAGAATCTGATGCAGTTGAAGCAGCCTTAGTGGTAGGCAGTACAGTTCTGATAAAAGCTTTTCAGTCCAAGGCTACATTAATACAATATGCTGAGTAAAATAGATTGTGGATGACGAAAATTTGTCTTTTACAATATCCATAAAAGATGCACTTCCCGGAGGATTAGGCTGGAAATACAGCAAATAAGTCAATGACTGTCATTTTAAACTTGTTCCATAATATTACAAAAACCTTATTAAACTTACAACTTGGAGGTCATGTCTGCTTCCCAAGAGCTATGTTGTGAAACATTTTTTTAGTAGGATCCTGATGAGTTTGTACTGTAATTGTTATTCTGATATTAATGATAGCATATGTCATAAGGCCGGTTTTATTTTACTCGATGGTGTTAAATATATATAAATATATATATATATATTCTAATGTTGCTTGTAGCATTGTATGTATTGTTTTGTTTTTATGTGTTTATATACTGGCCTTACCTGTATTACATGTGGTATTTCAATGAACCACATAGTGGTACTAAAACAAACTGTGTTATCATGGCAACTTTAGGAAATGAACCTTGGTCAGCTCAACATTGTCTGTATGGTTATCATGAAAAAATAGGAGTAATATTTTCTCGAAAACAATTGTTGTAGTTTATTATTTTTTGAATCCTACTTTTAAGATTTTAGGTCCCATCTACAAATATTGGATGTATATGTATGTTGAATCTGTTACAAAAGTTTCAGCTTTTGGTTCTAAATGTATTTTCTTATTTGTGAAACTGCTTCCATGCTTGAATGCATTTTGTTTTGGTTTCTTTTCTGAAACTTGAGATAGTTAATTACATTGCCATATCTTACTATTTTTGCACTGTTAATGACTTTTTGCGTCTTTCCTAATAACTTTTTGCTTCTTTCCTAGCGTTTGTAGCCTTTATCATAAGTTTGTGATATGTGACCATGGCAAGAAACGAGAGCTTAATTTCAATTGCAACTTTAGAAATGTAATCTAAGTTATTACTCTATTAGAAGTAAATGGATCAGATTTTGAAATATACTTTCACAGCGAATGTATTTTTGAGGTGTAATGAAAATACTATGAAATATTTACGTATGGGTGGAGAAAGTTCTATTCTGGTTTATGGTATTTCTTGATCATATCTGTAATGAAATAGAGCATATACTTAATTGCATTTTATTTTTATTTTTGTCTTTTAGGGATTACCGTTCGAGTTGAAATGCTTTGTTTGGTGGAATAGAAGAAGGGGGATTGAGGATGCCTTCCTCTTATACAACTCATGAGATTGAGATTGTCGAGCATGGCAATCAAATCATTGTGGACAGGCTTTAGGATACAGTGAGTGTGCTTAAGGGTATATGTATTTTTTCCTACCTTATCTATGGTGATAAAATTAGATCAGTGTCGATGAGGGACTTCCAAATATCTCTATTGTGGGCCTTATAATCTGGAAAAACCTAAATAAGAAGGAATTTGTGTTGCAACTGCTAATATTACCCTCTCTATGCATTCTACATCATTGGACTGCATTAAAATATTGTAGCATGGAATTTTCAGTGCCTTTTATTTTTTTTGAATGAAGAAGCAATCTATTAAATACAATGTCTAAACATACAAAAGTGGGTGGACTTCCATGTCAAACCCCAAGCACTAGCCGAACCGGCTAAGAAAAATGGCCAGGATAAATGTCATCAGGTACAACAAACCTCAAGCAAACCACACACTAGTTGTATAAATAGCTAGGACAAAGATCCAAATATCAGCAGTAGAATACTAGAATTAGGCAGGTTTAAGTTCAAAACTAGGTGACACAAGACATTATATATTCTAACCCAACCCAGGTAGGTTGGTAGACTTATCAGTTGTAAGCTAAACAGAAGCCTCAAAAGGAGTGTTCCATCCATATGCATCACCAATAGTGCTCGAGCTCCAACCAGTATTGGCATTACCATCACTGCCCCTCAGAGAACCAACCTAACCATAAGAAATTGGGGGAGTTCCCCATCCCTGATGAGCTCTCCAACCATCCATACAATGCAAATGGTTAGGCTAAGGAAGATCATCTCAAGAAAAAACCTATTAAGTAGGGTGGGAACGTACCAAACCCTGCGCTTGATCTCTAGAGGACTGAGAGCAAGCCCTAGAAGGTGGTCGGTCCCTATAGTCTTGCACTGGGTGACAATGTTGTCTAGATCTGGAACGATTGCATTGTTCATGCTCCAAGGGGACTCTACTCACAACACATAGGGTATTATCCCAATGATCAATCAACTCTTGCAGATGATTAAGCTCCATTGCAACCTTATTAGCTTACACCTAAATCTGTAACCAGGCATCATGAAATACTATAAGCTTATCTGAGGGAAAAAATAATAGAGGGAGTTTTATTTGCAAAAAATCTCATTCATTGATCTCAATGTATGAAATAGAATTCTAATTCATAAAATGTTCCATAATTCTAGCAAAGTTTGAGAAAACTATGGTGGATCTCCCAATAGATTGTGAAACCAGGTTAAAGGAGCATGCAAAAAAGGCTAAAAAAATGATTCCATCAACTCCCAGGCCATCTAAGCTCTATGAAAATTCTAGAAAAGGCCCACAGAAAGGGCAAGTGGGAGAATCAATGCCCAAATTCCTAAGCCTTGAGCCAAGCAGTAACCCTTGGTACAACAGACTCTAGACAAAAGAGGCCTACTTAGGTTCAATATAGGATGCCCAAATGAGTTGAAAGTGAGCTCTCCATCTGGATTTGTAAGAGAAAAAACCCCAACGTGCATTGAGCTTGGGCACCATGGGCAAATTGCATAAAATCCAATTGTATCCCTACTTAGTACTGTAATTAAATAGAGGGACATGTTTATACCATTTCCACTCTTTCCACCAAGGTTGCTGAAAAAATTGACCAAGCTTAGGCCACAAGATAAAGGTGTACTATTAATAACCGCATCATATGTATCTTTTTCAATTAATTATAACCTATATTATTATTGAAAAATATCCCAAGGGATAAAATTGCCAGACTACCTGCAATAAAAATCAGGAAGGGACACAATGCCCTTTTTAAAAAAAAATAGCATGGATCCATTAAACTTGAGAAAGTGGTTGTCCTTGATACTGAACCATAGGGGACCACCAAACATTCAAATCAGCAATAGTTGTCCCCTTGTCACGACCAATTCATTTCCAACGGAGCCAAGGCTTAATTGACTCCCAAGCTCACCAAAGACTTTAAGTCACAAAGGAACCAACAATTTTACAAGAAATAGGGGCTACAAGAATGGAAGGGAAATCCAACCCTTGCCAACATTTCTTGCCAATTGCCAATGGGTAACCCTGTTGCCACACAATTCCTAATAAAAACTTTCCATGCTTCATCCCCTTTAAGAGATATGATTACCCATTTAGCGCTAAGAACTAAACCTTAACGAAAATAGTTAAATAACCCCAATCCTCCTGATTTTTTAGGGAGGCAACAAAATTCCCTAGCTACTCTATGAAAGCCATTTTTCGGAGAGGAATTAGCCCATAAAAAATCTCGCAAATGCTTTTCCAAATTTTTATAACAAGCTTGAGAACGAACCCAACAAGAAGAATAGTAAACATGTGTATTGGCAAGAATTTTAGAGCATATTTAGAATTTTCCCATAAGGGATAATTTCTTGGTGATGCAGTAATTGAGCTTGTTTTCCACCATTTGCACTACAAACTCCCAAAGCTAAGAGGGGGTGCTTTGAAAAGCAAATGGAATGCCTAAAAATCTGAACATCTCCCCTGATTGTATCCACCTCCATTGGTAATGTTCCAACCAAGGTGGAAGGGGATGTGAGGATTGTCTATAGAAAGCAGTTTTTCTCCACTGAATATTGGAACTAGAGGCTTTGCAAAAAACATCTAGGCTGGAAAGAGCCTGTGTGACAGACACTTCATCTTCAGTGAGCGTTAAGAAAGAATTATCTGCAAAGTGTCCATTAATGAGATGCCCTTGCCCACCTGGTAAAGAAATACTCTTAACCATTAATGAGTGTCTTTTATTTTAGTTAAAATTAGAGAAATTTTATAGTCTCAATGGTTAGAGATTTTGATTATGATTTTAATGGAGGTAGACTCCAATAAAACTTTTTATATTTATTCATTTCTAATTGGTTATATAGGATTGAAATGAACTTCACCCATATTACATCATTGACTATATAATGGTATTACAACAACTTGGCATTTATGCATGTATTGCTTAGCAATATTCTAGTGTGGGTCTACTACTTGAAAGTCAAAGAATTTAACTAGTTGAGCTCATGTCATTTGACAATTTTTGTATATTCATTAATAGTTTAGAAATATGGGTTTGAATTTCTTCAAATTTTTATAATGACTTAAGGGCTATTTGATCATTAAGATTGCACTAAATTTCTAACTTTGAATGCATTGAACTAAATATCAAGAACGTAAATTATGATTACCTAAATGAAAGTTAATTGTTTATTTGGAGGTAAAATAAAAAAAAATATTTCAATATTTTCTAGTGAATTAGAGATTATTTGAGCAATTAATATTGCATAACTTTTTGAATTCATATGGATTGAACTAAATATCAAAAACTTAAAATATTCATATGGATTGAACTAAATATCAAAAACTTAAAATATTCATATGGATTGAACTAAATATCAAAAACATAAAATTATTATTGTATATATGAAAGTTATTTTTTTTTTTTTGGCTATATAGAAGCAAATAAACTTAGTTGCCCATCTCTTGCACTCTTTTCGAGTGCAACTGGAAATCCTTAGATCGACATTTTTAATGGAAAATAGATAAGTAGAGATACATAAAGCTTAAACTTCCATTCATCGTGATATTCCATGGACAACCACATTTTCAAATTCAGTTAGTTGACATAGTTGTTGACCCTTATTAATGTGGGATATGGTTGTTGACCCTAATTAATGTGGGATTGCCTAAATCCGGGAGGCTGGCCTTGGTGAAAATTTGAACTCTAGCCTTTGTGGTGATATCGTGTCATATTTACCATAAGCTATGTTTGTTGAACTTGTAATGAATGCTTGTTAGTGTTTATTAGACCTAAAATTATTTTCTATACTTGAACTTGATCATTGGTTTAATTTATAGATGTCAGTATTTTTTTTTAATAAGTTTTGTGTGGATTTTATTGGAGGCCTACTCTTATTAAAATAGTAAAAAAATAAATCATTTTTATTATGTTATTAGGTTGATTAAACCTTGTTCAACTTGATTTTTTTTATTAAAGATATTTTTTGTTTTCCTTTCTATCAAAGATATTTTCCATCTTCCTCAAATTGTTAGGTTCCTTCACTCAACTCCTTGATGTATTTTTTATTAAGAGATAAAATCTCACTTAGCGAATTGCCTTCTAAAATTTGACTTTTGTGAAGTTGAAAATAAATACTGTACATGGACAAAATATTTGCAACCTGGTTTCCATTTATGTAAATATGTTGTCTATAACAACCTAACAAACCTCTAATACCTCTTTTTTAGGGTTTTTATTCATGCCCATAATATTTTAAGATATCGTTTTTATCATCACTTTTTACTTATGATTTTAGCACCACTTCTTGTTAATATTTGTGATATTTGATTTTGTTTTCCCATATAAACTTCCCTCTAAGTTTCTTTTTATCTTTGATTTTGCTTCTTGGACCTTGTTTTTTTTTTCTACCAACACTTTCATCTTCATCAATCTCTTCATTTTTCACATTGGTTATAGTGAGACTTATCCTTTATAGATTTGTATTGCTATGAAGGAATCTAAGTTCAAGGAATAACCTCAAAAGTACTTTATTCTTTATCTTGCTTTGGAAACCCAAAATTGCAAGGACACTTCTCCATGGTAATTACTTTCATATACTACCTTAAAAAAAAATTAATTGCTATGGATTTCCTCCGTCCTAATTTCCTTATTATGATGCTCTTGAAACCCTAAAGTGCAATGGATAACCTCTATAGTACTTTTATTTCTATTTCCAAGAGAGGATTTTATACTACTTGACAAAAATGGAGAGAATTAACCTAGAATAACAATATTATTTAAAACATCCTTACTGATAAGTTGATAATGAACTCCAAAAAGCCTAACCAATACTACAAACGTTTTAATATATTTTGTTTTGATAGAAAATCCTTACTCAATGGTCTTAAATAAAGGGTATATCTCACCGTAAACCATTGTCCACCACCCATTATTTTATCTCTAATTTTCAATCTAGAAAAATGAGAGGAAAACCTTTAGGAAGAAAAATCAGCGTAATTTGAATTCAATCTCCACTTCCACTTGATCCAATTTTAAATATTCAAAAATCTTGACCAATATCCATGGAACTTATATATTAAACCTCTACTTTTAAGAACCATTATATCATGCTTGATCAACTAATCCTTAATAATAAATTATGGTGTAAGTTTTGTTCCTTGGATCAAACTTGGCATACATTCACTCTTCCTTTTATCTCCAACTTGGGCATCTATACTTCCAGGTAGGGCATTCTAACTTTCCATTAGGGATTTCAATTATGATTTTCCTTCCATGCTACCTAGTGGAGCTTGCACCTGCACTCACTCTAAAAAATCTAATTTATAGATGTTAGTATTAATTTTATGACTTGTAGGTAGGAACCAGAACTACCAATTAATGAAAGTAGAGATGAAAATTGTGATGCACAAAGATCAAATCACTTTACCATTTTTTGTTGTTGACCTGGTATATTTCTGTTCAACCATATTCTAACTATGCATACAAATGGAGGTTGTTTTTGTGATCAACCATATTCTAACTATGCAGACAAATGGAAAGTTTTAGTTTATGAGCACTGGTACCAAAATATTCCCATCATGTACCTCAAGTAATATAAGAAAGATTTAATTTTTAAATAATAGGATCAGAAATTGGATTTAACTTCAAGAATGAAATTAACAAAAAAAAAGATAAATTATGGTTCTTAACATTGTTGTCTCTAATCAATTGCAATGAAATATGTAAACAATCCTTTACGAGCATTGTGTGTTTGAAGCCATTCATTGAGAGGCTACTTGGTTAAGGTAGAAATTTGGTATATTAGAATAGGCCTTTATTTACTTGCCTATCAACATTGAAGGATGGACAACAAAGTAAATCCTGGTTTTAGATGATGGACATCAAGATTACATGTAAAAGGCCACAAGTTTTTTAAATTTAAGAAGTGGATATTTAGCAATAATCAACATTTAAAGTCATATATATTTAATTTTTAAATATATACTTAAAATAAAAATAAATACTTTTAATATACATGATTGATGTAAGTATGCCCATGGGAATAAAACCTACAAGAAGTTACAACGGTTGCATCAAATAAATATACAAAAAAATACTAAAATTAGTATTATTCATAGAAAGCCAAATAACCTATGAAAGCCTAAATAATAATGCTAGTTTTAGTCTTTGTTTCACCTTATCAACAAGGCTTGTGAATAATTGGATCAGTAATTAATCAAGAAAAAATTGCAAAAATATTTTAAAAGAATCAACAACTTGCGAACATATTGGGAGGCTAAAAAAATTGTGATATTGTAACAACCCAAGTCTACTCACTTGGTTGCACCACAAAAACAAGCCAAACATTAATCAGTATAGGCATATCATACCATTTTTGAGTAGCAAGACTACTGAAAACAGCCACCAAAATGGATAAGATTGGCCAAATCTTGTAAAGGTACATTTTTGTGGAATTGACTTGTCTCATTTATTGACCTCTAGTTCTAGCATGAGGGTCAAACCATGATAGGGGTTATCCTTTAGGGCCCATAACACCTAAAGGGTGGATGCATACTTTCCCCATCCCTTAGCATATTGAACCTTAATCTAACCGATCAACTTGTTCTAATTTTAATATGTAAGGGGGTTAGCATACATATGCCTAGTGTCTAGCTCATTGTACTACTACTTAAGGTCAGCTAGAGCCATGTCAATACCCTAAAATTGGACTTGATAACTCATACCCATTATGACTCATGATCGTTTATCACATACCAAACGTCGTAGCTAAACTAGCTAAGTCAAATGAACATGGAAATTATCATAGTAATACCTGGAAAACAACCAAGATGTGGCATCTTATACTGTCCCTCATTACAAGTTCTGACCAAGTCACTTGTTCTGACCAGTCAGACTACAGTTGCTCTCGAGACTCATTGTGTGCATACCCGCACCTCAACATCATTGGGTGTTTTATATTATTTTTTTACTCATCCTTCTCGATGAATAAATCCATACTCTTCTCAATATGAGTTATACTAGAATTTATGGTTTTTACTAGATAAGTTTATTCCATCTTGTAAGAGAATTCCAAAGTTACAAAACAAAGGATTACATATGTTGTTTCTACCCAAGCTCTAAATATCCCATTCTATTTAAATAAATTTTATCAAGTATACAAATATCTAAATATTTCTATAATTAAACACATTACTTATAATACCAATTCTTATAAAAAAGAACTCATATAATTATTCATTTACTACAAAACTAAATAACTATTCTACTCATTAAAAACTACCTATATTTAATATTTCCATTTTCTTAAAAAATGTTCATATTATACCTCTTTAATATCTTAGCTTCCTTAAAAAGGGAACTAATCATAGTTACCTTGCTACCATAGCTATTCTATACACTAATTACCAAATAGCCAGCTAAACTAAAGTTTAGTCTACAATGATACTGGGTAGGTTCTTCACTTACTATAATTTCTAGACCATTCTCATAATTTTCTCGGTCAAACGATTACACTTGCAAGGTTCATTGTAACAATTAAAATTACCTTTTCCCTTACAAAAAGGTCCATGACATTGGCTAATAACAAAATGACTCTTCACAGATTTAAAGTGTGGTATAATAGAGTTGTGCAAGCCACCCCTACAGCTACTTAAAGACGTATCACCAGTTGACCAGTGTGGTCTCCTTACAAGAATCCATTCCTAGTTCACCGAAATTAATATAATATATGAAAGGTATTTAACCAGGTATTTATACTACCTTCACTGGTAGAAGTGTATTACATATAACTTAGCTATGGATTTCTTTTTACAATAAAATTGTGTGATTAATTATTACATCTCATTGAAAAAGGTTTTCTTCACCCACTCGAGCACCATATCTAATGTACATTTCAATTCTGGAAATGTAATAGCCATAAAATTCCAGAAGATGATAATATATTGAATTTACCTCTCAAGTTTTCCGTTATTCAAAATAACCATATAGAAATTCAGGGTCATACAATCTATTTTAAGATTACACATTGGAGACTTAATATTCTTTTTAGGAATATGCCTACTCATGACATCCTTAGATATAAAAGAAATTTATAGTTAACAACAGAGTCCATTGACTTGACCAAATAATAATATTTGGAAGTAATAAAGGTTTTACAATGCAAATGAACTCTTAACTTGCCTCCCAATTCCACAGTTTGAGACAATGATTTTCAGGCATTTACCACTCGATATTTCATTTGCCTAGTTCAACAATGAATATGCATATCTCCATAATTAAATCCATGTACATATATTTTTGTTTTGATAAAAAATAAATATAATTTTCCATCTTATTCCATATTTATAAAATACAAACACAACATGCAGAGTGAACTATATTCAAGATAATTATAGTCCTTTGCATTCGAGGGAAGGGAATAGGTACAATTTATAACAGACTATCCTTCACTAGTTTTACATTGAGTAACTAAAATATAATACATAAACTCTTGAAGTTCTTTGTCTACCATCCATAGACAACTAACTATCTTAAAATTACATAGGCCAATCCGGTAGGTAATTTGGCTCAAACTAATCTTACTTGGAAGTGGAGTTACTATTACGGTTGAGGATACTTTGTTATATAATTTCTATAAAATTCAAATGCTCATTCTGGTTCATACATCCTTCTAGAACATAACTTGATGGCAGAGATATGGAGATCTTTCACCCTTGTTGCATGTCACTCCACTATTACCGGAGTTATCATCTTGGAAATTTGTAGAGAAAGAGGATCAGAGTTGGTTCTTTCTAAATGGGACCCATATTTGACAACATCCATCCCTTGATATAAAATTTAGGCCATAGTTTTGGTGAAGTTCATGGTCACCAAATTTCTAAAGCACTCTAAATATTCACTTAGTAGCTCTGAGTACCAAGAAGAACCTAGAACACAGAGAAGTCACCATACCTAGAATGAGGTTATGATGGGCACCTCCTTCTTTCTATACAATTACCACTAAAATACTCCACTACAAGGAAGAACATGATAGGCCCATAAACAAGGTAAATAAAAATAGGTCCATAGTTTCATGAGCATAAGACTCACCACTAGGTCAATAACAAGAGAAAATCCCCAAATGCTCATCCCTCCTCTTAAAATTGGTATCCAATAAAGGAAGCACTAAAAAGCTATAGATGACCTACTCAAAAAACAAAGAACACTCCCTACATAGGATAATGGAGGCTCCCTATGACCACTAGGAACACCAGCCATGTGGGACCCAATTCTAGATTCCACGATAAAGTCATTGTTGTACTTCATCGAGGAATATGCCACAACTCCAATCGAGCATCTCTAGAAAATGGTAAAATTGTATATATTCTATAGTGTTGGGGAGTAATACATGACCCTCAAAATTTTGGTGGCCTCCCTCAGAGGGAAAGCAAGGGATTGGTATATCTCTCTTGCCCCTAAATCCATCATAGACTAGGACCAACTTATGATTCATCTTTTTGAGCACTTCAAGGATAAATGGATGGGGTGTCTCTATTAAAATAAATGACCATCATTAAAAGGGATCCTATGGAATCCATGGACAACTTCAATACTAGATTCCAAAAGGCCTAGTAGAGGATCCCAAGTAAAATGAAGTCTATACTAAGTATGGCTTTCATATACTACCTCAAAGCAATCAATTCTAAAATAGTCATGATGGTAACAATACAATGGGATAATTCATTGCCAGAAGCCTACAATATAGCTACTCAAGCTAAAAGAACTCGTATTCAAATTATGATGTTAGCCCCTAATCCATCCATACCTTTTTATGGATATTCAACCATTGTACCATCCCCCTCTATCTATCCAACCAACCTCTATGTCTGATAAACCTTCCACATTAGTATTGTTGAGTTCCACCATCACCACTATGTCTTCCATCATAATCCCCCAAACTTGAAAGATTGCATAGCACTATGAGATATATGAATAATAAAATAATAACCCTCAAGCATCAACAAAATTTTGAAATGTTTGACTATCAAAACTACTCTCACCCTCTATTTCATTAGAATAAGTAGGGTTACTAGCCTACACCAAATGGATATCAGATATATCATTCCCCTAGTAGGGAGTCTAGTTCTTTTCAAAATCCCTATCTAAACTGCTCTTACAAACCTAGTAAGAGATTTGGTCCTAGCCCAAAAAAACTATATAGGAGATCCTTAAGGTTGGCCATGCTACTACCTAGATGCCTACTACTGGGACAATGGATACCTCTAGTAGACCACATGTCTAATACCTCTACCCACTAAACCTATGTAAGTATCAGGCCCAACTGCATAGAGCATACCACCAAAGGATTCATTTTTACTAGATACTGTAGCACTAAAACTAATCTTGGGGACATGGGATGAATAAATATTTGCCATCCTTGGATGGATGAGCACTCAATCAGACAATCAAAATCAATTTCATTTTGGTGTTCTCACTAGGAGAAAAAGGAGGACAATAGAAAATGCTCAAGGACAACAACAACTAACACTATAGGCCCTAAGATGAGAAAATGATCCAACATGGAAATTAAACTTGGATAAAAATAGACCGCCAGTGCCTAGACAACCAACACCAAAATAGCCAAAATCGGGTTTGATCCAAGCTTCTAGCTTTAACATGGAAATGAAAAAGGCACCATGGGTACCCTTTGTTGCACAAAAATCCCAAACATTAGAATCATTTGATGTTGTTGAACATCTTAAGAGGTCCACTGTGCTAGTGCTTGTATTGAATTTTCTCACTATCCTATGATAGATGAAGTAGATAAAGTAGACCTTGAATAAGAAAAATATCAACTGGTAAAATAAGGAGCAAGCAGTACTACAAGTATCTCATCATAGTAGGTGTAAGATATAACTATTCTATCTAACACTCATATATGATGATAAAATCATGCATTATTACCTCATGGATTTTGGAGCAAGCACCTCGATCATGCCAAAGATGGCAGTCGATTCCTTGGAGCTGATTTATGATCCAAAAAAACAAAGGGTGGTATAGATAGATGGGACTTTGATTCCCATCCTTGGCATTATAAGAGACCTATAAATTTATCTATATGCTTATCCAAATTTGATCGTTATGCAAGAGGTGACTATGATTGATCTTTCCACATCATTTATCCTCTACCTCTCCTAAGGTTTCATCATGAAGATCAATGGGTACCTCTCTCTAGACTACTCCCACATGTTCCTAAGGACTTGCTATAGGGATAAGGTGAATGTGCCATCCAAACCACTCCACATGCACCACGTTGAGTTTAATATATACAAAAATAACAAAGAGGAATGTAATTAGCTAATTGCTAAAGGAAAATTGGAGAGATTCATGGATGAAGTGCACATCAAGATGTCAAATAATTAGATGGATGAATGGGTGGATGAAATGTAGGGTGCTAATTTATACAAGGCAGCAATAAAGACCAAACCTAAGATGAGCATGATGTAATGAGAATGGCTTGACATACTAACAAATCCTAGCCCCTTAGACACCCATAGAACATTTAAAGACAAGACATACGTGCCTACTCAACCAAGTGATTAAGATAAATAGAAGTTTGCATCATTATGGTTTGGTCATTGTAGATTCTAAGAAATTCCAGGGAAGGACCAATGTGTGTATACACACTAGGTCATGTACATCATGTAAATAGATGTAATTTAAATAAATGGATGACCAAGTACTATATTTATTTGCCAATGTAAATAGGTGGCACAAAGGTAAAAGATAAAATATTTTGGAAAACTTATGACATATATAAAAAAGAAGGTGCATGGAGTAAAAGGACTGATGATTGGTAGGTGTGGCATGATGCAATCATTTCTAAGATATATGTAGAGGCTTCCAAGAAGGACATACCTTATGGTTAATAGGTAAAAATATAGAAGATGATAATGCCATCCTTGATCCAGCCACATGAGATGGATATATTTGAGAGAAAGATAGTACAAGAGGATCACAATGCCTTATCATCCAAAATTCTATAAGAAGGGTTTCCCCCTAATGTATTTTTATAAGCCCAAACTTCCTCTCCTAAGATCCTAAGTTTTAAAAACCTACCTTGGAGACTCTGCACGCCATGAATAAGGCTATTTTTTTGGGATTATTTTACTCTTACAAGCAAAATTCCCTTGTGTATCATCAAAATTATAGTGAAGTTTTCACTATAGTAAGATATGTTCTTACCCCTAAAAAGAAACTAGAAAACATTACTGGCTAGATTGACCAAATGAAACCCTAAAGCTCTATCCACGTACCAATAAGCTAATTCAAATAAAGCACCTACAAAGGATTTTCTACATCAAAGACTCAAAGCATTTTCAAAGCTCCCTTCACCTCGAAGTAAAGTTTCACCCAAAATAAGCCAACAAGAAATTCCAAACTTTTTAGTGGTGGCTAAGCCTCACCCCATCATCAAGAGGAACCCCTGAGCCTTCTCAATGGTTACTACAAGGGTTCCCTTGATGATAAGGCCTTTAATAGATTGATTGAATGGCACATGTTTTCGTAACTAGCTATATAGGACTAAAATTGAGCCATATTCCTTATGTAATTGGGTTTCAACACTCCATATCCCCAAGGGTGATTGCTCAAAGGCATGAGCAACATACCCATAAGACGAAACCCAAGATCCCTCAAGGAAGATAACATGGGGACTAAAATAGTCAAGTAAGTATCTAGCATGGCCACCATCACTTACTAACCTCTTGGAGGCTTAGAGATGGAGGAGGTGAGAAGATAATGGAAAAATACAAGGGCCAAAAGGATGCCCATCAAACGAGGCTCAATGAAATACTATGCAGAAGCATTCTTGAAATTAGGTTACCATAAAGAGTAGGGTAGCATCAAAGAAACAAAAATCCAACTAGCAACTACCTAAAATTACAAGGAATAAATCACTAGAGAAACTAAATTATCAAAAGGAACCCAAGCTCCTACCAAAAACTAGGAAGACAACATGGAAAAGAAGGAAATTGCCAAGACAAATTGATAGTCAAGGACATTCTAATGGCAAAAGTCATTGGGATATTTTAAGGGAGACCCAAGTTCAATTCACGGGAAGGGTGGTCCCTAATATTTCCTCACTTTTCAACCTCCTCAAAAACAATAAAAATACCAACTACCTATACACATATGCTTAGTATTTAATCAATACATAAATACATTTATTCATTTTTTGGACTATATGGAAATATTGTTCATGGGAAGTTATGTTTATGAGATAGAAATTGAACTAAAAACAAATATTTTTTTGAATTAACAAAAATTAATTTATGCGACGAATACACTCTTACTATTTTAAACCTATCTGGATCGACTATGAAAGTATTACAATATATACCTGTAGACACCAAAACATCACCAATCCAATTATGTGACTGCAAATACTGATCAAGTTGACACACACCCCCCAGGGCATCCCCTAGAGGTTAAATAGTGGTCCTAACCACTCTCACAGCAGTTTTGGAAGGTCAAAAATCGATTTGGCACCATCCAGGCACTCTACTCCTTATTCATTCCACCTAGGGACGATTACAGACTAGTATTCGTTCCACCCAAGGACAATTAGTAGTATTCGCTCCAGGGTGGGGCGAATAGCAGGTTTGACGGGCAAAAGGTCAAATCTCGACAAATGGTAGCCCAGTCCACCACTTAACTCCTCCTTTATTTCATGGGAGTGTGAGTGAGCATTTTGGAGCACTAGAGGCAGTTACAGAGGCAGTCATGGAGACATTAATCAGGGAGGAATCTTCTCCCCTCTTGGAAAGGCATGATTGCCAAGTGGCGCCTCTACATGCTCATACACAGAGACCGTCAGGTCTATAAAATGGTGAGTCTTCTCACCCCAAAAAAATATACAAGGAAGGAGCATTTTGAGCAACGAAGTGCTGTCATTTTGCATACTCACTTTTGAATGTGCCTTTCACATCCTTGATCTCTCTTTTGGAAGGGAGGTCATTGGGTGGTTATTGGAAGTGCAATTCAAACCCCAAACCCAACATTTTGCAATAGTATCCCACCCAAATTTGCTGAAAATACCCCACAAGAGGTTTTGGCACCCAAGTGGATTGTTGCCAAAATCAGGCCCCAAATGGCAGGTGTCCTGCCCCTGGGCGCCCCCCGCATTGTTGCAGTCCTAATCGCCCCACCCCGGAGAGATTAGAAATATGTAGAATATTTCAGTTATTTTCTTTTTGCATTTTATTCTAGGTTGCTTAGATAGGATTGCATTCAAATTTAATGTACTTCTGAGCAGTTTTGATCATGTTTTTGTTATTTCTCGCTTTTGCTAATATGCAGGTAGCATCATCAAATTCCCAGTGATAGAGGCCAAATTGGAAAAATCTAACCTTCTGGGTCTTTCCAAAACACCCCATTTTACCTAAACCCCAACTTTGTAGGTGATTTACAGCCTCCCAGAATGGACATTTGGGACAATACTTTCTGATGTTTTATTGTAAGTCTAATTGTCCCACCCCAGAGTGATTAGAAATCCGTGGTGAATTTTTAGACTGTTCTTTTTGTAGTGCCTTCTCAGTGATGTTCTCATACCTCTGTCAATTTTTCATCTCATTTGGATCTCTTTTAGTTGTCATTTTATTTATTCTTTGCATGCACTAATCTTAGGCTTGGGGATTGCATGTTTCATTTCATCCACAGGTGCTACTGATTGTTTTTTGTTTTCTTTAATGCAGGATCTCAACATCAGAGGAGCAATAAATAATCAAAGACCCTTTCACGTAAGTGGTGACAATGTTTGGTCTGCCCATTTTACATGTGGGCATGCGAAATAAGGCATATCACCCAGGGTGTAACGAAACCTTATTTAACGCTCCTAGCCCCTGAAAATGGAGGAGACGTGTTGTAACTAATATTTAAAGCAAATTAATAAAAAGGGTTGTATTCCATATTTGATTTCTATTTGGTTTCTATTCGTTTATGTTTCTCTCCTTTCATGCATTTTTTATTCATAGGATTTAGTGTTACCTTTGGCTTCGCTTGCATCGCACTTGGTGTTTCCTTTTTGCTTCTGTATCCTTGTGATTTCAGTGGCAATCACTATGGAACCATGTTCTCTTTATTTAAGATCAAAATTTTGATCAAAAATTACTATTTTTGCTTGCATGTACCAAGTTTTCAAATGTTGGACTGCTGCTCGTTCTAGTCTATGACGAGTACAGAGCTGGAATTCATCTTACCTAGGGACGAATGGGCATTCGCCCCACCCTATGATGAATACAATTTTGTTATTTGTCCCACCCAGGGACGAATAGCTCTCTGTACAGTTTTAGGGCAGAAAATCATAACCATCCAATTTGGGCAAAGAAGAGGCAGGGGTCCTAAACACCTTCTGTCATTTTTTGCTTTCTATTTTCTATTTGCTGGTTATTTGATTGCATAGGAGAGTTTTTTTATTCTTGTTGTCTTCATTTATGAAAATTAAAAATAACCCCACACACCACGTGGTAATTTAAACAACAAGGAGTTGGTCGTAAAACCTCAACCCTTGATCAAGACCAATGGTGGATTTCATCACCACCTTGGCTTAAATTTTTGCATCCATAACCCCGATCGCTACTATTGCTAGACATAAATCCTGACAAAATCTGATCGAGTGTAGCTGGGGTGATTCCAAGTGCATGAGGATAAGTCTTCTATGGTAGGTGTCAAAAATGGGTGATCCCCCTTCCGTACTGACTATGTTCCATGTACCATTTTGCTCTAGTGTACCAATAGTTTCCCTCACATAAGGGCGGGTATATTGAGAGGTTTGGTATAATGGCCTGGTAGTGGTATATTGAAGGGGCGACCATTTTGGGAGACATAAGAGCCATCATATTGCATGTACAACAACACGTTCTTTACAAAGCTTTCAAAATAGAAATCAAAACACACTAAACCAGATTTAGGGCGCACTTTTAATCTATAAACGAGATAATCACTTCTTTGATTGTGTGGCTCCTATTTGTTTAGTGTAGTGTAAAAAAAAATCATAAAAAAGATAAAACACTACATAGCTTGTAGAGAGACACCACCATGGTGTACACCCGTAGCCAATCCCAATCATGGGAAGGAGCTGCGAAGAGTGTACAAGGGGGCACAAGTCACCTCTGTTATAGCCCCAAGGACTTGGTCATACCACCTTGGTGGCCCGACCCACAAGATAGTCCACATCGTGCCATTTTAGAATGGGACTATAGAGGCACCCCTTCGAGGGGCACTCTCGTCCAACATAGACCCTTTCAGGAGGATTCCCTACACGTGACACTCAATATAAATGATAAGGTTCCCTTAGATGCTCGATATGAGTGGCCATCATGCGATGAAGTGCTAGAATAGCATAGGGTCCATAAGGAGAGGCCACATGATTATGTCATCCCTCCTCTACCCCTCATCACTGTTAGGAATAACAAGCCAAATCCAGAGCACAAGGCTCTTCAGATAGGGCGAGCCAACTCTACCTTCCCCTTTCACATATATAAAAGGGATCATGAGGAAGACTATCACATTCCTCAAGAGCAATACATAGCACGAGAGCAATGCGCCTCCACACCTACTACATACCAGAATCACCTACTGAGGCAAGAACATTGGGTAAATTCCACCAACCTCGATAGAGGAAAGTGATCCATAGAGATATCAGATCATCATGACCAAGATAAACATGTAGGAGAGGCATCTAGGCCCTCTAAACCTAATACGATAGAAAAAATTGACTTGGCATTTTCCAAACATGCCACCCACCAAGCACAATTCATGCAGCTTGAGAAAGACCAACAATAGTTGGAGCGCCTGTATCGCCTTAGCAAAGAGTGCATTCGGTATCAAACAGATGAACTACTCCATAACAATTTGCCTGAGAGGGTGCCAACCCCTCGCAACCAAAGAGTAGAATTATATGAGATACATAACCCCTTGGTGTGAGACAGGTCCCCACGACCTTACCAAGTGTTGCCTTTGAGACCTCGTAGACCTGAGCGAGAGGCCACTCCCCGGAACAACGATGGGCACCCTCCACGAGGACCCACCCATGGTTATAGGTATCACCCAAAAACTCCTCAAGAAGCCTATGAGGAGTATGAACAAGAAGAAGAATGGGCCGAAATGCCCTACCAAGATAGAGAGGGTGCTATCCAGCCACCTCTCCATAGGCCTCAAGTTTCCCACAACCCACAATGGTAACTAACCAAGGAGGAAGAGATCAAATATTCTGATGCATATAAAGTGCTGCTAGAGCACTTAGAGTCTATGGAGACCAAGACTTCTAGGCCCCAAAAGCCCACTTTACGCCAACTCCGCAGTCACCCAGTGCTTTCGTTAGTTCCAGCACCCCCATACCCTGGACACTTTAAGCTACCCTAGTTGGTAATATTTAGAGGTGAGGAGGATGTCCAAGAGCACGTGACTAGATTCCTGAGCCAATGCTTTGGCATTCAGGACAATGATGCTTTATCGTTAAGAACATTTATAATCACGTTCGCAGGCCCTACCTCGGATTGGTTCACTCAATTGCCAAAGCACAACATCAGTAACTTAGATCAGCTAGTGGACGCATTCCTCAAACGCTTCACCTTCAACACCAAGAAGAAGGCATCACTAAGTGACCTAGCCAGCCTCAAGTAGTATGAGGAAGAAACTATGGTAGCCTATGGAAATTAATGGAGGACGTTACTTTCAAAGCTGCCCTACCTCCCTCCTATGGCCGACCTTACCCAAATGTTCTCAAAGAGCTATTTGAGATCGATATCCGTGCTATTGCAACTGCAACAATATGCCACTTTAGAGGAAGCTCTGTAGTAAGCCAAAATCATTGAAGAGATCAAGATTCAAGATGGCGAGATTGCCAAGCCAAAGAAGAAAGAATGGTCTCAAAATGCCAAGACAGGGACCACGCAACCAAAACCCATCGTGGTCAATCAGGTTACTATAAACGTACCTAAGCCTGTACAAGCAACACAGCCCCCAAAGGCTAACTATCAAGTGGTCCCTCTTGATAGTTACAAAAGAGAAAACCATCAGCAAGATCAAAATTAGCAGTGTCGCCCTAGGCGACAATTCACACCCTTCACAGAGTCTAAAGACTTCTTTTTTGATCATTTGATCATGGTAAACTTGATGAACCTTCCAAAGAGTCGACCTGTAGATCCCAATGTGCAAAAACCCAAAGGTTATAGGGAAGAATTGTACTGTAAGTTTCACCGACAAAAGGGACATGATCTTTATGCATGTTGGAAGTTCAAAAGCTTCGTGCAAGACCTAATCGACAAAAAGATGCTAGTGGTGGATAATATAGTAGCACCAAACAACCAATAGATGGAGGTCTTCAAAGACCCCTTGCCTGCCCATGATGCATAGGAAAAGACCATATAAGTCAATGAGGTGACACAAAACTACCCCATGCAGGGGTATGTAGGGATGATCAGTATAGTGACTCGGAACAAAAGGTACTCGAGCACAGCTGCCCCCATGGCAACTACAAGATAGGTGCCAACAACGTCACAACTACAACAACATCCTATGCAACCTCCTTCACCTATACCAGCGGCCACAATCTAGACCAAACTCACCCAAATTTTGACGACGACATCGGATAGGCTCTCCATATACAAGCTCATACAACAATCATCGCCTCATCGGGAAGCTCTAATGGAGATACTAAAAGCCATCGAGTTGCCACCCCACGAAGCAAACTCTTTCAACAACTTTGTGGGACATGTCAAAAGATGCACCAAGCTACTCATCACCTTTAGAGAGGACGAGTTGAAATCAGTGACTGATGACATGGCAGATCCACCCCTGCATGTCATTGCAGGGGTCAAAAAGATTCCATATAAGAGGGTGTTGGTGGACGCTTGCTTGTCCAGTGATATCATTACAATAGCGGCATTGAAACATCTGAAGTTGCCAGCATCTCACATCGTGGCCTCCACCTACACTCTACAAGCATTCAATGATGCGATATGCTCTATAGTTGGCACAATTGTCCTACCCATCCAAGTGGGACAAAAGACTATTCCTATATTGTGCCACATCTTGGAGGGTGAAATGGCTTATAATATTTTGCTGGGCCGTCCATGGATCAGGGACATGAAGTGTGTCCCTTCAATAGCCCACCAATGCTTAAAGTATACATTCGAAGGGCAAGTGCATGTAGTCCCAACGGACTTAGAACCCTTCAAGTATTGCAATGCGATGCAGCTAATGCCTCAATCGACCCTTCCATCAACAAATTTGGATTTTTAGTTGAATCCATCTAAACAGGGACATTCTAATGGCAAAAGTCATTGGGATATTGCAAAAGAAGAAAATTGCCAAGAACATTCTAATGGCAAAAGTCATTGGGTCATTGGGACATTCTAATACCAAAAACTAGGAAGACAACATGCAAAAGAAGGAAATTGCCAAGACAAATTGATAGTCAAGGACATTCTAATGGCAAAATTCATTGGGATATTTTAAGGGATACCCAAGTTCAATTCAAGGGAAGGGTGGCCCCTAATATTTCCTCACTTTTCAACCTCTTCAAAAACAATAAAAATACCAACTACCTATACACATATGCTTAATATTTAATCAATACATAAATACATTTATTCATTTTTTGTACTATATGGAAATATTGTTCATGGGAAGTTATGTTTATGAGATAGAAATTAAACTAAAAACAAATATTTTTTTGAATTAACAAAAATTAATTTATGCGACGAATACACTCTTACTATTTTAAACCTATCTGGATCGACTATGAAAGTATTACAATATATACCTGTAGGCACCAAAACAACACCAATCCAATTATGTGACTGCAAACACTGATCGAGTTGACACACATAGCCCCCAGGGCAGCCCTTAGAGGTTAAACAGTGGTCCTAACCACTCTCATAGCAGTTTTGGAAGGTCAAAAATTGATTTGGCACCTTTCAGGCACTTTGCTCCTTGTTCATTCCACCCAGGGACGATTACAGACTGGTATTCGTTCCACCCAGGGACAATTAGCAGTATTCGCTCCAGGGTGGGGTGAATAGTAGGTTTAACAGGAAAAAGGTCAAATCTCGACAAATGGTAGCCCAGATCTGCCACTTAACTCCTTCATTGCATGGGAGTGCGAATGAGCATTTTAGAGTGCTATAGGCAGTTACAGAGGTAGTCATGGAGTCATTAATCAGGGAGGAATCTTCTCCCCTCCTGGAAAGGCATGATTGCCAAGTGGTGCCTCTGCATGATCATACACAAATACCGTCAGGTCTATAAAATGGTGAGTCTTCTCACCCAAAAAAATATACAAGGAAGGAGCATTTTGAGCAAAGAATTGTTGCCATTTTGCATACTCACTTTTGATTGTGCCTTTCACATTCTTGATATCTCTTTTGGAAGGGAGGTCATTGGGTGGTTATTGAAAGTGCAATACAGACCCCAAACCCGAAATTTGGCCACATTTTCCCACCCAATTTTTTGAAAACACCCCACAAGAGGTTTTGGACCCATACCAAGTGGATTAGTGCTAAAATCGGGCCCCAAACGGGGGGTTTCCTGCCCCTAGGTGCCCCTCACACTACTGCAATCCTAATCGCCCTGCCCCGGAGTGATTAGAAATTTGTAGCAGATTTTAGTTCTACTATTTTTGCATTTTATTCTAGGTTTCTTAGGATTGCATTCAAATTTCATGTATTTCTGAGCAGTTTTGATCATGTTTTTCTTATTTCTCACTTTCGCTAACATGCAGGTAGCATCATCAAATTCCTGGCGATAGAGGCTAAATTGGAAAAATATGACCTTCTGGGTCTTTCCAAAACACCCCATTTTACCTAACACCCAACTTTGCAGGTGATTTGGAGCCTCCCAGATGGGACATTTGGGACAGTGCTTTCTAACATTTTGTTGCAGGTCTAATCGTCCCACCCCGGAGTGATTAGAAATCCATGGAGAATTTTTTGACTGTTCTTTTTGCAGTGCATTCCTGATGATGTTCTCATACCTCTATCAAGTTTTTAGATCATTTGGATCTCTTTTAGTTGTCGTTTTATTTATTCTTTGCATGCACTAATCTTAGGCTTGGGGATTGCATGTTTCCTTTCATCCGCAGGTGCTATTGATTGTTTTCTATTTTCTTGAACACAAGATATCAACACCAGAGGAGTAGCAAAGAATCAAATACCATTTCACGCAAGCGGTGGCAATGTTTGGTCCACCCATTTTACATGTGGGCACGCGGAATAAGGCATATCACCCAGGGTGTAACGAAACCTTATTCAATGCTCCTAGCCCCTAAAAAGGGAGGAGACGTGTTGTAACCGAGATTTAAAGAAAATTAATAAAAAGGGTTGTATTCCATATTTGATTTCTATTTGGTTTTGATTCATTTATGTTTCTCTCCTTTCATGCATTTTTGATTCATAGGATTTAGCGTTACCTTTGGCTTCGCTTGCATCGTACTTGGTGTTTCCTTTTTGCTTCCATATCCTCATGCTTTCAATACCCTTATCATATTTTAAGGAACATATGTGGTATCTTATTATATGTTTTCAAAAATATACTCTCTAATTATTAAAGCTAACATGAACCTATCCAATAAGGATCCTACTCTATTGTGGCTCTCTACATTTCATCATGCAAGATAGGGTAACTGTCACGAAATTTCATAATAGCAATTAGAAATAGTTTGTGCAAAGAAAATTATCCTAATGATCAATTAGAAATTATAGCTTGTAAAATGAAAAACATCATAGTCGGTTAAAAATTATAGCTTAGAGAAACAAAAATATCATAATAATAGATCTGTTAGAAATTAGAAGATCAACCACCTCATACATTCTACGACTCAAGTTTGGATTTTAAGTATTTGTGTCCCTTGTCTGATTCTAAGTCTCACCTTAGGTTGGGGATTGTTAAAAATAATGTTTAAAGAAAAATAGAAAAAATATAATGTTTAAAAAATATTTTTTCTTAAGGAAGAAGAAAAGTTGTTTATATAAATATTTTTCTTAAAGAAGGAAAAAGGTTGTTTATAGAGAAAATCTAATCATAGATAGAAAGATAATAATTAAAATAAAAAATAATAAAAAAATCAATGGAACAAATATAAAAAAATTTGCTTATTATTAGTATGAAGGATGTCTCTTTATTTTAAGTTTTTGAGTTGAATTCACTATAATTTAGTTGGATGTATTCAAGCAATTGCATAAATAAAAGTTTGAATATTGCAGCCACAATTTGTAAAGTAATTTGTGGTTTATCTTCTTTGGTAAGTGTTTATATATTTTTCACTTTTGTGTTTGTTTTGCATAATATTTTACCTTCTAAGCAAACCAATATTTGGTATTAGAGCTAGGTGTATATGTGAGAAGAAGATAGATAAGGTTTTAGTAATGAGAGCCACAATAGAGGTAAAAGAAATAGTAGCATCAATATAATATGTCTACTAGTAGCAATAGTCTAGGTATTAGTCAACCTCAAATTCCTCTATTCAAGGGGTGGAACTAAGATTTTTGGAGCATTACGATGAAGACACTATTTACTTCTCAATATTTATGAAATTTGGTTGAGAACTATTATAAAAACCCGCAGATGCATAAGATCTTGCTATTTGGTCTCAAGTACGACAAGATCAGCTGAAGGAGAACATAAAGAAGGACTCAAAAGCCCTTTTCTTTATTCAACAAGTAGTACATGAGTCAATTTTTTCAAAAATTACTACAACAACAAAATCAAAAGAGGCATGGGATTTACTACAAAATGTATATGAAGAAATATAAAAGGAGGATACTGAGAGAACAAAGGAAAGTAAAATAATGACATGGGAAAATATGCATAAGCCTTTAACAAACCACGATTTCTTGTTGAGCTGCAGGAGGAATGCTCCAATAATGACTAGAAATAAATTGGTGATAGATTAGAATGGAGAAGTCATAAACAATGATAACATTGGCAATGAGAATAAGATAAGAAATTTGCAAAGGCTCAACCAAGTTTTGGTTAACGAGATTAAGAGCCTAAGAGAAGAAAATTATGTTCATTTAAATAATGAAAAAGAGCTCCAATATTATGAAACAAAGTTGAAGGAAGAGATGACAATATTTAGAGTGGTTATAAAACAAGTAGATACAAAGACAAAAATAAGAAATAGAATAAGAATGGGGAAGAGACACTTGGTCTATTTCACCAGCAGTAGTGATGACAAAGACGATGCAACAGTTTTTGATTTCATTTTAAAAGAAACTATAGATCAAGATAAAGAGAAAGAGAAAAATAAAAATAAGAATAAAGAGACAAGAGATGAAGATGAACATAATGAAGTAATTAATTATTGTAATGGTTGTGACAAAGACCATGTTGTTGAAGAACATAGTAGTTGTGAAGAGATTGGGTGCTTTGAAAGACACACCAAAGGTATTGGCTAGAAGTTGATGAAAAGAATGGGATATAATAACATTAGAAAGGAATTATAAAGGCATAATAAATCCCATAAATCCAAAATTAAGGTCAAAGAATGAAGGCCTTGGTTATGTTGGTCAAAAAAAGGTAGCAACACCAAGTTTGTGAAATAAGTCTATGCAGAAGATGAAACATTTTTTTGCATTCATTGTGGACGATCAAGACATGTGACAACTAATCCATGTGAGATTTATGGTGGAAATAATCACCCTATGAAATAGTGTTTGTACAAAGATAAAACAACCAACAAAATGCTTGTTGATTATGATTAGATTGATGTGATGTAATGGGATAAAGTGAAAAAAATGTTGAGTTATTTTTACAAGAGAATGTTTTGTTCTCAAAAGAAATAAAGTATAAGATAAAAAAAGTGGCATTGTGAATAGAGGGAGGCTAAAATTACAATAACTCTGTAATTGTTATAGCAAAGAATCCAATATTATGGTAGAAAGACAAATAGAAATGAAGTTTTGCAAAACCAATGACCAACTTGCTGATGTGTTTACTAAAACATTATAAAAAAAATTAATAAGGTTTAGAGAGATGCTCATAGATGAAAAATAGAAAAAGCATGATGCTAAAATTAGAATTTTTCTTGAGGATAAATAAAAGTTGTTTATATACAGAATTTTATTAAAGAAAGAAAAAAATGTTTATAGATAGAAATAATTTAATTAAAGAAGAAGAAAAAAAATTTACAAATAAAAAGAAAAGTAACTTTGGAATTCTCTTACAAGATGGAATAAAATTTTCTAGTAAAAACCATAAATTTTAGTATAACTCATATTGAGAAGAGTATGTATTTATTCATTGAGAAGGATGAGTAACAAAATAATATAAAATATCCAATATTATTGAGGTGCAGGTATATACACAATGAGTCTCGAGAGCAACTATAGTCTAACATAATTGGTCAAAACAAGTGATTTGGATAGAACTTGTAACGAGGGGCGGTATGGGATGCCACCTCTTGGTTGTTGCCCAGGTAGTACTATGATAAGTCCCATGTTAATTTCACTTAGCTAGTTTAGCCATGATGTTTTGTATGGGATAAAAAACCATGAGTCATAATGATCATTAGTGATCAAGGCCAAGGTCAGGGTATTTACATGGCTCTAGCTAACCTCGATTAGTAGGACAATCATCCAAACACTAGACATATGTATGCCAACTCCCTTACATATTAAAATTAGAACAAGTTGATCGATTAAATCAAGGTTCATTATGCTAAGGTATGGTGAAAGTATATATCCATAATTTAGGTGTTATGGACCCTAAAGGACAACCCCTATCGTGGTTTGACCCTCATGCTAGAACTAAAGGTCGATAAATGAGACAAATCAATTCCACAAAATTTCCATGTTCATTTGACTTAGCTAGTTTAGCCATGATTTTTGGTATGAGACAAATGATCATGAGTCATAATGGGTATGAGTGATCAAGTCCAAGGCCAGGGTATTGACATGGCTCTAGCTAACCTCAAGTAGTAGGACAATCAAATAGACACTAGGTATATGTACACTAACCCCCTTACATATTAAATATAGAACAATTTGATTAGTTAGATCAAGGTTCATTATGCTAAGGGATGGTGAAAGTATGCGTCCACCCTTTAGGTTTGATGGGCCCTAAAGGAAAACCCCTATCATGGTTCGTTCCTCATGCCAAAACTAGAGGTCGATAAATGAGACAAGTCGATTCGCAAAATAGCACCTTTATAGGATTTGACCAATCTTGTCCACTTGGGTGGCCATTTGCAGTAGTCTTGATATCCAAAAGTGGTATGATATGTCTGTACTGATTAAAAAATTATGTTAATAATTTATTGGGTGAAACATAAATGCTATGAACATGAAATCTCTTGTTATGAACATGAAAGCTCTTGTTATGAACATGAAAGCGCTTTTTGGATTGATCAATAAACTTAGAAAAAAATACCCTGAGAAATTTTTTGGATTTTTTTTGTGGTGCAACCAGGTGAGTAGACTTGGATTGTTACAATATCACGATTTTTTCAGCCTCCCAATATGTTCTCAAGTAGCCGATTCTTTCAAAATATTTTGCATTTTTTTCCTAATTAATCACTGATCCAATTTTTACCAGGCCTTGCTAATAAGGTGAAACAAAGACTAAACCTAGTATTATTATTTAGGCCTTCATAGGTTATTTGGCTTCCTATGAATAATACTAGTTTTAGTATTTGTTTGTATATTTTTTTGATGCAACCATTGTAACTTCTTGTAGGTTTGTGTCCCATAGGCATACTTCGTTAGTCATGCATATTAAAATTATTTTTTTCTCTTTTAAGTAGATATTTAAAAATTAAATATATATGACTTTAAATGCTTATTATTGCTAAATATCCACTTCTTAAATTTGAAAAACTTGTGGCCCTTTTACATGCAATATTGATGCTATCATCTAAAACTAGGCTTTACTTTGTTGTCCATCCTTAAATGTTGATAGACAAGTAAATAAAGGCATATTCTAATATACATAATTTCTACCTCATCCAAGTAACCTCTCAATGAATGGATTCAAACATACAATGCTTGTAAATGATTTTTTCCATATTCTATTGAAACTGATTAGAGACAATAATATTAAGAACCATAATTTATCTTTATTTTTCTTTTTTAATTTCATTCTTGAATTTAAATCCAATTTCTTGATCCTATTATTTAAAAATTAAATATTTCTTATATTATTTGAGGTACATGATGAGAATATTCTAGTACCAGTGCTCATAAGCAAAAAAATTCCATTTGTTTGCATAGTTAGAATATGGTTGAACACAAAAATACCCTCCATTTGTATGAATAGTTAGAATATGGTTGAACACAAATATACCAAGTCAAAACAAAAAATGGTAAAGTGATTAGATATTTTTGCATCACAATTTTCATCTCTACCTTCATTAATTGGTAGTTTTGGTTCCTACCTACAAGTCATAGAAGTAATACTAACATCTATAAATTAAATTTATTAGAGTGAGTGCAGGTACGATCTAGGCACACTGCAAGCTAGAGAAATCTCAACTAGGTAGCATGGAAGAAAAATCATATTCGAAAGCCCTAATGTAAAATTAGGATGTCCTACCTGGAAGTATAGATGCCCAAATTGAAGATAAAATTAAGAGTGAATATATGGAAGTTCGATCCAAGGAACAAATGTTACACCATAATTTATTATTAAGGATGAGTTGATCAAGCATGATATAATGGTTATTAAAAGTAGAGGTTTAATATAAGTTCCATGGATATTGGCCAAGGTTTTAGAAGATTCAAAATTGGATCAAGTGGAAGTGGGGATTGAATTCAAATTACGTTGATTTTTCTTCCTAAAGGTTTTTCCCTCATTTTCTAGATTGAAAATCAAAGATAAAATAATGGATGGTGGACCATGGTTTAGGGAGAGAGATGCCCTTTATTTAAAACTATTGAGTAAGGATTCTCTATCAAAATAAAATCTATTAAAATGTTTCTAGCATGGGTTAGGCATTTTGGACTTCATTATCAACTTATGAGTAAGGATGTTTTAAAGAATATTGTTTTTTTTTTTTTTTGTGGAAAACATCCAAAAGGGATGCCACTTTCGGGTAAGACCCAAGGATGCAGGGATATCGTTTTAAATAATATTGTTATTATAGGTTAATTGTCTTTATTTTTTTCAAGTAATATAAAATCCTCTCCTAGCAATAGAAATAAAAGTATTGTATAGGTTATTCCAAGGATTTCCATTTGCACTCAAAAGTGCGAAAGAGATGGACAACTGAGTTTATTTACCTCTATATAGAAAAAAATTAGTAACTGTCATTTATACAATAATAATTTCAAATATTTGATATTTAGTTCAATCCGTATGAATATTTTAAGTATTTGATATTTAGTTCAATCCGTATGAATATTTTAAGTTTTTGATATTTAGTTCAATTCATATGAAGTCAAAAAGTTAAGTTATTTCTCAAATAACCTCTACATCACTAGAAATTATTGAAGGATTTTGGTTTATTTACCTCCAAATAAACAATTAACTTTCATTTAAGCAATCATAATTTAAGTTCTTGATATGTATTTCAATGCATTCCAAATTAGAAAGTTACCGCAATCCTAATGTTCAAATAGCCCTTAAGTCACTATGAAAATTTGAAGGAATTTGAACCCATATTTCTAAACTATTACTAAATATACAAAAATTGTCAAATGGCATGAGTTCAACTAGTTAAATTCTTTGACTTTCAAGCAGTAGACCCACACTCAAATATTTATAAGAAATATATACATAAATGCCAAGTTGTAATACCATTATATAATCACGATGTAATATGAGTAGGGTCCATTTCAATCTTATATAATCAATTAAAAAAATAAATATAAATTTTTTTATTGGAGTCTACCTCAATTAACATCATAATAACAAGCTCTAACCATTGAAACTATAAAATTTCTCTAATTTTACCTAAAATAAATGGCACTGAAAATTCCATGCTACAACACATTTTCATGCAATCCAATGATGCAGAATGCATAGAGAGGGTAACATTAGCATGTGCAACATAAAGTCCGTATTTAGGGTTTTTCCAAATTGTAAGGCCCAAAGTAAAGATATTTGGAAGTCCCTCATCTCCACGGGTCTAATTGTATCACCATAGACAAGGTAGGAAAAAATACATATACCGCTTAAGCACACTTACTCTGTCCTCAAGCCTGTCCATAGCGATTTCATTGTCATGCTCGACAATCTCAATCTCATGAGTTGTATAAGAAGAAGGCGCCCTCAATCCCATTTCTTCTATTCGACCAAACAAAGCATTTCGACTCGAAATGGTAATCCCTAAAAGACCAAAATAAAAATAAAATGCAAATAAGTATATGATCTATTTCATCATAGATATGATCAAGAGAGACCATAAACCAGAATAGAACTTGCCCATAAGTAAATATTCCATAGTAGCTTCATTAGACCTCAAAAATCCATTCGTTGTGAAAGTATATTTCAAAATCTGATCCATTTACTTCTAAGAGAGTAATAACTTAAATTACATTTTTGAAGTTGCAATTGAAATTAATCTCCAGTTTCTTGCCATGGCCACATATCACAAAGTTATGATAAAACCTACAAATGCTAGGAAAGAAGCAAAATGTTGCTAGAAAAGAAGCAAAAAGTCACTAACAATACCAAAATAATAAGATATGGCAGTGTAATTATGAATCTCAAGTTTCATAAAAGAATCCAAAACAAAATGCATTCAAGCATGGAAGCAGTTTCACAAATAAGAAAATGCATTTGCAAACACAAACTTTTGTAACAAATTAACATACATATACTTCTAATATTTTTAGATGGGACCTAAAATCTTAAAAGTAAAATTCAAAAAAGAATAAACTGCAAAAATTGTTGTGAAGAAAATATTTATCCTAGTATTTTTTCATGATAACCATATAGACAATGCTGAGCTGACCAAGGTTCATTTCCCAATACTAACACAGTTTATTTTAGTACCACTATGTGGTTCATTGAAATATCACATGTAATATAGGTAAGATCAATTTCAATCCTATATAACCACATAAAAAATGAAACAATACAGACAATGCTACAAGCAACATCAGAACAAAATATATATATATATATATATATATATATATATATATATATATATATATATTTAAAACCATCGGTTAAAATAATACAGGTCGGATTGGTCATAACTCAACAGTTTGACATATGCTAGCATTAATATTAAAATAACAATTACAGTACAAACTCATCGGGATCCTATTAAAAAAATTAAGTTTCACAACATAGTTCTTTGGAAGCAGACACGACCTCCAAGTTAGAAGCTTAATAAGGTTTTTGTAATATTATGGAACAAATTTAAAATTAGTCATTGACTTATTTGTATTTTCAGCCTAATCCTCCAGGAAGTGCATCATTTATGGACATTGTACAAGACAAATTTTCGTCATCCACAGTCTATTTTACTCAGCATATTGTTTTAATGTAGCCTTGGACTGCAAATCTTTTAATCAGGACTGTACTGCCTACCACTAAGGCTGCTTCAACTGCATCAGATTCTCTTTAATTTTTACTTTTCCTAAATACTTGATGGTTCTCTTGAACTTCAAAAAATGCATGGAATATATTTAAACTTTCCTATAGCAGTTCGCAACCATCCTTGGTTCTGAAATGTAAACATGGAGTACTGCAACCTCAATAGGACACAGGACTATAACCAAATCCTTCCTCCACTTTTTCAAAGAATTTGCAATAGCTATGTGCTATCGCTTTCATTTTCTCACTTGTCATTACATCCTTCAAGAATGCCTTGGTCAGAAAGAATCAAATCAGTTCAACAAGGTGTCATACGTACTTTGCCTGTTTGAACAGAACATATCCAGAAACATTTCCTAGACTGCTTAGTGCAGTTTTTGATATTTAGTCTCATCAACTGAAGAAATAAAAAGGTTTCATATTGTTTGACTTTGTCCAAAGTGACTTTTTGCTTTGATTTTATAACATTTGCTGTATTCTGGGTCTTTTGTAAAGTCATTTTTCAATTAACATTACAAGTATGTTTTAAGACCAAGAGGCAACAGAAATGCTATTAAAATTAAAATTAGCATCACAAGCTATTCACTTATTTTTCTCATTCTTTTCAAATTTCACCAAAGCTTTTGTAAAATATATTAACCAATTTTTACAACCTTGAGTTTCGTTATCTCTGTAATCCAATATCCTTTTTATCTTCAATTCTATGCTTATAATTTTTGTAAGATTGATTGCTTCATTAAGTTTCAAGCGCTAAGTCAATTCAGCTAGAAGATGAAAAATATGTAATAGTGGAAGGCAGTACTTAGGGTTTTCTTCTTATGTCCATGCCTGATAAAAAGTAAGAGGTCCCTTTTCCAATATCAATATTGAAGCCTTAATCTCTTTTCTGGTTCCTTGAATTGCATTAACTTTATAATCCAATAAACGGTTTCTCTTCAATCCTATAAATATCAAGTTAATAAGACTCATCGCTTCTTTAAGTTTCAAGTATTTAGTCAAATCAGCTAAGAGATGAAGATTTTAAACGGTTGAAAACAGAGAGTAGGGTCTTCTTCCTAAATCCATTCCTGAGGAAATAAAGA
The DNA here is from genome assembly GCA_028583015.1 of Wollemia nobilis. Taxonomy (NCBI): domain Eukaryota; kingdom Viridiplantae; phylum Streptophyta; class Pinopsida; order Araucariales; family Araucariaceae; genus Wollemia; species Wollemia nobilis. The sequence continues at coordinate 10,196,060 of JAQPPZ010003888.1, forward strand.
GCTCCCCTCTCCAACATCAACATAGAGCCTTAAGTTTCTTTCTGGTTTCTCTCTCTGCCCAGTTTCTTTCTGGTTTCTCTCTCTGCCCTCTGATGCAATGTTCACTAAAAGACTTATGCCGGAGGAAATCAGGTTTGTTTTATTAAGAAATGAGAGGAGGTGTCTTTCCTTTTCCTTCCTCTTCTTTTAGTTCATAATACAAATATAAAACTATCAGATTTAGATCTTGTTAAAAAAATTGACAGAGTATGGTTAATCTACATAGAAGCCTAAGTGCATAACTCAGAAGCAGAAAACATCTAGTCTGTCATATAAAATTCTGCAGCTTGGAATTTTTATTGCTTTCATGTTGAGTCTGAATACTGATTTTTCAGAGAATATGCACATTATAGAGGAGATCTAGGTCTTTCTTCCCTTATATCCAATTCATCTTGGGATTTAAGAAGCTGTGGCAAAAAATATGCAACAAAATAAGAAGGTTTGTAATGTGTGATGAAACCTAAAATTGGAATATCTCCTACACTCGATTATGCCGAGAAGAGGGTCTTAATAAATTGCTTCTCATAGCAAAATCCAAATTAGACGACTGAAAATTCATCCAAAAGTTCCAATATCAGCATGTGCCATTCAAGTGTAATCAATACCTTGAATGAGGTCCAACTTGCCAGATATTGTAATAACAACACATCAATTCAAAGAAATGTCATGAAGGAAGTTCCAGACCTACAAGGAGAAGATATTCTGGACCCCTAGGAAATGAAAAGGCCAAGGCAATGCATAATCTCTTAGAAATGTATTATCACAATTTGAACAAGCAAGGACAATAAGACAAACAAAATAATGAGACACCAAGTAGGCCAAATGAAGAAGTCAGGGAAAGGATTGAAGAAGCCAAGAGAGAAATAAGTCTCAACCTCACCATATGATGTCAACAATCAAATGGAAGGAGCAGGGTTATGCACAGGGACAAATTTTTTAGGGTAAATTCACCCTGGTACCATAAGGTTTCTCGCCTAATTTTCACTTTAAAATTATTAAAAAAAATTATCCTGCCCAATTTGCCTCTTGTACCCCATTATATATAGGTAACCTTGACAACAACACTCATACAATTAAAACACTAATTTTATCCGATAGAAAACGATACAAAACAAGCGATAGACACAATGCGACTGACAGAAGGTGATTGACACGAATGACTGACAAAATGCAATTGACAAAAGGTGGCTGATACATATGATTGGTAGGATGCGACTTGCAAAAGGCGACTGGAAGGATACGATTGACACGAGGTGACTGACACGAGGTGACTAACACAAGGCGACTGTCACAAGGCAACTATCACAAGGCGACTGACACAAGGTGACTGACAAAGGGTGATTGACAATAATTTCATAGTTTTAGGCATCAATATATATCCAAACATAAGCATATTTGTACTCATTAGAAAGCTCTTTTTGAGCTCAATATAATGGTGGTGTTTTTAAAAAGTTTCAAGATGATTTAATAGGTCAAAAGTGGCCCAAAATATGGTGGTGAGGAAGTAATATCATTTCGGGATAGATTTTGATCTATTAAGTCATTTCAAAACTTCATAAAAATACCACCATTAGATCGGGCTAAAAAAGATCTTTCCAACGAGTTTAAATATGTCTATGTTTAGATATATATTGATGCCTAAAATTATAAAATTATTATCAGTCATCCTTTTCCAGTTGCCTTGTGTCAATCACTTTGTGACAGTCGCTTGTGTCAGTCACCTTGTGACAGTCACCATGTCACAAGGCAACTAGCACAAGTGACTGTCATAAGGTGATTAACAATAATTTCATAGTTTTAGACATCAATATATATCTAAACATAGACATATTTATACTCGTTGGAAAGCTCTTTTCAAGACTGATCGAATGGTAGTGTATTTATGAAGTTTTAATATTTTTTAATAGGTCAAGAGAGGTCCGAAAGATGGTGGTCATGAAGTAATGTCATTTTGGGGTAGAGTTTGCACTATTAAATCATTTCAAAATTTTGTAAAAACACCACCATTAAATCAGGCTCGAAAATAGCTTTCCAATAAGTATAAATATACCTATATTTAGATATATATTGATACCTAAAACTATAAAATTATTGCCATTCATCCTCTGTTAGTTACCTTGTGTCAATCGTCCTGTGAAAATCGCCACATGGTGACTGTCACAAGGAGATTGACACAAGCCACTATCATAAGGTGACTGACAATAATTACACAGCTTTAGGCATCAATATATATCTAAACATAGGCATATGTGTACTTGGTGGAAATCTCTTTTCAAATTCGATCTAATGGTGGTATTTATATGAAGTTTCGGGATGCTTTAATAGGTCAAAAATGACACCAAAGATGGTGGTGAGGAAGTATTATCCTTTGGGGTATATTTTGACCTATTAAATCATCTCAAAACTTCATAAAAACACCACCATTATATCAAGCTCAAAAAGAGTTTTCCAATGAGTATAAATATGTCTATGTTTGGATATATATTAATGCCTAAAACTATAAAATTATTATCAGTCGCCCTCTATCAGTCACCTTGTGTCAGTCGCCTTGTGTCAGTCACCTTGTGATAGTAGAAAAATATTATTAGTCACCCTCTATTAGTCAGCTTGTGTCAATCACCTTGTGACAGTCACCACATGGTGACTATCACAAGGCGATTGACACAAGCAATTGTCATAAGGTGACTGAAATTAATTTCATAGTTTTAGGTATCAATGTATATCCAGACATAGATATATTTGTACTTGTTGGAAAGTTATTTTTGAAATAGATTTAATGGTGGTGTTTTTATGAAGTTTCAAGATGATTTATTAGGTCAAACATGGTCCCAAATATGGTGGTTAGGAAATAATGTCATTTGGGGATAGATTTTGACCTATTAAATCATCTCAAAACTTCATAAAAACACCACCATTAGATCAAGCTCAAAAGAGTTTTCCAACGAGTACAAATATACCTATGTTTGGATATATATTGATGCCTAAAACTATGAAATTATTGTCAATCACCATATTCCATTCGCCTTGTGTCAGTCACATTGTGATAGTCGCCACATGGCGACTAACACAAGCGACTGTCACAAGGTGATTGACAATAATTTCATAGTTTTAGACATCAATATATATCCAAACATAGGTAAATTTGTACTCGTTGGAAAGCTCTTTTAGAGACTAATATAATGGTAGTGTTTTTATGAAGTTTTAGGATGATTTAATAGGTAAACAGTACCCCCAAATAAGTTTATGATTTATGTACAAAATTTTTGAAGATTCGCCATATTTTGATCATTGTTTTGAAAAATTTTAAAAAAAATTCCTCGAAGTTTATACACGATTCACCTTGATTCACCCTAAATTTATACTTAATTTTTTTGTACTACCCCTTATGCATAACCCTGTGAAGGAGAACCTATTTCTCTATCACCAATTAATGAGTAAGCTAGAAACCTTATTTCTAGGTTGAGAGAAAGATTCCCACTAGAGCATGCTAGTAAAAGTATCACAAGATGTCATAGACGCAACTGTGTCTAAAGACCTATAGAAACACTCATGTTCATTGCTTTTCACATAATTTGATCCCTATAAAATGCCCTTGTGATAACTAGTGTCCCATAGAGAATATGGGAAACCATTATTGTGAAGAAGAAAAACCTAAAAAAAAATGAGCTAAATATATATCACATTAGGAAAAAGGGGAAAAAACTAGATGAAAAGTTAGTAATTTGCATAAAATCATGATCAAAGAATAGATTTGATCTCACACCATCAATGGTCAGCTTGCCAATATGACCATAAAAATAAGAGAAAGAAATGAAGAAGTCACTAGTCAAAAAATAAGAGAAAGAAATGAAGAAGGCACTAGACCCTTCATCACGAATTTACCACTACTAGAAAAAAATTGCTAAGATGTTATAAATATTTTAGATCAGTCAAATAAGAGAACTTGTTTGTACCTATAAAATATATTAAAGAACAAAAGAATTAGTTCATTGCCCTTGGCTAATATTCCAAGCTTTTAGACAACTCAAAACGTAAAATGAGAAGTAATCATAGGTCAAATTCAAATTATTTTGATCACTAATAAACCCATGGTTCACTTGGTAAGTTTGGAAACATGCAACAACATCCACTAGAGTTACATCCTTACCAAGGCTATGCCCCAAATGTTTCCAATGGTCTAGGTTGGGTGTAAGTCCTCTTTGGGTAAAATTTACCCCTCAAACGTTGGAATCTATGAAATGAAGTACCGTTTAACACATATCCCTTTAAGGTGCTTGTTTTACAAACCTTCCTAAAAAAATAAGCACATGCACACACACACATTGATTATTACAATGTTCAATTTTGGCTTCCATAGTTTGTTATGTAGCTTTGTTCCTTTCTATATGACATCAATAGAGTGATAAGGCTAGTGGGTGAAACACTACTTAACAATTTTCATGATTCAATAAGTTGTTGTCCCCTTGATTTTATTAGTTGATTTCCTCAACATTGTAACCTAAAAAATATTATGCTTGATTCAAGTTATATGCAATGTCAACCAATGGTCACAATAACTTATTGAGTAACTAAGACCCAAAGAAAACATTACATGAAATTCAACCTAGTTGTCTTAACACCTTAGCTAAATTTCAAACTATAAGGTGAAGCATTGCAATGGTAATTGTTGGGAAGTGGATTATTGAAAATTACATAGATACCTAATGTCAACAAACATCCTTGCCAAAAAAATATTGGCTAAAATATATGTGATTTAATATAGGTTCATAAAAATATTACCTAATATTAAGTGAGGCCGTGAATGCCAAGGATTTTGGATGGTTGCAAAGCTGTGAACATTGAGCTATGAACAAAGAGAGTTTTAGATGGATTCCTTGAATGATATAAACTTCTCCCCGTTAGGGAAAAATAGTGAAATTAGGGATCCAGGTGGAAGAGCTAGATATCTAAGGAATGTTGATCGATGTGTACAAAAGAGAATGATATATGCAAAAAATGTTCTTCAAGAAGGATCAAGAAAGGATTCTTGGGCATTGGTTCCCAAAGGAATAAAGGAAGCAATTAAAGGAGAAGTTGGTATAGATATATCTCATAAAAATGGAAAGGTATATATTTTTGACTCCCTAATCAAAAAAATATTGAGGGATAATGAGTTTAGCATGGTAGGCAAATTTCTAGGGCCTAGACCAGATTTAGATGTGCTTAGAATATGGCTTCATTCTAAAATTCAAACAAAGGGTTAAAATTTCAATGAATGTTATTGGTCTATCAAAGGGATACTTCTTAATCTAGTTTAATATTAAGGAGGATCTAGTGGTAGCTTTATCACAAGGTCCATTTTTCTTTGGAAAAAGACCAATTTTTCTAAAATGTTGGCATCAAGGCTTCAACCCTCAAAAGGAAGAATTTTTTATGTTACCATCTGGATTAGGTTCCCAGATCTACCTATAGAATATTGGTATGATCAAATTATTAAGGGCCTTGCAACACAAATCAGACATTTTATAACCATGGATCCACCCACCCGCAACAAAACAAGAATGTTGTGTGTAAGAGTATGTGTTAATGTGAAGCTAGAACAAGACAAAGTGGAAAAAGTGAGTATCAAATAAATCCTTGGAGAATGGGAACATAAATTTTAATATGAATTTTTTATGGTATATTTTAAGCAATGTAAAGTGTTTGGACATATGGAGGGGAAATGCCATCTACAAAGACAAACCAAATTTACTAAAAATTGGCAACAAAAGGAGAATAAAATAAACCAGAGGACCATAAGCATGGAAAGAAAAATTGTAGCCCACAAGAAAGGGTACAAGAAGAGGCAAAAAGTAAAATTAGTAATGGATGTTCTATATAGTACAAGGAAGAACATCAAAATCCTAACAAGACAACGGAGTATGAAATTAAATGGTAACCACAATATGAAAATAAATGTGATTGAAAATCATATAAATATAGATACCAAGACACAACAACAAAATGTGATTGTGATCAACATAAATAATGCATACATTAATTTGAAAGTTGAAGAAGAAATATTAGTAGATGATGCTAAAATGGTAGAGGATACCCCATCCACTCAAATGGACTTAGAACAGGAGAAGGACCAGATTGAAGGAGTTTGGGGGTTTAAAATAAAAGAAATAGAGGGATGGCAAGGATTAGATCAAGGTTTAAGTTCAAAGAAAAAACCTAAAAAATTTGAGTAACTTAAAGATATAAACACAATAGAAAACTCAAAGCAGTCTAAGGAGGGTATGCAAACAAGATTCAACAAAAGACTAGAGTTGGGTAAAAAATGATCCTCTTGGAAAACATACAAAAAATACAAAGAATATAGGTAATTATGGGAAACAAAAGTAAGGAAGACCCCCCAAACAAGAACAAAAAGTACCATAGAAAAGGGGATAAGAATTAGATTCAAATGAAGAACTTTCTTGGAATGTGCGGGGGCTAAATTCCCATAGGAAAATAAGAATTGTTAGAGATCTACTCATGGAAGTAAAACCTGATATTGTTTATCTTCAAGAATCTAAAATTGACACACAAAAAAATTGACATTATTCAGAAAGAGGTTTGGTCGAATACTAAATGGATAATAAGCCCAACACAAGGTATTGTCGGAGGTATTTGCATCTTAAGGGACATAATGAATTTTGAGGGCACTTTAATTGTTCAAGAAGAGAGATTTTCCACAGTCAAATTGAAGAACAAAAAAACCAACTTTTTTTGGGTAATCACAGGGGTTTATGGTCAAAATGGTGATCATGAGAGATTCCATCTGTGGAATAAGATATATTTTTGGAGAAGTCTCTTCATTAATTTGCATTGGATGGTTTTGGGTGACTTCAATATAGTATTAATAATAGAGGACAAAAGTGGAGGGAGGATTAACATCACTCAAGGTATGCAAGATTTTAATGATTTTATTCAGAATAATAAGATGATTGACCTGGATATGTGTAAAGGTAAGTTTACATGGACAAATAGAAGGATGTGAGATAATCACATTCAAAGGTGCCAGGATAGAGTTCTTACTTTTGATAATTGGTTAATTATAAACAATATTCATAGACTTACATGTATGCCCAAAATAGGATTAGATCACAATCCTCTTTTGCTAGATATGGAAAAGGAGGGGAAGCAGGAAGGAGTACCCTTTAGGTATGAGCTCATGTGGAATATGCACCCAGATATTACAAAAAACAATCAATATTGGTGGCATGAGGAGGTTTAGGGATCAACAATGTACACGATTACCCAAAAATTAAAGAACATCAAGTATTGAATCAAAATTTGGAATAAATAAGTTTTTGGTAACATCAATTTAAGAAAACAACAACTTAAATGGATATACAAGATACAGAGGAAACAATGGAGAGAAATTGAGAAAACCAGAGTGGCATGAAAAGAAAAAACAACTCCTCACAGAGTATCATAATACCATTGCCCAAGAGGAAATTCATTGGAAGAAATCTAGAGTTTTGTGGCCCAAGGAAGGTGATAGGAACACTAAATTATTTTATGTTTCGATTATGAGACATAGGAACAACAATAAAATCCTCTACCTTATGGGGGAATATGGTAGAAAGTATGAGGATTTAAATGATATTAAAAATCTAGCCATTTCTTTTTTTCATAACCTTCTTAGCAAAGAAAAAATAGAGTGCAACCTAGAAATAGAAAGCATTATTAAAAATGTTCCCAAAGGAGTTAATGATAGCATGAATGAATATCTATGCAAGGTAATATCTAAGGAGGAAATTAAAAGAGTTGTGTTCTCTATGGGATCATCCAAGGGTCCAACGCCATAAGATTTCCCACCAGGTTTTTTTTAACATCATTGGGATATTGTTGAAGAAGATGTAGTCAATGTAATCAAATAATCCCAAGAATCTGGTAAGTTGCTGAAAGAATGGAATAATACCTTCCTTGATCTAATTCCTAAGAAATATGGGGCAGATAAATTGTAGGATTTTAGACCAATTAGCCTATGTAATACAATTATAATTTTTTTACTAAAGTTTTGGTCAATCGGTTGAAAAACATCATCCCCTCAATCATTAATGAATATCAAGGAGGTTATGTGGTAGGTAAGAAGATTACTGAAAGCATCATTGCCATTTATGAAACAACATTCTCTCTTCAAAGGAGGAAAGGGTCAGGCATGTTCCTTAATTTGGACATGAAAAAAACCTATGACATGGTTTCATGGTCCTTATTAGATAAAATAATGGAGCAAATGTGTTTCAATGAAAAATTAAGGGCATGGGTTGGTATCTGTATTTCTAACCCCAGATTTTCAATATTGAATAATGGAAAATCTACTGGGTTCTTTCCTTCTACTAGAGGAATCAAGTAGGGAGACCCGTTGTCTCTATATCTCTTTATCATTATGACAGATGCCTTGGGAAGAAATTTGGAAACAAATAGAAAGGATGGTAATATCAAAGGTCTAAAACATTCATCAATTGGTGAAGCTTTGTCTCATCAAAAGTTTGTGGATGATACTTTCTTGCTAGGAGAAGCTACAAAGGAAGAAGCTTTGGAGTTAAAAAAATTCCTTTATTCTTATGAAAAATCTACAAGCCAAAAAATAAATTATGAAAAAAGCAGGATTATGTTTTTAAACATGGAGGAAAGTATAAGAGATCAAATAGTTAAAGATTTGGGCTTTAATGAGGAAAAGTTCCCTATCACCTATCTTGGTTTACCTTTTTTATAGGTAAGATGAAAGACAAACTTTAGAATCCAATTATTGATAAATTTAATAGGAATCTTCAAGGTTGGAAAGGATCTTTGTTACTCTCTACTGGGAAATTACAACTCATAAAACACATGCTTCAAAGCCTCCCTATTTATTTCACATCTTTCCTAACTATGTCAAGGAAAATGGAAGAGAATTTAGAAAGACTACAAAATGTATATATATATATATATGCACTGAATGCAGAAAATGTATACATCTGGTAGCCTGGGATACCTGTTACCAGCCTTTCCAGAATGGGGGTCTTTGTCTAAGGAAGTTGAGAGATCTAAATAGATCCTTTATAGCTAAACATTGTTGGAGGCTTTGCACTTGGAGCATCAGTTGTTCTAATCCTCCATGTGGGTCTATTTTCTGGAAACAAAGAGGGTCTAAATAGATCCTTTATAGCTAAACATATTTATAGAGAGGGAAACAAAGCTTTCGATAAAATGGTGAATATGGTAGTTAAATCTGAGAATTTCAAGGTATGGTCATATTCCCCCATGGATTTGAAATAGATTATAAGAACTGATAGTGAAGCCAACAGATAAAGAGGGCAGAGCAAAGCAAAAGCACACTAAATTACATTATTATCAGTAGTTTATTTAACAATTATGTAAAGCATTGAGCACTGCATCAACCATGTTAAATATAAGGATAGCAGGAGGAATATTATTTTAGCTTCTTCATCAACAGTTTTAGCCCATGTTTGTTTGTTTTACTAAGAGAGGGCTATCTTGTATTTGTATGATCTTCTCTTGTTTTATTCTTGTACATATTTTGAGCTCTGTGTAAAGGTTCGGGACCCTTCAACCTTTTTTTTATCAATACCCAAAAAAAAATTATATAGGTTGGTTGGCATGCTTTAGCATATATGTAAACAATTAATATATGTAAACATACACATGTGCATGTGTGTGCACACACAAACACACATAAATGGGGTACATGTGCACATATGCAAGCACAAACAAACATACACAACATAATTGAAACATCCAATGACTAAAATGCATGGCACTATAGAATTCAAACAAATTTTGTCCAATTGATACCCCATCCACTCAATTGGACTCAGAACAGGAGAAGGACCATATTGAAGGAATTTGGGGGTTTAAAATCAAAGAAACATATGGATGACAAGGATTAGATCAATTTTTAAGTTCAAATAAAAAACCTATACAATTTGAGGAACATAAGGATCTAAACATAATAGAAAACTCAAAGTAGTCTAAGGAGGGTATGCAAACAAGATTCAACAAAAGACTAGAGTTGGGTAAAACAACTCAATCAACATCAAAATAATATTTGATAGGATGTAATCAAATGGGAGAGAATGATCCTCCTGGAAAACATACAAAAAATACAAATAATATAGGTAATTATGGGAAATGAAAGCAAGGAAGATCCCCCAAACAAGAATAAAAAATACCAGAGAACAGGGGACACGAATTAGATCCAAATGAAGAATGGATGGGTAAGGGTAAAAGCCCATCAAACAAAACCAAAAAATGAAAATCCTTTCATGGAATGTGCGAGGGCCAAATTCCCCTAGGAAAATAAGAATTGTTAGAGATCTACTCATGGAAGTAAAACCTGATATTGCTTATCTTCAAGAATCTCAAATTGACACAAAAAAAATTGACATTATTCAGAAAGAGGTTTGGCCGAATGTTGAATGGATCATAAGACCAACACAAGATATTGTTGGACGTATTTGCATATTTTGGGACATAACGAATTTTGAGGAAAATTAATTTTTCAAGAAGAGATATTTTGCATAGTCAAATTGAAGAACCAAAAAACTAACTTTTGTTGGGTAATGATAGGGGTTTATGCTCAAAATGATGATCATGAGAGATTCCATTTGTGGAATAAGATATATTTTTGGAGGAGTCTCTTCATTAATATGCATTGGATGGTTTTGGGTGACTTCAATATAGTCTTAAGAATAGAGTACAAAAGTGGAGGGAGGATTAACATCACTCAAGGTATGCAAGATTTTAATGATTTTATTTGGAATAATAAGTTGATTGACTTGGATATGTGTAAAGGTAATTTTACATGGATAAATAGAAGGATGGGAGATAATCACATTCAAATGCGCCTTTATAGAGTTCTTATTTTTTATAATTGGTTAATTATAAACAATATTCATAGACTTACATGTATGCCCAGAATAGCATCAGATCACAATCCCCTTTTACTAGATATGGAAAAGGAGGGGAAGAAGGGAGGAGCACCCTTTAGGTATGAGCACATGTGGAATATACACCTAGATATTACAAACAAAATTTAATCTTGGTGGCAGGAGGAGGTTCAAGGATCAACAATGTACAAGATTACCCAAAAATTAAAGAACATCAAGTATTGAATCAAAATTTGGAATAAAGAGGTTTTTGGTAACATCAATTTAAGAAAACAACAACTTAAATGGATATCCAAGATATAGAGAAAACAATGGAAAGGAAAGGGATAAAACTAGAGTGGCATGAAAAGAAAAAACAACTCCTCACGGAGTATCATAATACCATTGCCTAAGAGGAAATTCATTGGAAGAAATCTAGAGTTTTGTGGCTCAAGGAAGGTTATAGGAACACTAAATTCTTCCATGTTTTGATTATGAGACATAGGAACAACAATAAAATCCTCTACCTTATGGGGGAAGATGGTATAAAGTATGAGGATTTAAATGATATTAAAAATTTGGCCATTTCTTTTTTAGAACCTTCTTAGCAAAGAAAAAATAGAGTGCAACATGGAAATAGAAAGCATTATTAACAATGTTCCCAAATTATTTAATGATAGCATGAATGAATATATATGCAATATAATATCTAAGGAGGAAATTAAAAGAGTTGTATTCTCTATGGGAGAATCCAAGGCTCTGAGACCAGATGGTTTCCCACCAGGTTTTTTTCAACATCATTGTGATATTGTTGAAGAATATGTAGTCAATGCAATCCAAGAAGCCCAAGACTTTGGTAAGCTACTGAAATAAAGGAATAATACCTTCCTTGCTATAATTCCTAAAAAATATGGGGCAGATAAATTGTAGGACTTTAGACCAATTAGCCTATGTAATACAATTTATAAATTTTTTATTAAAGTTTTGATCAATCGGTTGAAAAACACCATCCTCTCAATCTTAATGAAGATCAATGAGGTCATGTGGTAGGTAATAAGATTACTAAAAGCATCATTGCCATTTATGAAACAACATTCTCTCTTCAAATGAGGAAAGCGTCAGGTATGTTCCTTAATCTAGACATGAACAAAGCCTATGACAGGGTTTCATGGTCCTAGTGAAAAATGGGTGTTAGTGAAAAATGGAGGGCATGGGTTGTTATATGTATTTCTAACCCCGAATTTTCAATCTTGATAAATGGACAATCTATTGGGTTCTTTCCTTCTACTAGAGGAATCAGGTAGGGAGACCTATTGTCTCCATATCTCTTTATCATTATGGTAGATGCCTTGGGAAGAACTTTGGAAAGAAACAGAAAGGATGGTAATATCAAAGGTCCAAAATATTCATCCATTGGTGAAGCTTTGTCTAATCAACAGTTTGTGGATGATACTTTATTGCTAGGGGAATCTACAAAGGAAGAAGCTTTGGAGTTTAAAAAAGTCCTTGATTCTTATGAAAAATCTACAACCTAAAAATTAAACTATGAAAAAAGCAGGATTATGTTTTTTAACACGAAGGAAAGTATAAGAGATCAAATAGTTAAAGTTTTGGGCTTTAAGGAGGAAAATTTCCCTATCACCTATCTTGGTTTGCCTTTGTTTATAGGTAAGATGAAATATGAACTTTGGAATCCAATTATTGATAAATTTAATAGGAAAATTCAAGGTTGGAATGGATCTCTGTTATTCTCTGTAGGGAAAGTACAACTCATAAAACACATGCTTCAAAGCCTCCCTATTTATTTCACATATTTCCTAAGGATGTCAAGGAAAGTGGAAGATTCTTTAGAAAGACTACAAAAAAAATTCTTATGGGATGGCACTGAATGAAAAAATGTATACATCTGGTAGCCTGGGATACCTATTGCCAGCCTTTACATAATGGGGATCTTGGTCTAAGGAAGTGGAGAGATCAAAATAGAGCCCTTCTAGCTAAACATGGTTGGAGGCTTTGCACTGGAGCATCAGGGAAATGGGCTAGCATTATCTAAAACAAATACTTGGAGGGCAAAAACCACTTTATCAGTTGTTCTAATCCTCCACGGGGGTCTATTTTTTGGTAAAATATAATCAATAATGAGAAATTTCTATGGCAAGGTCTAAAATGGAGAGTAGGCATGGGAGACAAAATTGACTTTTGGAAATACCCTTGGATTTAAGAGGAGCCTTTAGCAAACTACAAAAAGTTCAAAGATATTAAAGAACATTTACTCAAAACCTATGGTAAGAAAATTAATGGTTACATTCATAGGGTGGATGATTTTTAGGAGTGGAAAATCATGCAAGAATATATGCAAGGCCCGGGGGGTAAATATCTGCAAAACCTTCTAAGGAGTTATTATTTAGGTAGAGGTTTAGAGGAGGATAAGATAATTTAGGGTAGAAACCGACAAGTCTAGTACTTGGTGAAGGATAGCTATAGAGTCTTGGGCAAAGTAACTTTAGAGATAGCATAGCTTAAAATAATTTGGAAGCTAAACATCATCCCTAAGGTTGCTATGTTTTTTTGACTGCCATTCTCAATAAGATCCTTACAAAATACAATATGTTCAAAATAGAGATCGTGGTTCCAAATTTTTGTGTCTTATGTAACAAAGAAGTTGAGTGTGTGGACCACCTATTTGGAATTTGTAATTTTTTTCGTGATATCCTAAATATGTTATTGAGATAAATTTTTGTTTCTTGGGTCATTTCAAATTCTCTAATCAGGATTTGGGAACAGTGGCACTTAGGAAGCAGTATTTTTTGGCAAAAAATCATTCCACATTTTTGCTAGAGGATTTGGTTGGAAAGAAATATAAAAGTGTTCAAAAATAAAACCAGAGGAAAATTTGGGGTTTATGCCAAGATAAAAACAACCCTATTGGAGGATTGTATTAAAAAATTGTTGGCCAAGAAAATATTGCAATGATCCTCTAGAGAAAAAGATATTTTAAATATAGAAAAAATCAATAAGATGAGACTAGATACTATATGGGAACGTCCCCACAAAGACGGTAAAAATTAATTTAATGGAGTTGCAAAAGGTAACCCGGGTCATGCTGGTGCTGGGGACCTCATTAGGAATGACATAGGTTAGGTAGTGGTTGCATATGCTGAGGATCTAGGAATTACCATAAATCACCAATCTGAAGCAAGGGCAATGCTTACAAGCCTCCGAATTGCAGTGAATTTATGTTTTAGGAGAATTCCAAGAATATTATAACTTACCTTAAAAAATAGGAGTTAAATAATTCTAGCATTTTCTAAATAATTACATATATGAGGACTATCTTAGGAAACCTAGAAGAAAGTCAATTTAAACATATTTATAGAGAGGGAAACAAATTTATCGATGAAATGGTGAATATGGTAGTTAAATCTGAGAATTTCAAGTTATGGTCATATGCCCCCATGGAGTTGGAAGAGATTATAAGAACTTATAATGAAGCCAATAGATAAATACGGTAGAGCAAAGAATAAGCACACTAAATTACATTATTATCAATAGTTTCTTTATCAATTATGTAAAGCATTGAGCACTGCATCAGCCATGTTAAATATAAGGATAGCGGGAGGAATATTATTTTAGCTTCTTCATCAACAAGTTTAGCCCATGTTTGTTTGTTTTACTAAGATAGGGCTATCTTGCATTTGTATGATCTTCTCTTGTTTTTTTCTTGTACATATTTTGAGCTCTATGTAAAGGGTTGGGGCCCTTCAACCCCTTTTTTTATCAATACCAAAAAAAAAATTATATAGGTTGGTTGGCATGCTTTAGCATATATGTAAAAAATTAATATATGTAAACATACACATGTGCACGTGCATGTATGCACAGACACACATAAATGGAATTAATGTGCACATATGCAAGCACAAACAAGCATACACAACATAATTGAAACATCCAATGACTAAAATGCATGGCACTATAAAATTCAAACAAATTTTATCCAATTGGTACCCCATCCACTCAATTGGACTAAGAATAGGAGAAGGACTAGATTGAAGGAGTTTGGTGGTTTAAAATCAAATAAATAGAGGGATGGCAAGGATTAGATCAAGTTTTAAGTTCAAAGAACAAAACTAAACAATTTGAGGAACATAAGGATCTAAACATAATAGAAAAATCAAAGCAGTCTAAGGAGGGTATGCAAACAAGATTCAACAAAAGACTAGATTTGGGTAAAATAGCTCAATCAACATCAAAAGAATCTTTGATAAGATGTAATCAAATGGGAGAGAATTATCCTCTTGGAAAACATACAAAAAATACAAATAATACAGGTAATTATGGGAAACAAAAGCAATGAATATCCCCCAAACAAGAATAAAAAGTACTAGAGAACAGGGGACAAGAATTAGATCCAAATGAAAAATGGATGGGTAAGGGTAAAATCCAATCAAACAAAACCAAAAAATGAAAATCCTTTCTTGGAATGTACGGGGGTAAATTCCCCTAGGAAAATAAGAATTGTTAGAGATCTACTCATGGAAGTAAAACCTGATATTGTCTATCTTCAAGAATTTAAAATTGACACAAAAAAAAATGACATTATTCAGAAAGAGGTTTGGCCGAATTTTGAATGGATCATAAGCCCAACACAAGGTACTGTTGGAGGTATTTGAATCTTTTGGGACATTATGAATTTTGAGTGAACTTTAATTGTTCAAGAAGAGAGATTTTGCACAGTCAAATTGAAGAACAAAAAAACTAACTTTTGTTGGGTAATGATAGGGGTTTATGCTCAAAATGATGATCATGAGAGATTCCATTTGTGGAATAAGATATCATTTCGGAGGAGTCTCTTCATTAATTTGCATTGGATGGTTTTGGGTGACTTCAATATAATATTAAGAATAGAGTACAAAAGTGGAGGGAGGATTAACATAACTCAAGGTATGCAAGATTTTAATGATTTTATTCAGAATAATAAGTTGATTGATTTGGATATGTGTAAAGGTAATTTTACATTGACAAATATAAATATTAGAGATAATCACATTCAAAGACACATGGATAGAGTTCTTAGTTTTGATAATTGGTTAATTATAAATAATATTAATAGACTTACATGTATGCCCATAATAGGATCATATCACAATCCCCTTTTGCTACATATGGAAAAGAAGGGGAAGAAGGGAGGAGCACCCTTTAGGTATGAGCTCATGTGGAATATACACCCATATATTACAAATAAAATTCAATATTGGTGGCAGGAGGAGGTTCAAGGATCAACAATGTATAGAGTTACCCAAAAATTAAAGAACATCAAGTATTGAATCAAAATTTGGAATAAAGAGGTTTTTGGTAACATTAATTTAAGAAAAAAATAGCTTAAATGGCTATCCAAGATACATAGGAAACAAAGGGGAGGAAATATATAAAACCAGAGTGGCATGAAAAGAAAAAACAACTCCTCACAGAGTATCATAATACCATTGCCCAAGAGGAAATTCATTGGAAGAAATCCAGAGTTTTGTGGCTCAAGGAAGGTTATAGGAACACTAAATTCTTCCATGTTTCAATTATGAGACATAGGAAAAACAATAAAATCCTCTACCTTATGGGGGAAGATGGTATAAATTATGAGGATTTAAATGATATTTAAAATATGGCCATTTCTTCTTTTCAGAACCTTCTTAGTAAAGAAAAAATAGAGTGCAACATGGAAATAGAAAGCATTATTAACAATGTTCCCAAAGGATTTAATGATAGCATGAATGAATATCTATGCAATATAATATCTAAGGAGGAAATTAAGAGTTGTATTCTCTATGGGAGCATCCAAGGCTTCGAGACCATATGGTTTCCCACCAGGTTTTTTTCAACATCATTGTGATATTGTTGAATAAGATGTAGTCAATGCAATACAAGAAGCCCAAGAATCTGGTAAGCTACTGAAAGAATGGAATAATACCTTCCTTTCTCTAATTCCTAATAAATATGGGGTATATAAATTGTAGAACTTTATACCAATCAGCCTATGTAATACAATCTATAATTTTTTTACTAAATTTTTGGTCAATCGGTTGAAAAACATCATCCCCTCGATCATTAATTAAGATCAAGGAGGTTATGTGGCAGGTAAGAAGATTACTGAAAGTATCATTGTCATTTATGAAACAACACTCTCTCTTCAAAGGAGGAAAGGGTCAGGAATTTTCCTTAATCTGGACATGAACAAAGCCTATGACAGGGTTTCATGGTCCTTCTTAGATAAAATAAATGAGCAAATGGGTGTTAGTGAAAAATGAAGGGCATGGGTTCGTATGTGTATTTCTAACCCTGGATTTTCAATCTTGATCAATGGATAATATAATGGGTTCTTTCTTTCTACCATAGGGATTAGGCAGGGAGACCTGTTGTCTTCATATCTCTTTATCATTATGGCATATGCCTTGGGAAGAACTTTGGAAAGAAACAGAAAGGATGGTAATATAAAAGGTCCAAAACATTCATCCGTTGGTCAAGCTTTGTCTCATCAACAGTTTGTGGATGATACTTTATTGTTAGGGGAAGCTACAAAGGAAGAAGCTTTGGAGTTTAAAAAAGTCCTTGATTCTTATGAAAAATCTACAAGCCAAAAAATAAATTATGAAAAAAGCAGGATTATGTTTTTAAACACGGAGGAAAGTATAAGAGATCAAATAGTTAAAGTGTTGGGCTTTAAGGAGGAAACGTTCCCTATCACCTATCTTGGTTTACATTTTTTTGTAGGTAATATGAAAGACAAAATTTGGAATCCAATTATTGATAAATTTAATAGGAAACTTCAAAGTTGGAAGGGATCTCTCTTATCCTCTGCATGGAAAGTACAACTCATAAAACACATGTTTCGAACCCTCCCTATTTATTTCATGTATTTCCTAAGGATGTTAATGAAAGTGGAAGATACTTTAGAAAGACTACAAATAAAATTCTTATGGGATGGCACTGAATGAAAAAAATGTATACATCTGGTAGCCTGGGATACCTGTCGCCAACCTTTATAGAATGGGGATCTTGGTCTAAGGAAGTTGAGAGATCAAAATAGAGCCCTTCTAGCTAAACATGGTTGGAGGATTTCCACTGGAAAATCATGCAAGAAGATATGCAAGGCCCAGGGGGTAAAGATATACAAAACCTTCTAAGGAGTTATTATTTAGGTATAGGTTTAGAGGAGGATTAGATAATTTGGGGTAGAAACAGGCAAGTCCAGTACTTGGTGAAGGATGGATATAGAGTCTTGGGCAAAGTAACTTTAGAGAGACCGAATCAAAGCAAAGCAGAAGCACACTAAATTACATTATTATCAGTAGTTTCTTTATCAATTACGCAAAGCATTGAGCAGTGCATCAGCCATGTTAAATAGAAGGATAACGGGAGGAATATTATTTTAGCTTCTCCATCAACGAGTTTAGCCCATGTTTGTTTATTTTATGAAGAGAGGACTATCTTGCATTTGTATGATCTTCTCTTGTTTTTTTCTTGTACATATTTTGAGCTATGTGTAAAGGGTCGGGGTCCTTCAACCTTTTTTCTTTATCAATACCAAAAAAAAAAGATTTAATATAGGTTGGTTGACGTGCTTTAGCATATATGTAAACACTTAATATATGTAATCATACACATGTGCACATGCGTGCATGAACAAACACACATAAATGGGGTTCATGTGCACATATGCAAGCACAAACAAGCATACAAAACACAATTGAAACATCCAATGACTAAAATGCATGGCACTAAAGAATTCAACCAATTTTTTTCCAATTGATATCCAACTACTTGTCTATGTCCTATGATCTGCTTGAGTTTTAGAAACAATATCTATTTTATGCTAGAAATTGCATACCATAAACATGGCCAATATTAGAATGAGATAAGTTTGAGAAGATAAGGTATAATAAAAGTGTAAGTTAACTTATAGATTTGAATTTAAACTAAACAAGAACTGCTCCTCGATGGTCCCAATGTATATGGCGCATGTTAATATTTTATAAATTCTCCATAAGAAGAGTAGACATATATGCAATCATTGCAATTTGTATGTCATATTTTCTACTATTGCTAGTAGCTATAACCATTACCTAGGAACACTACACACAACAAGGATATAGAAATGTAGAGATGCACTTTCTGGTCAAAATAGCATCTACAATATCTACAATAGATAATATGGCTACATTAAAAATTTAAAGCTCACTATATTCAAATTCAACTTAGATCTCCCACTTTGTGCATACAACTTACAATTACTCCCAAGTTGTATAGGTTCTACAAGTCTAAACCTACTATTATTAACTTTCTGACACAAAGGACTCTTTTACACACACACATATCCCACGTAAATTGCATCAAATATTGTTATATGTGATCAAACTATAACAAAAATTCGTTAGCTACATTAATAAGGATAAAGGAAGATACAATAATATTGAAATGTAATATGACTAGTCCTTGATAGGATCCCTTACAATACAATAGATAAATTGAGACTGAGAAATTTTCTACATAAAAGCTAGTGGGCCACCACAAAATATTTAGTAATTGTTTCAACTTTTTCACCCAAGCTAAAGTTTCTTTAGGATTACAATGAAGGTTTCTAACAAGCTTCCCTTAACTTCGACCTAACTAGGTGATGCAGAAATTCAAGGTGATTAAGTCAGCACCCTAAAGCAAATGAAAAAAAATATCCATAAAGAAAACTATTATCAACTTTGCAAAACTAATTGTTAATTTCGCAAACAAATAAGGATTCCCAACTTACATCTTGCTCAAAACTTTTAATGCAATCAACATAATATCTATGGTAAACAACATCCAAGTAAAATCATGTTCACACGTTGAACAAGGCCAATGTGATAACCTAAATATTTTCTAACCACTATTTGCAATCTACCATAAAAAAAATTTGCAAATAAAAAAAAAAATTAACCTAAGTTTATAATAAACTTATTTTAACTTGCATACAAAAGTCTCTTGAAATTTGACTACATCTTACAATTCTTTTCACTTGATAAAATATCTTTAAATAAAATAATTTTTTTATTAATTATTCTATGAATCTTATTTATACTTGGCCAAAGTAAATGTCTCCTCATTCAATATTCCAAAAACAACTCAAGAATCAAAAGATTAAACATCACCCTAATTACAAAATTTGGAGTCTCCCCTCTCATTCATGGTCACTCAATAATACCTAGGCGCACAAACTTAGCGTCAAAGATTCAATCATGGAACAATCTCATCCATTTCTTTTTGGTTTATCAATTTGTATAATATAAAATCGGGGGTTTTAATTCCGAATTTTTCAGACCGAAACTTTCAGATATTTATAATTCTGTGAAAAAAACACTTTTTAAATTACATTTTCCAAGTTAATGAATCAACACAATATTTTATATTATATTAAATTATAATATTCAATACAGTTAAAATGACAATGGCGTCGAAAGCCTTTAGAGGATACTACAATTTAGAGGTATTATCACGTTGTTCAACTTGCTAGAATTTTCGACTTGCATCAGTCAAAGTCGTACAAAGTGACGTGTGGTTATGGAAAGATCAAAAAGTGGGTAGCCGCCATACAATTTAGACCAATTAGAGGTATTGAGACGTTGTCCACGTTGCTAAAATTTTCTACTTGTATCAGTCAAATTTCATTAGAGTTATTGTGACGTTGTTCAACTTGCTAAAATTTTCTACTTGCATCAGTCAAATTCGTAGAAAGTAGGTTCGCCAACGTGTGGTTATAGAGAGAACAAAAAGGCGAATCTTGATGATAATTTTCTGCACATCTGGGTAGTGTCCACAAACGGACAAGGCGAATCGAATCTTGATGATAATTTCTGCACCTCTGGGTAGTGTCGACAAAAACGTATATATATATTTTTTCTCCATAGCAAAGTTAGTTACACCCAATCTGGAGACATATAGCGTGCTGGAGACATAGTGTAGACAATTATAGCGTAGCAGCCTTGCTCAGCTCAGCAGGGTAAAATGGAGCAGCAGATTATGTATTCGTGGATGGCGGGGCTTCTTTCTTTATGCATTGCACTTGTAATCATATGGCTTAAAAGCGGAAACCACCAAAAACACAATTTGCCGCCCAGATCCAGGGGATTGCCCTTCTTTGGGGACACGATCAGCTTACTCAGATGGTCAAGGTCTTTCCACCCACGAAACTTTTTCGATGAACGACACAGGTATATCCTTTATTATGTTGATTTCAGAACTTATGATTTGAGTTATATGTTTATTACGGATTATTGACGCAAAACACGCTACAGGCTTGGGCCGGTTTTCAGAACGAGTTTGTTCGGAAACTCGCGCACCGTCATCTCTGTGGATCCCGAGTTCAACAAGTATGTTTTGGCAAACGAGGGAAGGCTCTTCCATGCTAAATACCCTTCGTCCTTCCGTAATTTACTGGGAAAGTACAGCATGCTGTCAATTCACGGAGAAATGCAGAGGAAGCTCCACGGAGTGGCCGTCAATCTGTTGAGGTTCGAGAGGCTGAGCTCGGTGCTGATGGACGATGTACAAGAGCTGCTGCTCGACGGAATGAAAAAGTGGCAAGAGAAGAGGGACATCCATCTTCAGCACGAGTGTCATCGTGTCGTTCTCAAGTTGATGGCCAAACAATTGCTCGACATTTCTCCGTCCGAAGAGAGAGGCCAAATTTATGAGGCCTTTCAGGAATTCACGGCCGCCGCACTCACACTTCCCATCAAAATTCCAGGTTCCGCCTACGCCAAGGGAATGAAGGTTTGACATTAGCTATTCTTGCTTTCGATTTTTGGAGAATATAAGGTCTCATATAGTCCTCCTCTAATTTGTTTTGAGAATTTTTGATAAAAAAAATGATATACAAATTTGTTTTCTCGCAGGCGAGAGAATTTTTGATAAAATTGATATACAAGTCGGTGGAGGAGAGGAGGAATCATCCGGAGATTGTGAGGAATGACATGTTGACAAGCCTTGTGAGGGACGGTCAGTATTCAGATGAGATCATTGCGGATTTGATACTCATTTTACTCTTTGCGGGCTACGAAACTTCCTCTACGGTCATGGCTCTTGCCGTCAAGTTCCTTACAGACAACCCGCGGGCATCGCAAGAGCTCAAGGCAATCAAGCTAACAATACTACCTGGTTTTAAATTAGAATTTGTTTCAATTAATTGGAGATCTTGAGGTATTGGTATGGGTGGTATGACAGGCTGAGCACGATGCCATCTTGAAGGCCAAGGGCGGCGAAAAGCTAACCTGGGACGACTATTTATCAATGAAATTCACCCATTGTGTACTCAATCTTTACGCTGCTATTTTTTTTTTATCTGTTTGGGGTTTGAAGAAAGAGGTTCCTAGCTGCTGATTGCTATGTATTTTCCATGTGAAGGTCATAAAGGAAACCCTTCGCCTCGGCAACGTTGCTCCCTTCCTTTTCCGAGAACCCACTCAGGATGTGAAATATAAAGGTAAAGGTAATCTAATATTTTTTTAATTGTTAGGAAGGGAAACTTACTGTTCAGTGTGAAAAAATAACTTATCTCCTTCTTCCGTGAAAACAGATTTTGTCATTCCCAAAGGATGGCAGATCATCGTTTGTATGAATGGCATGCATACGGACGAGAAGAACTATTCCAGGGCTCTTGCTTTTGACCCGTGGCGCTGGGAAAACGAGGGCCATGTACGCCATCATCTATCTTTTAATATTCTTTTAGTGGAAAATATTAAAATATTCTTAATTTTATTTTAATATAACATAATAAAATTTTAAATTAATATTAATCAAGTAAAGGGATTGATATTCGGTTGCAGGAAATGACGGATAACCCGGCCTTCATACCATTCGGAAAAGGTGGGAGGCTGTGTCCTGGTTATCATTTGGCCCGACTGGAGGTTGCTGTCTTTCTGCATTACTTCATCACCAAGTTCAGGTAAATAATTTTCTATCAATTTTTTTACAGAAGAAGAAAACTGGTCCTAATGTTCTAATTAGGAAAAATAATCCAGTTGAAATATAAATAAAGTTAGTAGATTGAAAGTTGGTTGTTGTGATAGATTGTCTTTATTAAATATCCTGTAAGAAAAGTCTATTGTCGTGATAGATTGTCTTTCTTAAATATCCTGTAAGAAAAGTCTATTGTCGTGATAGATTGTCTTTATTAAATATCGTGTAAGAAAAGTCTATTACGTCATTTGCATTGATTAATTCGAGTTATAACATGCAGATGGGAACCGCTAGAGGCCGATCGTATAAGTTACTTTCCTGCTCCTGGCATGGAAAAGGGTCTCCCTATTCGTCTATATAATGGAGCATGAAACGGATGCGTATCAAATCAGACTCTAATTATGCTTAGACTTTATTAAGCTATACCACGTGCCAGAATAATTCTCAGTAAAGAATTCGAGGATTCCATCTAGTGTGTTCCTGTAAATTTCTCATTACGAGGGTTCTATATGTAATTGCTTTGCAGTTATTTCTCATTACGAGGGATCTATATGTAATTGCTCTGCAGTTATTTATTTTAGAGTGTTACACGAACGGGTTTATCTTACGGTTATAAATATTTTTTGGAAAGTAATTTTTATAATTTTTTTTATTTTTTGAAAGATAAAATATATTTTTGTATTTTTTAAAAGAATATAATTGGAGGCCACTGTTTAGAAAGTACAACGGGACCACATGAATATGAAATTCTTTTGTAATATATACTTCATCACGTTAAAATGATAGAAAATATAGAATTAACTATATATTTAATAATTTAATATAAATATAATTTAATAATTTTTATTATATATTTTTTATATTAATTTTTTAAGAATCAAAGTTCGCAAAACTTTGAAAAGTGAGTTATTATGTAAGTTATTTCAGAGATTGTATTTTGGGGTCTTAGGACCAATATTCTGTGGTTTATATTTCAACAAATCTTTTGTGGTTTATATTTCAACAAATTTGTATGATGTAAATTTTATTGACAATAGTTTCTAATTTAGAGCATAAAGTGAAAATTATATATATATAAAAGTGTAACCCACCCCTACCAAGTGTAGACCACAACTTTATACTCAGGATCACCACACAAAAATATTAAAGTGAAGGAAAATTCTAATATAAAAATATGTTATTGGAAATAAATAATTTATAATAAAAATAACTTTTAATGATAATAACATCATATAAACCATTAAAAAGAAGACCAACTACCTTATACAAACCATAACTCGATGTTAATAAAAATAAAAATTCTTAAAAAAAATCAAGATTCCTATAGCTACTTTCAAAACCTGTCCCTCCCAAGTGCCGAAAAGACTACAGATGAATGCTCAGCAGTCCACGTAGAATCTTTTAATACGACAGGTTTTTATTATTACAGTATGCAGCATGTATCCTACCACGTAGGCGACTTCCCGTAGTCTGGTCAAATTTTTGTCCTCGTAGACCCCTTCCCTCGTGAGGAAGCCGGAAATCTTATCATTAATAGTGTGGATGAAAACCACGACTTGTCTGCCGTGTAATTCCAGTGGTGAACGTGAGCATTTTGGCTACGCTGTCTCATTACGCGTGTAATTTCTCTATTATGTTCTTTTTATCAAAGTTATGCGTTATTGGTTATTTAATTTGGTTCCTCTCAGTTCATGTCTTCAAGAGTTAAAAAGCAACATGTATAAATTGCGTTGGGATTTACATTTGACTTGGCTTTGGATGAGGTTTGAATGACATATCATTAATTAATTATTTGTTATAGATGTTTAGATGATATTAAAAGTAATTGAATACCTAATTAATTGGTGGTGCATGAAAATTAGAAAAATGCACTTTAAATATCTTATATAAATATTGTTGAAGACAAATTTAAGGAGTTCAAGATTTCTCTCATTTTTCATAAATTCGTGTCTTTCTCCTATCAGCTTAGGTAATTCTCTTATAGTTCAAGTATCTTTTTGGAATTTTTTGAAATGACTAATGTATTTATTAACAATATCAAAAGAAGTCATCGTTAAATTAGCAAGCTCAACCTCCATTCTATTGATTTGTGTAGATTTAATACATCACACAATTTCTAAATTTTGTTAAGCAACTCTTTGGGGTCTGTGATGTTGCTAATATTGGTGTCATAAATCTTATTAAGATGAAGAGCTATAATGCCAAGAGACTCATCGTTCGTATCTCGATAGACCTACTTCTTTTCATCTAAATCAATAGCATGAGGTTCCTCCTTTACATATTTAAGGAATCCCCTGCTCTAGAGCAAGATTTCAAACTTTATTTTCTAAGTAGCATAGTTTGGACCATTTAAGAAGGGCATATGTTGATCCATAACTGTTCTACCAAAATAATAACTTGCATATAGTTGTGAACAAAAACAATATCACCAATATAGAGATCTAGAAAACCCATTAAATTTGAAAAAAAAGACTAAAAATGCTTTCTCATGTAGACGTTATGCCCTCAAAAGTTTTGCAAAAAAATAACACAAAATACCTCAAAAATCTTTAAAGAAAATCAAAACATACAATGAATGGGGAGGATACTACATGTTGCTATGTGAGTGGTTGGGGGTGACAACTTGTGCTAACTAGACAATGTACTAACAAATCATGTGACACCACTTATCACGATAAGTGTCTACCACTTATGATGCATTGGCTATGTAGGCCACTAGGCAAGGTACCAGTGAACCAAATTGTGCCACTCGTTACACTCTAATTAGATCTAGGATCTACAATCCATAGTGCACCACTTGTCACATCTTGATTTGCCTAAATTTCATGTTTTGCCATGTCTGTTATTGACTATGTGAATATATAATCAAGCTTATTGAGATGAAAAATGTGATCAAGTATTTATACATGTAGAGTGGCATACAACCTACTATATTAGCCATTGTATAACTTGTCATGTTGGCCCTTATACTGCCTACCATGTCATCATTCACATAAATCACTACATTGGCTATATAGAATTCCATGTCACTTGCTATGTGTTGCACCACATCATCTACCATGTCGGTTGTGTAGACTGCGATGCCACCCACCACATGTCATACCACATCATTTGTATAAACTACCATGTCATCGAGTGATACATCATCAAGTACCAGATTAGTACGTTTTTCTTAAAAGGGGTGATGTTATCAAGTGCGACGCCATCAACCTTTGTCATCTTATATTTAAGTTTGTTGACTTCACAAGTCATTAAAAGGTTTGATACATGGGGAGGTTTGAACTTGTGGCCTACTCTAAGGCCAAGTGCTTTCGCACAACTCCTCCTAACCAACATGGTAGAGGTTCCTTCAATGCATAAAAGTGTAATAACCCTTAAACCATTCCCATTTACAAAGTTCCCTCATTTTATTGTTGTGTATATGACATTAGCATTATGTTTGCATCCATGTTTTTTTTCTTGTTGCTGCCACATAGAATATTTCTTAGAATATTCTAAAAACTAAATTCAAATTTTCTTCTTTTGGAGGGAAAATATTCAATTTTTCAAAGCACGAAAAATAGTGAGATAAATTCTATAAAAGTGTTGAATTGCAATCCCTTGAAATTTTGCAAAAAATCCAAAAAATGTTAACGATTTGTTTGCATCTACTATGTTTTTTCCTACACAACATTTTTGTTACTAATCAAAAAATTCTCTCACTTATTTGCAAAAAGAAAGTTACCAAATCATTTTAGCAACTTTGTTTAGCAATTTAGATATGGTTATGCATAGCGGTTATTTATCACCAAATTGGCTAAAATTAGGATTTTCAAAATTTGGAATTGGCTAATATTTGGGACCCTTGACCAGGGCCCATTAGCCAAAAAGTTTTGGGTGCAATTTTTTTTGGGTCGTGTTGTGGCTGATCCACAACACACCCCAAAATTGGGGACCCACCTTTTTTGCAGGTTTTCAGAGAAAATCTCGGTGACCCAGGTGCTAAAAATGAAGAAAAGTGAAAAAATGCCCAAGTTTTGAAAGTGTCGCGAAATTGTGACCTGTCGCGCCATCGCTGCCGGAAACAGGAAAGTGTCGCGAAATCGTGACATGTTGCCCCGTCGCGACCCGAAAGAGGAAAGAGAAAAGAAAATAAAATTTGTCGCAATATCGCGACGTGACGCTGGAAAGAATGAAAAGGTGTCGCGAAATCGTGACATGTCGCT
Organism: Wollemia nobilis; assembly: GCA_028583015.1. Classification (NCBI taxonomy): domain Eukaryota; kingdom Viridiplantae; phylum Streptophyta; class Pinopsida; order Araucariales; family Araucariaceae; genus Wollemia; species Wollemia nobilis. The sequence continues at coordinate 10,223,166 of JAQPPZ010003888.1, forward strand.
AGAAAGAATGAAAAGGTGTCACGAAATCGTGACATGACACTGGAAAGAAAATAAAAGGTGTCGCGAAATCGCGACATGTCGCTGGAAAGAATGAAAAGGTGTCGCGAAATTGCGACATGTTGTTCCGAGGGTGTACGGACAAAGAAATGGTCGCGAAATCGCGACGTGTTCTGAACGAAGTGTACGGACAAAGAAGTGGTAGCGATTTCGCGACAGGTTTTGCCAAGGCGTACGGAGGAGAAAATGGTCGCGATTTCGCGACGTGTTTTACGAAAGTGTACGGAACAGAGAAATGGTAGCGAAATCGCGACAGGTTTTGCCGAAGCGTACGGAGAACGAAAAATGTCACGATATTGCGACAGAAAATAGTGAAGGGGCCCGAAATTGAAAAGCGTCGCAATTTCGTGACAGAAAGCCGCAATGCATGTCAAGGATGAAAGCGTCGCGATTTTGTGACAAAAAAATAGCATGGCATACAGAAGAGAGAAGCATCGCGATTTCGCGACAGAAAGCAGCAAAGGGGGATGAAGCGAAAAGGCGTCGTGAAATCGTGACAGGTCACAGTTTTGCGGCTCCAAAGAAGCGAAGTAGTACGGATGGATGCAGCGTAGCGATTTCGACAGAAAATTGGCAAGAGGCCTGAAACAGAAAACGGTAGCGAAATCGTGACAGTTTGCGGAAAGAAGGTCCGAAAGAGAAAATGGTCGTGATATCACGACAGAAAGCGGCATGAAGGTCCGAAGGAGAAAATGGTCACGATATCGTGACAAAAAGTGACATGAAGGTCCGAAGGTGAAAAACGTCACGATATTGCTATAAGGAGCGGCCGGAGGCATACGAACGAGGAAAGCGTTGTTTTTGCGGCTAGGAAGGTGAACAGGCTACATGCAATTTTTGTCATGATTTACACAGGAAAACGTTATAGAAGGCACAAAAAATGCAGGACACGTGGCGTACAGGTGTCGGAGTTGCAGAAGAGTTACATGCAATGGAAGATTTTGCACGTTTAGGCATCAAGCATGAATTAAAAATAAGGAAAAAGTGGGAATTTGAAAGGTCACATGCAGGAAGGTGAAACGAAGCGACAAAGGGAATCGAAGAGCCATTTCAGTTATTATAAAATCAAAAGCACAGATTGAAAGAAAGGTTGGAAATTACTGCTTGCAGAGTTGCAGAGACAAGGGCTTCATGCCATTTTGGGCCTGCACTTGGGCAATTTCCTTCATTTGTTTTGGAATATTAAAGCCTGGAACATTCTGTAAATGTAATTGATACATCATTTAATACAGAAATACAAAGTATTGGCATCTCATTGATGAGAAAGAAGGAGTCAATTTTTGCATGCATGATTTAATGTTTTATCATTCATTTCAGATTTCTAAGGCTTTTAGGTGAAGTTTAATGCAAGTGTTCTTGGTTGCTTCATGCGAATGCCTAAATCTGAAATTACAGTAGAAACCCTAGAAACCAGCACCTAATTTATTTGGATTGTGCGAATTTGCAGGTTCATTAAGTTAGGATGCATGCAGAAAAACTCATTATCTTCGGTTTCATCGAATTGATGACAGCATTATGACTATAGTATTAGTCTCATTTTCATTTATTTTGCTTTATTTTTCAAACCCTTAATTTATTTTTTGCAGTTTAATTACTGTATTCAAATAAACAAGCTGAAAATCCATCAGAACTAAAGATTAGAATAGATATTATTCATTTTGAGTCCACTGTAATTTCAAACTAAATAAACCACAGTGCCCCTTGTTAACATCCACTTGCAAACCCTAAGGTATTCCTAGCATTTCATTTGAACAACATCATATCAGCATAACAGGAACCTTGGAGAAATTATTTTCTTTGCAAGTAGAGGATTTTGGGACTCAGATCCTATCGGAGAGTGTGCTTTCACAACTGGGTGAAAAAACCACTCAATAGATTGGCGCTAGAAGGAGGGTCCAAATTGGTTTATTTTATTTTTGATTTTCATACCTGAATATTATCTTTTGGTCTGATTTTGAAATCATTTATTAAATCTCACAAACGGCTAAACTGCAACATTTGTTTTTGTATTTGTTACAGGTTTTTCATTGAAGGAGCCGAGGGTTTCATCAGGCAGGCTAGACCCACCGCATCGTATTGCGACCAGGTCCCAAACAACCGAAGAAACCATTTTTCATGACCTTACTGGCACTCCCAAGAACAAAGCCAAGCAAGTCGTAAGTTCACCAGTCGCAAAAGACCTGTTTTCTCCAGGAACATCGAGTGGACCTACGCCAGTAATATCCGTTGCCCCTAGTGTGCCTATAGTAAGTAATATTTCTACTACTATCGTAGGTCTATCTTCATCAATTTTGAGTCAAATGGCTCAAGCTCTAGCAGCTCCTTGGTATGGAGCTAACAATACTCCTTTGAACATTGTTGGGTATATCCATGAAATCCCCAAGAACATTGAAATATTTTTGCCTAAATACAAACCAGATGGCCCAATAATAGCAAAATAACATATCCAATCCTATAGGGATGTTTTAATTAGGCTGCAAGTTCAATATGAATATGTGGATTGCAGACTGTTCCCCATGAGCTTAGATCCAATAGCATATGAATGGTATATATGCTTGCCAACTGGTTCAATCACTTCTTGGACACAAATGGAAAATGCCTTTGTTAATCAATTTAGGTCACCCTTGGATCTTGCAACTATTTACAATCAGTTTATTACATGCAAAAGGGGCCAAGGGGAACCAATCATAATGTTTAATCAAAAATTTCAAAAGTGCTATAACAGAGCAATTAGGCACTTCGCTATTGATCCCACAGTGGCTTTACAGATATACTTCAGGGCTTTGGACCCCATGATAGCCATGTTTGCAAGACGCAATCCTCAGGTCACCACGCTGGCTCTGGCTTATAATGAAGCCATGACTATCGAGCAGCAAATGACACCACAGGGCTACGGGTTTCCCCAAATGCCTATGATGGGACAGTATGCTCCATATGGTCAAGCTCCCCAGGAAAATCAGCTCATGGCACCACAAATGCCAAGCATGAATGCCTTCCCTTACCAGCAGCCGTATCCACCAGCACCCGCGTATGCACCCATTCCAATCCAACCAATCACAGCCATTCCACCTGTCCCTGCATTTTTGCAGAGCAGTCAACCAACGATGCAAGGAACTAGTCAATCCAATCCTCAGGCCATAGATCCCTTTCCAAATCCAACCCCGATTCAAAGTTTCAATCCATACGGGAATGAAATTCCTCAGAACCCAACCCCAGTGTTGAATCAAGACCCCATTAATTATGTGAATCCAACGGGGGTTAACAAAAAAATGATTCCACCAAAAGATGTTTATTCAGAAGTCGAAGAGCTCAATAAATTAGTTCATAAACTGAGCAATGACAGGGTTCAAAATCAGAAGTATGAGTCCCATGCCCCTCACCCTAATCAAAATTTTAACAATAGAGGGAGGCACTGGAACACCAAACCTAACAATGGGGGAGTTCCTGCTCCCATTGCTAATCAATTAGATGCTTCACAGGACCTAGCCAATCCAATTCTCTTTTGAATCTTTCAGATTTGGCATGGGAAAGGGGGTGCAGGTTGCATAACACAAAAGAACACAATGAGAGGAATTGTCCTGAGATTGCTAGATACACTCATTGTCTTCAGGCACAAGTTGATGATTTGGAACTGATATCAAATGAGAATCCATCACAACATCAAGATGATAATATTATGGTGATGGAAACTGTATATCATCAAGAAGGTGAGAGTGAGGAAGAAGAAGACGAAATTTTGGAATAGGAGGTGCAAGCTTTTCGAGATTTCAGAAATGGGAATCATGGATACCATTTGAGAAGTAAGTCTAAAGCCCCTAAAACCTCATCGACACCTCCAAACAATTCTATTCTTCCTCCAGACACTAAGGCAAATAATAACCCTCCCCCTCCACTCAGAAGAGAAATGTCTAAAGATATACAGAAGACAGTCAAATTTGAAAAGCCAAACTATGACATAGTGGAGGATTTAAAGAAGTCCAAATCTAGCCTTTCATTCTTGGACGCAGCTAGATTTTCGGGCCAAAAGGAGGCGTTGATAAGAGCTTTGAACTCACCTGATCCAATGTGGAAGGAAAAAAGAGTTGAATCCCATCTTATTTTGCGAAAGGAGAGAAGGGATGTCCCGCCATTCTTACTGACTTTGAGAATTGCGGGTAAAAATTTGCATAACTATTTGGTGGACACAGGTGCCACGAGCAACCTCATGCCGACAGAAATATGTAAAATGCTAGGTCTGCAGCCTGTTTCATCCAAATGTACAGTCCTACAACTGGACAGATCAGAGGTAAATGTGGTAGGAACCTTATATGATGTCAAGATTCAATTGAATTCTGAACCCAGGATCCAGCAGGTTGTAGACATTTTGGTGGTTAATATCCCCAGTAGGTATGGAATGCTACTTGCTAGGGATTGGATGAAAACTCTGAATGGCTATTTTTCAATAGACTGCTCGCATATGTGGCTACCATGGAAGGGAATTGCAAATCAAATAAGAGTGGAAAATGAATCGAGGCTTAAAGAGATTATAACAGATTTTAACAAGCCGAATGAAGTTCAATTTTCTGAGCCAGAACTAGGAGTCTATGCACTTGATGTTGAGGAAGCTGCTGAAGGGCCTAAAGAAGAGGTGTGTCATGGTGGCTCTTCTGAGGAAAATGATTACACGTGGTTGCTCAGGTTCGATGGATCAAAATCTAGATAGGGAGCAGGAGCTGGAGTCGAGCTCACTGGTCCAGGAGGCAAACCATTATTAGCTGCTTACATATTACAATTTCGTTGCACAAACAATGTGGCAGAATACGAAGCATTGATCTTTGGTTTATGTCTAGCATTGAGCAAGCATGTTAAATTCTTAAAGGTTCTGGGAGATTCTGAGTTGGTAGTCAAGCAAATCAAAGGACAGTATACATGCCACGATAGAAGACTGAGCCTTTATAGAACTAGGGTTATGGACCTCATGGAGGAGTTCGATGCGTTCAATATAGCCCTTATTTCTAGAAAAGGAAATCGAATAGCAGACTCTCTTGCAGTCATCGCGGGCATGTTGAACCCGGTTGATGTAAGAAGATGTAAAAAGTTTTCCATTGAACTGGTTCCTTGTCCATCAATACCCGATAATGTAAAGAATTTCCAAGTTTTTGAAAGTGACAGACATATTTTCAAATTTGTCACGAACTCGGGTATTTTTGAAAATCAGGTGATTGACGAGGAGCAAAGGTGGCAGGATGAGACAAAAGATGAAAGTGAAACTGCGTATCAATCCAAAAAAATTCCTAAAGACGTGGTTTCATTGGAAAAGATGTTCGACATGAAATGCAAGACCAAGAAAAGAAAAAGAGTCCCACTCCCCAAAGATGCATGTGATTCAATTAATCTAGGGAGTGCAGACAATCCAAAGGAGGTGTACATAGCAAAGGCATGTACAGAGGAAGAAAGGAGCAATATAATACATGCATTGAAGCATTACATAGATTGTATTGCTTGGAACTAAAATGAGCTGAAGACTTACAACCAAAACATTATCACACATACCATCCCTTTGAAGCCAGACTCCAAGCCTTTTAGGCAAAGACAACGAGTTGTTAACCCGCTATTGGAGCCTTTGATCGAAAGGGAGGTTAAAAGGTTATTAGAAGAGAGAATCATTTTTCCTGTTAGGCACTCAACCTGGGTGGCTAACCTCATTCCAGTGAGAAAAAAGAGTGGAGAGATTAGGCTGTGCATAGATTTTTGAAATCTTAATAAAGCCTCTCAAAAAGATAATTATCCATTGCCATCAATCGATGAAATTCTACAAATGGTAAATGGATCTAAAATGATGTCCTTTCTCAATGGGTATTCTGGGTACAATAATATTCTTATACATCTAGATGATAGGATGAAAATAGCCTTCACTACCAAGTGGGGGACATTTGCATATAAGAGAATGTCGTTCGGACTGTTAAATGATGGTGCAACTTTTCAACGTGCCATGGATTACGCATTCAAAGGGCTCATAGGTAAATGCATCATCGTGTATGTGGATGATATCCCAGTTTTCTCAAAAAATAGAGAGGAACATGTCAAAGATTTAAAGAAAGTGCTTCAAAGATGCAGAGAACATGGAATTTCCTTAAATCCCAAAAAGTGCATTTTCGGAGTGACAGAAGGAAAATTGCTGGGTCACATCATTTCAAAAGAGGGCATATCCATCGACCCAGAAAGGATACAAGCTATCCAAAATCTACCTCTCCCGAGCAGTAAAAAAGAATTGAGATCTTTCTTTGGGCAGGTTAATTTTGTGAGGAAGTTTATCTCTAGCTTTGCTGAGATAGCCAAGCCTCTGAACAAGATGCTCAAGAAATATGTGGATGTAAAATGGAACGAGGAAAGCAGAGTGGCTTTCCGTAACATCAAAGATGCCATTTCCAGAGCCCCTGTCCTTATAAGCCCAGACTACTCCAAGCCTTTCTATATTTATGCTTTTGCATCGAACACTCCTTTGCGAGTGTCTTAACCCGAAAAGGCGAGGATAGTGCCGAAAAACCCATAGCATTTTTAAGTGCCCCCCTGAAAGATGCTCAATTAAGGTATTCAATCCTTGATAAGCAAATGTACGCACTTTTTAAAACAGTGAAAAAATTTAGGCATTACATTGTACACAGCAGAGTTATTGCCATCGTGCCCGACTCTGCTGTCAAGATCATGTTTTTACAAAATGAACTAGGTGAGAAGAGAGGAAAATGGATTTCAACCATCCAAGAATTTGATCTCGAAATCCAACCAATGAAACTAGTTCGAGGACAGGGACTGGCGAAAGCGATCGTAGAAAATAATCCGCAAATAACAGGACAATGCTGGAATAAAGAATACATGGCTAAGGATGACTGGTATGTTGATATTGTGCAATTTTTATTGATTGGTAAGTGTCCTTCTAATCTGAATTCAACACATAGAAGAGCTTTAAGGCTTAATTCTGTCAACTATCTGATAAAGTTTGGTGTGCTTTACAGGAAAAATCATGAAGGTATCTACCTGAGGTGCTTGAACAAAGAAGAAGCTGCCAGGGTGTTGCAGGAATTTCATGGGAAACATGGAACTGGTCATGGTGCGACCAATGCTACAGCACATCAAATCCTGAGAGCAGGATACTACTGGCCAAATATTTTCAAGGATGTGCATGCCCATGTACGATCTTGTCATATTTGTCAAGTGGCTACAAATAAAGAAAGAAATGCAGCCATGCCATTGCAACCTGTAGTTGAAATGAGACCATTTGCGTAGTGGGGACTAGATTTCATCGGGGTTATTAACCCAAATTCTTTTGACTCTCATAAATTCATTTTGACAGCTACAGACTACTGTACAAGGTGGACATAAGCGATTCCTACTAAACATGCCACCACAGACGTTGTGATTAAATTCCTTGAGGATCAAATTATAACAAGATTTGGAATTCCCGATTCTATTGTCAGTGAAAATGGTAAAGCTTTTATTTCTACACAATTTGCAGATTGGGCATATGATAACCAAGTGAGCTTAAAATTTGCATCCAATTATTATCCTCAAGGAAATGGGTTGGCCGAATCTTCAAATAAGAATTTGTTGAATACCATTAAGAAGTTGCTGGAAAAGAACCCCTCGGAATCGGCACAACCAATTGAAGTTTGCCCTATGGGCAGATAGGACCAGAGTGAAAGAATCCATAGGGAATACTCCCTATCATTTGGTCTATGGGCAAGATCCGATTTTTCCTACAAATTTGAAGTTGCAGACCTTACATTTCATACAAGAATACTTGGGGACAGATGATCAAGTTGAATCCAGGTTAAGCCAGTTGTTGCACCTTGATGAAAAGAGAGAAGAGGCCATGAACCACATGAATAAACACCAGGAAGTCATCAAAAGATGGTTTGACAGAAGGGCCAAGGTTAAATCATTCAAAATTTTAGATTTGGTATTACTATGGGACAAAAGACATGAGGAAAAAGGGAATCATCAGAAGTTTGATTGTCTTGGGTTAGGCCCATATCAGATTTCAGAGATTCTTGGGAAGAACACCTCCAGGCTAAAAACCTTAGAAGGGAAATATTTCATGCTACCGGTTAATGGGCAAATTTTAAAGCATTATTTTAGCCCTTAGGTTGTGAGATTTTGATATTATTCTTTCGGTTTTGGTGGGGGTTTTCAGTTTTTGTTTTCATTATTTAGGATTGTTAGTCTAGTTAGGATTTTTGTTGTGGATTTGATTTCAATTGACATGTTTTGTTTATTTTGAAAATAATAATAATAATAATAAATAAATAATTGAGATGTCAACTTATGCTTAAGGTTAGGAGAATATGAAATATTGGAATTGTCTTGTAAAAGCTCCACAAGTAACACAAACATCTTTAATTATATTGTTTGATGTTGTGATGCATGAAAGAGTCAGTTTTGCATGACAAATCATTTCATTTGCAATTCAAGAGATAATGCATTCATGTTCCATATCACTTCACATACATTTCATCTTAGTTACATATGCATCTTAGGTACAAATCATTAAAGTATGTCAAATCCTCTTAGGGTTGTGTTATAACATAAATGTAAAGAAAATCCTAAGGTTGGAAATCGAGTCTTGAGATATCTGGAACCAAGCACGTCTCATACATTAAAAAGGATCTTGAGCAAAATGATCAAAACCTAACTTGGAGGAAAATGTTGGGCGAAAGAAGTTTTTCATGTCTATCCTATTATGCAACATGATCCTTAAAACAGTGGTTTTGACCACTTCCATAGAGCTTAAAGCCTAAAATCAGAGTAGTAAGGATAGGGTTAAATCCTCATCGAACTTAGGTTGAGGATCCAATTCCCAAAAGCTTTGATTTGACCTACATGGAGTAGTAAGGATAGGGCATAAATTCTCATCTCGCTTAGGTTGAGGATCCAATTCCCCAAAGCTCTTATGTCTCATTTCACAATAAATATTGGATTGTAAGGATCGTACTATTTGTCCTCTTGAAAGGATGGGTAGTCATCCCCAAGGTCTATACAACAAAATTAATATTTTCCATCTACATCTAAAGTTTAGATTGGAAGGATCGTACTACTTGTCCCTAGCAAGGATGGGTAGTCATCCCAAAGGTCCAAGAAGTAAAAAATAAATTTTTTCCATCCCATATTTATATTGGATTGTAAGGATCGTACTACTTGCCCTCTGCAAAGGATGGGTAGTCATCCCCAAGGTCCAAAGAAATGAAGATAAGTTTTGGATTGTGGGGTTAGATATGCCCATGCATGGCATCATGTCTTGCCTCAAAAGCAAGACCACTGATTGTCTAGAGGGTTAGACTAGCATGACATTTTCTTCCATAACTGGTTTAATTATTTTGCTTAAAGTGAGGTAATGAACTCTAAATCAGAATAGTAAGGATAGGGTTAAACTCTCATCTCTGTTGGTTGGGAGTCTGATTCTCCAAAGTTCTGATTTCACATTCACTTGCACATGGGTTCCAGATAGTAGGGACTCATAACCAACTTTGGGATACAATAAGGTAATGAATTAGTGGACCCTAAGAGGGTTTGGCAATCATGAATGCTTGTACATAATAATAGAAGAATGGTTATGCCTTTTACAAAAGCAAAAAATCTCCTAGCACATTCATTAGGGTAAACAAATGATTCACCATCCCACATATGCATTCATGCAAAACTGATGATGGAGTGTGGATCAAGTTCAAACGGTAGGGAATGAAAACACATTGCACACACCGAGCTAATACTTGATGATTCTGATGATTCATGTACTTCTGATCTTTGGGCATTTGTGATATTGCTCATGTGCTAACGCATGTTTTCGAGTTTGTGATATGTTTCAGGTTGGGTTCTTACTAAAATGCTCAAGAGCATTTGACAGCAGAGTCGCCATTTGTTGTGGCTGATCCACAACACACCCCAAAATTGGGGACCCACCTTTTTGCAGGATTTCAGAGAAAATCTCGGTGACCCAGATGCTAAAAATGAAGAAAAGTGAAAAAATGCCCAAGTGTTGAAAGTGTCGTGAAATCGCGACCTGTCGCGCCATCGCTGCCGAAAACAGGAAAGTGTCGCGAAATCGCGACATGTTGCCCCGTCGCGGCCCGGAAGAGGAAAGAGAAAAGAAAATAAAATTTGTCGCGATATCGCGACATGACACTGGAAAGAATGAAAAGGTGTCGTGAAATCGTGACATGACGCTGGAAAGAAAATAAAAGGTGTCGCGAAATCGCGACATGTCACTGGGAAGAATGAAAAGGTGTCACAAAATCGTGACATGACGCTGGAAAGAAAATAAAAGGTGTCGCAAAATCGCGACATGTCGCTGGAAAGAATGAAAAGGTGTCGCGAAATCGCGACATGTTGTTCCGAGGGTGTACAGACAAAGAAATGGTCGCGAAATCGCGACGTGTTCTGGACGAAGTGTACGGAAAAATAAGTGGTATCAATTTCACGACAGGTTTTTCCGAGGCGTACGAAATTTCGTGACGTGTTTTACGAAAGTGTATGGAACAGAGAAATGGTAGCGAAATCACGATAGGTTTTGCCGAAGCATACGGAGAACGAAAAATGTCGCGATATCGCGACAGGAAACAGCGAAGGGGCCCGAAATTGAAAAGCGTCGTGATTTCACGACAGAAAGCCGCAATGCATGTCAAGGATGAAAGCGTCGTGATTTCGCGACAGAAAAATAGCATGGCGTACGGAAGAGAGAAGCGTCGCGATTTCGCGACAGAAAGTAGCAAAGAGGGATGAAGCAAAAAGGCGTCACGAAATCATGATAGGTCATAGTTTCGTGGCTCCGAAGCAGTGAAGTAGTATGGATGGATGCATCGTAGCGATTTCATGACGAAAAATTGGCAAGAGGCCTGAAACAGAAAATGATAGCGAAATCGCGACAGTTTGCGAAAATAAGGTCCGAAAGAGAAAATGGTCGCGATATCACGACAGAAAGCGGCATGAAGGTCCGAAGGAGAAAATGGTCGCGATATCGTGACAGAAAGCGGAATGAAGGTTCGAAGGTGAAAAACATTGCGATATCGCTACAAGGAGCGGTCGGAGGCGTACAGACGAGGAAAGCGTCGCGATATCGCGACATGTCGCGTTTTCGCAGCTAGGAAGGTGAATAGGCTGCATGCAGTTTTTGTCGTGATTTGTGCAGGAAAATGTTACAGAAGGCACAAAAAATGCAGGACACGTGGCGTATAGGTGCCGGAGTTGCATAAGTGTTACATGCAATGGAAGATTTCGCACGTTTAGGCATCAAGCATGAATTAAAAATAAGGAAAAAGTGGGAATTTGAAAGGTCACATGCAGGAAGGTGAAACGAAGCGATAAAGGGAATCGAACAGCCATTTCAATTATTATAAAATCAAAAGCACAGATTGAAAGAAAGGTTGGAAATTGTTGCTTGCAGAGTTGCAGAGACAAGGGCTTCATGCCATTCTGGGCCTGCACTTGGGCAATTTCCTTCATTTTTTCTGGAATATTAAAGCCTGGAACATTCACGTAAATGTAATTGATACATCATTTAATACGTAAATACAGAGTATTGGCATCTCATTGATGAGAAAGAAGGAGTCAATTTTTGGATGCATGATTTAATGTTTTATCATTCATTTCAGATTTCTAAGGCTTTTAGGTGAAGTTTAATGCAAGTGTTCTTGGTTGCTTCATGCGAATGCCTAAATCTAAAATTACAGTAGAAACCCTAGAAACTAGCACCTAATTTATTTGGATTGTGCGAATTTGCAGGTTCATTAAGTTAGGTTGCATGCAGAAAACCTCATTATCTTCGGTTTCATCGAATTTATGACAGCATTATGACTGTAGTATTAGTTTCATTTTCATTTATTTTGCTTTATTTTTCAAACCCTTAATTTATTTTCTGCAGTTTAATTACTGTATTCAAATAAACAAGCTAAAAATCCATCAGAACTAAAGATTAGAATAGATATTATTCATTTTGAGTCCACTGTAATTTCAAACTAAATAAACCACAGTGCCCCTTGTTAACATCCACTTGCAAACCCTAAGGTATTCCTAGCATTTCATTTGAACAACATCATATCAGCATAACAGGAACCTTGGAGAAATTATTTTCTTTGCAAGCAGAGGATTTTGGGACTCAGATCCTACCGGAGAGTGTGCTTTCACAACTGGGTTAAAACACCACTCAACAGGTCGATTTGCCCTAATTTTATAATAATTTGACCATTTTAAGTTTAAATTTCCAATATTACCCCTAATAATAGTGAACCTTCTACATGCGTTTGGACACCTTTCATCTTGATTTTGAAATTAATTCACCAAATTTTTATAAATACATTTGGAGTCAACCATTTACGCATAACCCTAAGCTTAAAGGTTCTTGCCATGCATGAAATATTATCAATAACTATTCTAGTACAAAGGGTTTGTCAAATAATGTGTTTTTTTTTTTAAATTTACATGGTGGAATCAGTAGTCATGAATTTAAATAAATAACTTTCTATCCAAAATTTTATAGAATACTGGTTGTAATGTTCAATAGATTACAGAAAAATAATCTAATTTTTTTATTTTTTTTATATATATAGAAAAATAGACAACTACCTTTCCTTTTTGAACAAGTAATCACAAATCAAGTCTCATAATCTATAAAATTATAGTTAAAATGTAAATAAAGTTGGTAGAAATTGAAAGTTCATTGGTTGATTGTCTTTATTAAATATCCTATAATAAATGTCTATTACGTCAGTTGCACTGATTAATTCGAGTTAAAACATGTAGATGGAAACCACTAGAGACCGATCGTATATGTTACTTTCCTTCTTTTGGCATGGAAAAGGGTCTCCCTATTCATCTATATACTGGAGCATGAAAGGGATATTATACGTATCAAATGAGACTCTAATTATGCTTATACTTTGTTAAGCTATACCATGCTTAGACTTTATTAAGCTATACCACCTGCTAGAATAATCTCAATAAAGAATTCTTATTACGAGGATTCCATGTAGCATATTTTACCTTTATTATGGGCCATAAAATGCTTGTGAATTCTCATTAGGAGGTTTATATATGTAATTGCTTTGTAGTTATTTCTCATTACCAAGGTTCTATATGTAATTGATTTGTTGTTATTTATTTAGAGAGTTACACAAACGAGTTTAGCTTACAATTATAAATATTTTTTAAAAGTAACTTTTATTAAGTATTTTTTTTTAAAGATAGAATATAATTGGAGCATAATTGGAGGCCACATTTTCCCAAGTACAATGAGACCACATGAATATGAAACTCTTTTGTAACGTTATAATTTTAGAAAAATAGGATTTACTATAATTTTTTTTTGTATCATTAATTACAAAAGATGGTTTTGGAAGGAGTCCCACAACCTTTTACAACCATTTCACAAGGATGCAAACCAAAGAACAAACAACTTGCCAACAAACAAAGGTAGTCCTACAAAAAAATACCCCAAAAATGGGGTCTCACCAGCACACTAGTCGCCCTACAGATACAAAGTTGTCAATCAGAAAACGACCAACAGGGAAAGCTACCTTAAAAAACAACCCAAAATGGCACATAGACCACACACTTAAATAATCCCCAACCTTAAACAAAGAGGTTCCAACAAACACTAGAAGGAGATTGAAAGCTTCCTGCCCAACGCCCTACAACACAATTAAAATTAAAAAGGAGCAATAAATGAGGACACAAATCCCGACCAAAGATCCTTCATAACAATGAAGCACCCCATAAAACCAAACCAGTCTGAGAGAAACAATAAATGCATGTTGTAAAAGGAAACCACAGGCTGATTTGATGCAAAACTACCCAAATCAAATCTAAAAACCACTCCAGGGTTAGAAAACCAACCGCCAATAACCCGAAGCTAGAGAATAGGAATCTAGACCATAGAAGTGGTAAGTAATCATTACCAAGCCAGCACCCACTAAAATCTGCATTTATTTTCTCACACTAGCTCGTACAAAAACTAACCAACTGCCATTAAAATATGCTCAACAATCCTAAGCCTCAATGGAGCCAACAACAAATGAAGTAAGAGCACCAAAGATATCATCAGAAAATAAAAATACTCCCTTACTTAACCCAGTAAATGGGTTCCCTACAATGAAAACCAACCAGCTACACTAAGGCACTTGTGATACCACAAAATTTAGGGTTCGCATGCAATAGCAAAAATAGGAACAAACCATCTGCAAGAAATCCAGATTTACTACTCACACACATCGACAGATCCATCACCAAAATAGGAAAGAGTAGTAAAGAAATAGAAGGATTAGAACCCTTCTCCAACCAACCTTCACTAGGTGAACCAACTCTAGAAAATGATAGAAGGAACCTAGAAGCACCAAAAAATTGGGGCACCACCCAAGACCGGGTAAGAAATATACCCATGAAAAACATCCCAAGCCAAGGAAGAAAGACCCAAAAGACAAGCGGGCCCCTGCGTAGAAAACGCCCAACCAAACTGGCAACCACGATAGCAACACTCCCATAGAAGGATCTGGAGAAAGTAACTTTGTAGCCATAAACACCAACCAACCACCTGAGCAATGAAACCTTGACTTGGCACTAGCCAAGGAAAACAACCAATAGCTACTGTAATAGCAACACCCCACATTCACCCCAGTAGGTTTGGTTCAGCTATTGGTATGATCCCCTAGGGACCTTGATCGGATATTCAATGGCATACCGAAACCAAAAATAAAAACAAAGTCGATTGACCAAGACCCCCAACAAGCAACCAACCCAAGAGGAACCGATGCTCACCAAGACAAGAAGGTCTAGAACCAAACAAGGGACCACCAACCAGAACCATCCACACTACAACCAAAGCCCCAAATCACCCCCGTAGGTTGGGCCAGCATGTAGCTCTTTCCCCACAGGTAACTAGCCAGATCTACAATGTCTTACCACACCCATAAGAGATCTAGATAGAACTAGCAAGGCCCCCAACCAGGAAAAGACACCGTCATCCGCCACCAAAGCAGAGTGTTCTATCCATGAAGAATAGCTATATGGAATACAGGGTAGTATAGGGGTCTCTCACTCAGAAGGAATAGCATGAAGGAGTAGGAGTGAGAGGCCCTATTCTTATATTTTTTTAGATTTCAATTTTAGGATTTACTATAAATTTAATAATTTAATATAAATATAATTTAATATTTTTTATTATATAATTTTTATATTTTTATTTTAAGAATAAGAGCTCATGAAACTTTTGAAAGTGAACAATTTTGTGAGGGTTTTATCTATGTTGAGTGCAAGCGGCTCCAAAGGTTGTTTTTTGCGATCGTTGGGCCCTAAAAGCAAACGTTTTCGTGGTTTATGCTAAATATTTTAGCAAAATATACTGTAAAGGATCCAAGATGGGTTAGAAATATGTCTTTCAATAGATCTTCATTCTATTAACTTGTTTGACAATGTCTTCCAATTTGTTGCACAAAACAAAAGTGAAAATCATACCTTTTCTCAATGTCCAAGGCATGGATTAAAGAGATATCAAAACAAGTTTCAAGTATCTAATCAAAAATGGTTAAAATTTCAAGTGAATCTAGTGCTAAGGAGCATCCCCAAAACAAATCCACTATGGAAACCCCTTTCAAGGGTAAGGATTTCAAAGACTTGACCCCAAAAATGAATTTTAGGGATGCCCTCAATGGTGGACAATCTCAACCTAATGCTAACATTAATTTTAGGGTTTTTCATAAACCTTTGAGAATTCTTAAGACTGATCCTAGGAAAACTGAGTCGGGATGTCTTAGGGTAGCTGTTGGAATTCCGATTGTTAAGCTAGATATGGGCATCATTCAAACTGGCATAGAAGATCTAGAAAAAAGAGGACTAATTTATCGTTTCTTGGGTTTTCATTTGAGCCTATCTAATTTCAAAGTTTGGGCTACAAAAAATTGGAAAACAAAGGTGAACTATAAATCTCTATTTATCCAAATGGTTATTTTATTATTTTATTTGTTGAAATGAAGATAGAGAGAAAATATTTCAAGGGGGTCCCTTGTTCTTTGGAAGGGTGGGACTTTTCATGAAGCCTTGGCATACTAAATTTAAAGTTGAAGAAGAGATGCCTTCTATAGGTCCTGTGTGGGTTAGACTCTTTGGCCTCCCAATTGAATTTTGGAATCCGATAATTTTTTCTTCAATTGGAAACTCTTTAGGAACTTTTATGATGATTGCTAATTGTACTAAAAAATTTGAACATATTATTTATGCTCAATTTTGTGTTTTAACAGATTTTGAAAAAACCATACCTGAAAAGATCTCATTACAATTTGGGGAGGACACTTGGGAGCAAGTGATGGACTATGAGAACATTTCTTTTCATTGTCGAATTTTCCATGAATATAATCATTTGGTTAGTGTCTACCCAAATAAAATTCTAGATCAAAAGAAAGAGGATAAAAACTTAGCAGATTTCCAAATGCCTAAGAAGAAGAACACTTAGGAAAAAATAATTATGAAGGATCAATCGAAGTTATCAGCTAACATGTTTGAAATTCTTTCCACAGATGATGTCCCAGGTGAGGAAGACAAAATAATTGAGACAAAAATCTTAGAAACTCAATTTAAATTTGCAAGGAAGGACTCAGAGGTAAACCAACAAATGAAAGGTTTACAACAAGAAAAAAGGAGGAAATATACACAAGAAAAACTATCTTTTAAATGTTGATACTTCAAATAATACATGTTCCAAGATAGACTATGTTGAACCTTCAAGTAACATTTTGGATTTAGACATGTAATCTTCAAGGTTAGAAGGCATACTAGATTCAATTAGGGTAAGTCAAGAAACAAGGAAAAAAAACTTAACATGGATTTCAACCTAAAGGCATGTCGCAAGACCAATCATCATCATATAGTAAAAGAAGGTGAAAAGCTTGTAGAGGAAGGTAAGATTACTGCCTTTACCAATTTTTTTAGCCCTAGTATTAATGAAGATCATCAATTGGAATATTAGACAACTCAAAGGGAGTCTTTCAAAAAATAAATAAATTAGAAGAATGACTCAAACAACCCATCCACATTTTATTTTATTTTAGGAAACAAAGATTTCAATAGAGGAAATGGATTCAATTGCTAGTAAAATCTGGCTAGATAGAAAAGTTGCTTTCCTTAGTTCCTAGGGTACTTCTGGTGGCATTGCTTGCCTTTGGGACCCAAAAGAGGTTGTTATTCACCATATAGTTGGTAGTTGAGGTCTTTTTGCTATATTTATTCAAAGACTATTAACTATCATGTAAGAAAAGTCTATTGTCGTGATAGATTGTCTTTATTAAATATCCTGTAAGAAAAGTCTGTTACGTCATTTGCACTGATTAATTTGAGTTATAACATGCAGATGGGAACCACTAGAGGCCGATCATATAAGTTAGTTTCCTGCTCCTGGCATAGAAAATGGTCTCCCTATTCGTCTATATAATGGAGCATGAAACGGATATTGTGCGTATCAAATCAGACTCTAATTATGCTTAGACTTTATTAAGTTATACCACGTGCCAGAATAATTCTCAGTAAAGAATTCAAGGATTCCATCTAGTGTATTCCTATAAATTCTCATTACAAGTGTTCTATATGTAATTGCTTTGCAGTTATTTCTTATTACGAGGGATCTATATATAATTGCTCTGCAGTTATTTATTTAGAGTGTTACAAGAACGGGTTTATCTTACAATTATAAATAGCAAAAACCCACCAAAATTTTGGAAACTGATGTGATTGTACGAGGGTTTCATTTGTGTTGAGTGTAAGTGGTTTCAAAAGGTTGTTTTTTTGGGGGCTTTTGGCCTTAGTGGTCAATATTTTGTTGTTTATGTTAAAGATTTTAGCAGGATATGTTGCAGAGGATCTAAAATGGGTTAGAAATATGTCTTTCAACAAATTTTCATGGTGTGAACTTGATTGACAACAACTTCTAATTTGTTGCACAAAACAAAAGTGAAAATCATAACTTTTCTTGGCATCCAAGGCATAGATTAAAGAGATCTCGAAACAAATTTCAAGCGAATAATAAAAAAATGGTTTAGATCTCAAGTGAATCCAGCACTAAGAAGCACCCCAAAACAAATATACTCTGGAAACCCTTTTCAAGGATAAGGATTTCAAAGATGCTATGTGTAAACCTTTGAGAATTCTAAAGATTGGTCTAAGATGTCTTAAGGTAGTTAATGGAACTCTGATTGTTAATTTAGATATGAGAATCATTCAAACTCGCATATAAGATGGAAAAAAAGAAGCCTAATTTATCATTTTTTGGGTTTTCGTGGAGTCTATCTATTTTCAAAGTTTAGTCTGCAACAAACTGAAAAACAAAAGGTGAATAATAAAAAACCTGGCTTTGAAAAGAGATCGCATTCAAACCGTGTACATAAATTTAAAATTTGTAACCCACCCTACCAAGTGATGAAAAAACATAGCTTTATGCTTAGGGTCATCATAGAAGTGGTATTAAAGTGGAACGAAATCCAAACATCAGAATAATATAAAAATATATTATTGACGAAAAAAATATAGCTTTATGCAAGGGTTATTATAGAAGAAGTGGTATTAAAATGGAACGAAATTCAAATATAGAAATATGCCACTTGAACCGTTAAAAACCAAAAAGCCAATTACCCTACATACTGTGAACTCGATGTGAATAGAAATAAAAAATCGCATAACAACTCTCGATGTTGTTAATAGAAATGAAGAACCCCATAACAACTCTCAAAACCTGTGCTCCCAAGTGCCGAAAAGACTCTAGCTGTATGCTCAGCAGTCACCGTATAAACTTTTAATACGACAGAGGCTTTTCTATTACAATATGCCGCATATTTCCTAACACGTAGGCGACTTCCCGTAGTCCGGTCAAATTTTCCTCCTCGTAGACCCTTTCCCTCGTGAGGAAGCCGGAAATTTTATCATTAATAGTGTGAATGAAATCCACGACCGTCTACCGTGTAATTCCCCTGGTGAACGTGAGCATTTTGGCTACGCTGTCTCATTATGCGTGTAATTTCTCTATTATGTTTTCTTAATATCAGTTCATGCCATCAAAGAGTTAAAAAGCAACATGTATAAATTGCGTTGGAATTTACATTTGAATTGGCGTTGGATGACATATGATTAATTAATCAATTGTTATGGATACTTAGATTATGTAAAAAGTATTTGAATACTTAATTAATCAATTGGTGGTGCAAAGGAAATTAAGAAAGTGTACTTTAAATATTTTATATAAATATTGTTGAAGATAAATTTAAGGATTTAAAAAAATATATATTCTTTGTAAATAGTTTGTCTTTCTTTTATTAATTTAGGTAATTTTTTTATATTTAAATATTTTTTTAGAATTTCTTGAAATGATTAATGTATTTATTAATAATATTAAAAGAAGCCATAGTTAAATTAGCAAGCTCAATCTCTATTTTATTGATTTGTGTAAAGTTAATACGTCACACAATCCCTAAATTTTATCAAGCAACTTCTTGGGATCTATGATGTTGCTAATATTGGTGTCACAAATCTTGTTAACATAAAGAGCTATAGTACCAAGAGACTTATCGTTCGTATCTTGGTAGCCCTACTTCTTTTCATCTAAATCAATAGCATGAGGTTCCTCCTTTAAATATTTGAGTAATTCCTTACTCTAAAACAAGATTTCAATTTTGATTTTCCAAGTAGCATAGATTGGACCATTGAAAAAGGGCATATGTTGATCCATAACTATTATGCCAAAATAATTTATTTTATATAGTTGTGACCAAAAACAACACCACTAATATAAATATCTAGAAAACACATTAAATTTGAAAAAAGGACTGAAAATGCTTTCTCATGTAGAAGTTATGCCCTCAAAAATTTTGCCAAAAAAATAACTCAAAGTGCCTCGAAATTCTTTAAAGAAAATAAAAACATAGAATGAATGGGGAAGCTACTACATGTTGCTATGTGAGTGGTTGGGGGTGCAAACTATATGCTAACTAGACAATGTACTAACGAATTGTGTGACACCACTTATCACGATTAGGGGTTTGCCACTTATGCATTGGCTATGTAGGCCACTAGGCAAGGTACCATTGAACCAAATTGTGCCACTCGTTACACTCTAATTAGCTCTAGGATCTACAAGCCACAGTGCACCACTTTTCACATCTTGATTTGCCTAAATTTCATGCTTTGCCAAGTCTATTATTGACTA
Organism: Wollemia nobilis; assembly: GCA_028583015.1. Taxonomy (NCBI): domain Eukaryota; kingdom Viridiplantae; phylum Streptophyta; class Pinopsida; order Araucariales; family Araucariaceae; genus Wollemia; species Wollemia nobilis. Next base: position 10,243,426 of record JAQPPZ010003888.1, read on the forward strand.
TGTGAATATATAATTAAACTTAATGAGATAACACATGTGATCAAGTATTTATAAATTTAAAGTGACATACAACCTACTATGTTAGCCATTGTATAACCTGCAATGTTGGACCTTATACTGCCTACCATGTCATCATTCACTACATTGGCTATATAGACTTCCATGTCATCTATTATGTGTTGCACCACATCATCTACCATGTCAGTTGTATGGACTACCATGTCACCCACCACATGTCATACCACATCAATTATATAGACTACCATGTCATCGAGTGACACATCGTCAAGTACCACATTAGTATGCTTTTTCTTAAAATGGGTGATGTTATAAAGTGCCACACCATCAACCTTTGTCATCTTATCTTTAAGTTTGCTGACTTCATAAGTCATTAAAATGTTTGATACTTGGGGAGGTTTGAACTTATGGCCTACTCTAAGGCCAAGCGCGTTTGCACAACCCTTGCTAACCAATTTGGTACAGGTGCCTTCAATGCATAAAAGGGTAATAACCCTTAAATCATTCTCATTTACAAAGTGGCCTCATTTGACTGTTGTATATGTGACATTAGCATTGTGTACGCATCCACGTGTTTTTTTCTTGCTACCCCCACATAGAATATTCCTTAGAATATTCTAAAATCTAAATTCAAATTTTCTTCTTTTGGAGGGAAAATATTCAAATTTTCAAATCATAGAAAATAGCGAGATAAATTCTCTAAAAGTGTTGAACTGGAATCCCTTGAAATTTTACAAAAAAATCCAAAAATGCTAATGATTTGTTCGCATCTACTATGTTTTTCCCTACACAACATTTTTTTGTTACTAATCAAAACATTCTCTCATGTCTTTGCAGCAAAAAAGTTGTCAAACCATTTTAGCAACTTTGTTAAGTGGCTTAGAGGTTTTTGCCATGCATGAAAGCTTGTCAATAACTGTTCTAATACCAGGGGTTTGTCATATAATGTTAATCCTCTTCTTTTCATCCTTTTCACCAAAAAAACAATCTATTCTCTCACTTATGTTGTTATTGGACACAAAATATTGAAAGAGAAAAGGAAATAGATTTAAAAAAAAAACTATAAGAGACAAATGAGGTTTTTAAAGAATCATGAAAAATTCAATTCTAATACTAGGGCATCCTTAGAAATCAAAAAATTCAACACAGGATGAGTGCAAAAAATAAAGGAACAAAAGAATTTATTGATGAATATTCCTCTTAGAGCAAATCTACTAAATCCCATGATATCCTCGTGATCCAAGTCCACTTAAGGTTTTTATCAATAAATCCTGATTCTAATTTTGTTATTAGCTTTACAAAAATATCTCCTTGGTTGCTCCAAACATAGTTATCCTTAAGAGATGTCATACAAGTTGATTTTCTAACAAAAAGCAATTAGATAAAAGAGATTTACATCCTCTTTGTTACAATGTTAGATTTCACAGTAGTTTCCATAAATAAATGGAATCAACACATTATCTAGTGTTACTAAAAAAATACACACATACTTGCCAACACAAAATAATCTCATTATTAAATAATAAATTTATATTTCAACCATGCAAGGGTTTTATCTGGGTTGAGTACAACCGATTTTAGAGGTTGTTTTTTTTATGTTGCAGATTTTAGAGGTTGTTTTTTTTATGTTGCAGATTTTAGAGGTTGTTTTTTTTATGTTGCAGATTTTAGAGGTTGTTTTTTATGTTGCAGAGGACTCAAAATGGGATAGAAATATGTCTTTCAACAAATTTTCCTCCTAAAAATCATATCTTTTCTCGGTAGACATTGATAAAAAGATATTAAAACAAATTTCAAGCAACAAATAAAAAAAATGGTTTAGATCTCTGAATCCACCACTAAGAAGCAACCCCAAAACAAATCCACTGTAGAAACCCCTTTCAAGAGCAAAGATTTCAAAGACTCGATCCCAAAAATGTATTTTAAAAATGTACTCCGTGGTGGACAACCTCAACCTAATGCTAACATTAATCTTAAGGTTTCGTGTAAACCTTTGAGAATTCTTAGATTTGATGCTAGGAAAATTGAATTGTGATGTCTTATGTCTTAAGGCAGTTAATAAAACTTGGATTGTTAAATTACATATGGGAATCATTCAAACTGGCCTAAAAGATGTGTAAAAAAAAAACCTAATTTATAGTTTTTTTAGGTTTTCTTCTAAATCTATCTACTTTAAAAATTTAACCTGACAAAAAAAATTAAAAAACAAAAGGTAAATTATAAGGAACATGGCTTTGAAAAGAAACCGCATTCAAAACGTGTATATAAATTTAGAATTCGTAACCCGCCCTTACCAAGTGATGAAAAAAAAACAGGTTTATGCTCCGGGTCATTATAGAAGAAGTGGTATTAAAGTAGAATGAAATTTAAACATAAGAATATGTTATTGACGAAAAAAACACAGCTTCAGCTTTATGCTCGAGGTTACTATAGATGAAGTGGTATTGAAGTCGAATGAAATCCTAACATAAGAATATGCCATTGACGAAAAAAAAACACAGCTTCAGCTTTATGCTCAAAGTCACCATAGAAGAAGTGGTATTAAAGTGGAACGAATTTCAAACATAAGAATACACCGTTGACGAAAAAAACACAGCTTTATGCTATAGAAGAAGTGGTATTAAAGTGAAACGAAAAAACACAGCTTTATGCTATAGAAGAAGTGGTATTAAAGTGGAATGAAATCTAAACATAGGAATATGCATTGGAAATAAATAGCTTGTAACAGGAAAAACAAGAGGACCAACTACCCCACACAACTGCTAGAAAGCAAGAGGACCAACTATTCGAGACTCTAATGAATCCTATAACAACTTTCAAAAACTGTCTCTCCACGTGCCGAAAAAACTCTAGCTGTATGCTCAGCAGTCACCGTAGAAACTTTTAATACGACAGAGGTTTTTTCTGTCCATCCAAGTGCCGAAAAGATTCTATGCTCAGCAGTCACTGTAGAAACTTTTAAAACGATAGAGGTTTATTCTATTACAGTATGCCGCATATTTCCTACCACGTAGGCGACTTCCCGTAGTCCGGTCAAATATTCGTCCTAGTAGACCCCTTCCCTCGTGAGGAAGCCGGAAATCTTATCATTAGTAGTGAATGAAATCCGTCTTCCGTGTAATTCCCGTGGTGAACGTGAGCATTTTGGCTACGCTGTCTCATTACGCGTGTAACTTCTCTATTATGTTTTGCTATCAAAGTTATGCGTTATTGGTTATTTAATTTGTTTACTATCAGTTCATGTCATCCAGAGTTAAAAAGCAACATGTATAAAATGTGTTGGGATTCGAATTCAAAGTAGTGAATGAAATCCGTCTTCCGTGTAATTCCCGTGGTGAACGTGAGCATTTTGGCTACGCTGTCTCATTACGCGTGTAACTTCTCTATTATGTTTTGCTATCAAAGTTATGCGTTATTGGTTATTTAATTTGTTTACTATCAGTTCATGTCATCCAGAGTTAAAAAGCAACATGTATAAAATGTGTTGGGATTTAAATTTGAATTCGCCTTGGATGACATATCATTAATTAACCATTTATTATAGATATTTAGATGATGTAAAAAGTATTTGAATACCTAATTAATTGGTGGTGCAGGGAAATTAGGAAAGTGCACTCTAAATATCTTATATAAATATTATTGAAGATAAATTTAAGGAGTTCAAAATTTCTTTCTTTCTTCACAAATTCTAGTCTTTCTTCTATTAGTTTGGGTAATCCTCTTGCAGTTCAAACATATTTTTAGAAATTTTTAAAATTTATAATATATTTATTAACAATATCAAAAGAAGCCATAGTCAAATTAGCAAGCTCAACCTTCATCCTATTGATTTGTGTAGAGTTAATACATTACACAATCCTTAAATCTTGTCAAGCAATTCCTTAGAGTATGTGATGTTGCTAATATTGTTAATATAAAGAGCTATAACGCCAAGAGATTCATCGTTCGTATCTCCATAGACCTACTTCTTCTCCTCTAAATTAATAGCATGAGGTTCCTCCTTTACATATTTAACTTGTAGACACCAAAACAACACCAATCCGATTATGTGACGACAAGCACTGATCGAATTGACATACATAGCCCCTAGGGCAGCCCCTAGAGGTTAAACAGTGGTCCTAACCACTCCCACAATAGTTTTGGAAGGTCAGAGGTCAATTTGGCACCTTTCAGGCACTCTGCTCCCTACTCGTTCCACCCTGGGATGATTACAAACTGGTATTCGTCCCACCCCGGGACGATTAGCAGCATTCGCTCCAGGGTGGGGCGAATAGCAGGTTTGACGGGCAAAAGGTCAAACCTTGACAAATGGCAGCTCAGATCCACCACTCAACTCCACCTTCAATGCATGGGAGTGCGAGTGAGCATTTTTGAGCTCAAAGAGGCAGTCATAGAGGCAGTCATGGAGCCCTTAATCAGGGAGGAATCTTCTCTCCCCTAGCAAGGCATGATGGCCAAGTGGCGCCTCTGCATGCTCATTCACAAGAGACCCTCAAGTCTATAAAATGGTGAGTCTTCTCACCCCAAAAATGGATAGAGCAGGAGCATTTGGAGCAATGGAGTGCTGCCGAATTACATCCTCACCCCTCACTTGTGCTTCTTACATCCTTGATCTCTCTTTTGGAAGGGAGGTTATTGGGTGAACATTGGAAGCGCAATCCGGACCCAAAACCCAAATATTTGGCCACAATACCCCACCCAATTTGTTGACACAACCCCCTAGGAGGTTTTGGACCCATCCCAAGTGGATTGGTGCCGAAACCAAGCCCCAAACGATGGGCGTCCCTGCCCCAGGCGCCCCCCGCACTACTGTAGTCCTAATCGCCCCACCCCGGAGTGATTAGAAATCTGTAGTATATTTCCTTACTATTCCTTTTGCATTTTATTTTATGTCTTTCATATATGCTGCCATTCAAATTTCATGCTATTATGATGAGTTTTGACTGTGTTTTCATTGCTTTTCGCTTTCACTAACATACAGGGAGCATTTTCGGATACAGGGTGATCGAGGCCGAATCTGCAAAATCCGACCTTCTGGGTCATCTCAAAATGCCCCATTTTTCCTAACCCCAACTTTGCAGGTGTTTTGGAGGCCTCTAGATGGGACATTTAGGAGGTTGCCTTCTAACATTTTATGACAGTCCTAATCGTCCCACCCCGGAGCGATTAGAAATCTACAATAGATTTCTTGACTGTTCCTTTTGTAGTGTGTTCATGATGGTGTTTGCATGCTTCTATCCAAATTTCATCTTATTCTGACATGTTTTGATTACCATTTTTATTATTTCATGCATGCATTAACCGGAGGCCTTGGGGATTGCATATTTCCCTCCATCCGTAGGTGCTACTAATCATTTGCTATTTCTTTGAATGTAGGATATCAACACCGGAGGGGAAGCAAGGAACTATAGATGCATTCATGCAAGCGGTGGTGACATTTGGCCCACCCATTTCAAATGTGGGCACGCGGAAGATCCCGAAGGGAAGTGTACCATCCATGGTGTAACAAAGCTATATCTAACGCTCCTAGCTCCTAAAAAGGAAGGAGACGTATTGTAACCTAGTCTCAAAGAAAAATTAATAAAAATAAGGGCTGCACTTTACATTTTCTTTATATCTCATTTCAGTTCATTTGTTTTCCCTTTTTCATGCACTTTAGTCCTTTGTTCATTTGTAGGACTTAGCATTTCACATGCTTTTGTTTGCACCGCACCCGGTATGCCTATGGGCTTCCGTATCCTCATGATTTCAGTGGTGATCATGGTGGGACCCTATCCCTTGATTTTGGGATCAAATTTTTGATCAAAATTGTGTGTTTTTGCTTTCAAGTGTTAATCCTTCAAGCGTTGGACTACTGCTCATGCCACCCTATGATGAATACAGACTAGAATTCATGCCACCCTGGGATGAATAAGGCATTCATCCCACCCTATGATGAATACAGATCTGCTATTCATCCCACCCCGGGATGATTAGCTCTCTATGCAATTTTTGAGCAGAAACTCAGGGGCATCTAGTGTGGGTAGAGAAGAGGTAGGTTGTCTAAACACTCTCTATAATTTTTTATCTCTATTTCTATGATTTTTCTATTTCTTTGCTTGCATAGGAAATTTTACTGCATGTTTCCTTTCTTTGCACAAGTAAAAATAACCACACACACCATGAGATAATCTAAACATCAAGGCATTGGTCGTAAAACCCCAACACTTGATCAAGACCAACGGTGGATTTCATCACCACCTTGGCTTGAATTTTGCATACATAACCCTGATCGCTACTATTGCTAGACGTAAATCCTGATGAAATCTGACCAAGTGTAGTTGGGGTGATTCCCAATGCATGAGGATAAGTCTTCTATGGTAGGTGTCAAAAATAGGGTGATTCCCCTTTCATACCGCCTATGTTCCACGTACTGTTATGCTCTCGCGTACCAATAGTTTCCCTCACGTAAGGGTGGGTATATTGAGAGGTTCGGTATAATGGCCTAGCAGTGGTATATTGAAGGGGTGACCATTTTGGGAGACATAAGAGCCCTCATATTGCATGTACAACAAAATTTTCTTTACAAGGTTTTCAAACAAAAATCAAAACACACTAAACCAGATTTAGGGCACACTTTTAATCCATAAACGAGATAATCACTTCTTTGTTTGTGTGGCTCCTATTTGTTTAGTGTAGCATAAAAAATTGTAAAGAAGATAAAAACGTACGCATCTTTTAGAGAAACACCACCATGGTGTACACCCGTAGCCAAGCCCAATCACGGGCAGAAGCTATGAAAAGTGTACAAGGGGGCACAAGTCACCTCCGCTATAGCCCCAAGGACTTGGTCATACCACCTTGGTGGCCTGACCCACAAAATAGTCCACATCATACCATGACGGAATGGGACTATAGAGGCACCCCTTCGAGGGGCACTCCCATTCAACATAGACCCTTTTAGGAGGAGTCCTTACACGTGGCACTCAACATAGATGGGAAGGCTCCCTTAGACACTCGTTATGAGTGGCCACCATGCAATGAAGTGCTAGAACAGCATAGGGTCCATAAGGAGGGGCCACATGATTACATCATCCCTCCTCTACCCCTTATTACTATCAAAAACAATAGGCCAAATCTAGAGCACAAGGCTCTTCAGACAGGGCGAGCCAACTCTGCCCGCCCCTTTCACATATACGAAAGGGAGCATGAGGAAGACCACTACATTCCTCAAGAGCAATACACAATGTGGGAACAATGCGCTTCCACACCTGCTATTTATCAGGATCACCTACTGAGGCCAGAGCCTCGGGTGAATGTCGCTAACCTCGATAGAGGGAAGTGACCTATAGAGATCTCGGATCACCATGACCGAGATAGATGTGTAGGGGAGGCATCTAGGCCTCCTAGACTCAAGACGATGGAACAAATCGACTTGGCATTTGCCAAACATGTCACCCATCGAGCGCAAATCATGTAGCTTGAGCAAGATCAACAATAGTTAGAGCACCTGTATCGCCTTAGCAAAGAGCGCATTCGACATCAGACAGATGAGTTGCTCCAGAACACTATGCCTGAGAGGGTCCCAACCCCTCGCACGCATAGGACAGAGTTGTATGAGAGGCACAACCCCTTGGTGCGAGACAAGTCTCCATGACCTTATCAAATGTTGCCTCCAAGACCTCCTAGACCTGAGCGGGAGACCACCCCTAGAGCCAATGATGGGCACCCTCTGCGGGCACCCACCCATGTTTATAGGTCATGCCCAGGAACTCCTCAAGAAGCCTATGAGGAATTTGAGCAAGAAGAAGAGTGGGCTGAAATGCCCTACCAAGGCAGGGGGTGCTACCCGACTACCCCTCCATAGGCCTCAAGTTCCCCGTAATTCGCAATGGGAACAAACCAAGGAGGAAGAGATCAAATATTTTGATGCATACAAAGTGCTACTAGAGCGCTTAGAGTCTATGGAGACCAAGACTTCTGGGCCCCAAAAGCCCACTTTACGCCAACTCCGCAGTCACCCTGTGCATCCTTCAATGCCTGCACCCCCATACCCTGAACACTTTAAAATGCCTCAATTGGCAATCTTTAGAGGGGAGGAGGATGCCCAAGAGCACGTGACAAGATTCCTGAGCCAATGCTTTGGCATTCAGGACAATGATGCTTTGCTTCTAAGAACATTTATAACCATGTTCGTAGGCCCTGCCTCGGATTGGTTTACCCAGTTGCCGAAGCATAGCATCAGTAACCTGGACCAGCTAGTGGACGCATTCCTCGAATGTTTCACCTTTAATACCAAGAAGAAGGCATCATTAAGTGACCTAGCTAGCCTCAGGAAGTATGAGGAAGAGACCATGGTGGCTTATGGAAATCGGTGGAGGACGTTGCTTTCAAAGCTACCTTACCTCCCTCCCATGGCCGACCTGACCCAAATGTTCTCGAAAAGTTGTTTGAGGTCGATCTCCATGCTATTGCAACTACAGCAATATGCCACTCTCGAGGAAGCCCTGGCACAAGCCAGAATCATTGAGGAGATCAAGATACAGGATGGCGAGATTGCCAAGCCATGCAAGAAAGAGTGGCCCAAAAATGCCAAAACTGGGTCAACGCAACCGAAACCCGCCATGGTCAATCAGGTTGCTATAAACATACCTAAGCCTGCACAAGCAATACAGCCCCCAAAGGCTAATTATCAGGAAGTTCCTCTTGACACCTATGAAAAGGAAAATCATAGGCAAGAGCAAAATTAGCAGCGTCACCCTAGGCGACAATTCACACCCTTCACAGAGTCTAAAGACTCCTTGTTTGACCGCTTGTCCATGGAAAACTTGATAAACCTGCCAGAAAGTCGACCCGTAGACCCCAACGTGCCAAAACCCAAGGGCTATAGGGAAGACTTGTATTGTAGATTTCATCGATAGAAAGGACATGACCTTTACGCATGTTGGAAGTTCAAAAGCTTAGTGCAAGACCTAATAGACAACAAGATGCTAGCGGTGGATAATCCCGTTGCGCCAAACAACCAACAGATGGAGGTCTTCAAAGACCCCCTACCTGCCCATGATGTGCAGGCAAAGACCCTTCAAGTCAATGAGGTGACACAGAACTACCCCATGCAGGGGTATGTAGGGATGATAAGCATAGTGACTCGAAACAAGAGGTACCCAAGCACAGCTGCCCCACGGTGGCTACAGGAGAGGTTCCATCAATGTCACAACCTCAACAACACCCTACACAACCTCCCCCACCTAGACCAGTGGCCATGATTTGGACTAAACTTACCCAAAGTTTAAGGACCACGTCGGCTAGGCTCTCCATCTACGAGCTCATCCAACAATCATCGCCCCATCGGGAGGCTCTAATGGAGATATTAAAAGCCATCGAGCTGCAGCCCCATGAAGCAAACTCTTTCAACAACTTTGTGGGACATGTAAAATGATGTACAGAACTAGTCATCACCTTTAGAGAAGATGAACTAAAATCGGTGACTGGTGATATGGTGGATCCACCCCTGCACGTCATTGCATGGGTCAACGAGATTCCATTTAAGAGGGTGTTGGTGGACACTGGCTCATCCAATAATATAATCACAATAGCGGCATTGAAACACCTCAAGTTGCCAGCATCTCACATTGTGGCCTCCACCTATACCCTTCGAGCATTCAATGACGCGATATGCTCGATGGTTGGCACAATTGTCCTGCCCATCCAAGTGGGACAAAATACTATTCCTACATTGTGCCACATTCTGGAAGGTGAGATGGCCTACAATATTTTACTAGGCCGGCCTTGGATCAGGGACATGAAGTGTGTCCCTTCGATAGCCCATCAATGCCTAAAGTACACATACGAAGGGCAAGTGCATGTAGTCCCGATAGACTTAGAGCCCTTCAAGTATTGCAATGTGGTGTAGCTGATGCCACAATCGACCCTTCCATCGACACATTTGGACTTTCAGTTGAATCCATCCAAACAGGGTCCGATTCCGCATACATCCCCATTATTAAGTACCTCAAATCCCTAGTCGGGTCCATCTTCATCATCTGGTCCTTCACCAATGATGCCACCTACGATGGCCACACCGAAGGACAATGGGAAGAAACCCCTGGAAGAGGCACCGCCATCAGTCTCAACCATCTCTACCGAAGAGGTGCCTAGCCGAATGGAAGTCGAGATGCCTAGTTCACCCGACATGGAGTGGACTCAGGAAGAACTCCCATTCCCTCCCCCTCAACCACCAACGATCACCATTGAGATGGCCAATACGGGCCTGGGGGAGTATCTAGTGTGGAACATTGTAGCAACACCCACGCTTGAGTCCATGCAGGACATGGGGAGACCTCGCCTCCCCATCGACACTATTGTCCCTTTGGGCTACCCACCAAACCAGACAAATTTTGTATATGGGGGCCTCGACAATGACATTGAACCTTACCCGCAAGAGGAAGAGGATGAAGAGCCCTTTGTCGAGAATGTCAACTATCTGTCCAACCCGGAATTCACTTTGAAATATCTTGGCCAATGTAATTGGCATGGATATGGGTTGGGCAGATATGAACAAGGGGTGCACATTCTTTGTCAACCAAGATATCAGATGTCGTACGACAAATTAGGAGTAGGGTTCAACCACCCTTTACCCCTTGACATCTTGGTAGAGAACATGCAAGGCCTAGGGATAGGCAACAAGGATGGGTTGGCACAAGATCCATATGCCAATCCTAACACAACGTACACATTGGGGGATTATCTCCCATTGTTAACAACCAACCTTGTTGACCTCAACAACCCTTTCCCTTCGATCGAGAAAGGAGAAAGTTTGAGGACTCACCTACAAGAGGGATATAGACAAGGTCAAGAAGGATCTTCAGAAGATGAGTCAGAGTATGAGGTAGCACCTTGGGACCCTTTCGAGTCCGATAGCAATCACTCGCAAGTGATGCCCATAGATGATTATCAAGAGGACTTCATGGCGATGTTCCCCTTGAATGCTCCAATCGAGCAAATGCCACCTCAAGAGAATCAGGTCCTCCCATAGAGAGCGGAACAACCCCGATGGGACCAAATTAACTTGCTCGAGCAGAATGAGCCTCACATGCCACAAATAGCTATCGGAGCCAATGAAGGCCTATGGATATCTGATAGCGATTATGAAGATGAGACTGAGATGGCATATCTCAATCATATGCAGCAACAATACCCCATGGACATTGATGACATGTTTGAATAGCTAAACATGGGGCCAAGGCATAGGTGGCACCTAAACCAAGCACAGTTGGACCAACTACTGCACCCGCCACTTCAGGCATACAGAGAGCACCCTCCACCCAGAGACCTTATAGAGCCATCAGTGCCAAGGGTAGACCCTATCCTTTTATCCGCACATAGGGCCGATCCATTTGTGCCAATACCCACAGAGCCAGATCCGGAGCACAAAGATCACCAAGGATGTCCGAGTCACCACCCGCGTGGTAATGGAGACCAAATTCACTTCATCAACATGATCTCCATTGACTTAACCACCCCCATCCGCAATCCAACCGATCCAGCATGACCATTGTATCTAAACCTAGATGCCATAGACTGGGATCATGCTAACTCGCCACCATCTCCATCAGAGTACTGGCCTTGCGGTGAGATGCTTCATTTCACCCCAAGACCAACTCAGGATATCTTCCATGCTGAAGAGGAACCCGACGTTCCAAACGTAGATCTAAATTTAGCAAATGATATCCACCTGATCCCAACTCCACACCAGTTGGAGGATGGGTCCCACATGTCAGTCGAAGAGATGACTGACGTAGACATCGGCTCTGATCCAATGAATCCATAAATCATTAAGCTGGGGGTAAGTCTATCCCTCGAAGAGCAAGCCGATTACATTGCCCTTCTCAAAGAGAAGAAGGAGGTTTTTGCATGGTCCTACAAAGACATGTCGGGGCTAGACCCGTAGCTAGTCATGCATAATCTAACGCTTGATCCGACAATCAAGCCAGTCAAGCAAAAACTACGTAAGATGCACCCAATAGTAGCCTTAATGGTCAAATATGAGCTACAAAAGTTGTTGGATGCATAGTTTGTCATCTGCATGGATTACCCACCATGGCTGTCCAACATGGTACCCATCAAGAAGCCTGATGGGAGGATTCACATATGCACCAATTTTTGAGATCTAAACAAAGCGAGTCCCAAGGATGATTTCCCCTTGCCTAGCATCGATGCATTGGTAGATGCTACAGCAGGCCATGAAATGCTTTCCCTCATGGATGGTTTCTTGGGATACAACCAGATTCGTATCAATCCCGATGATCAACTCAAAATGGCGTTCACAATGCCTTGGGGGACATTTTGTTATAAGGTCATGCCCTTTGGCCTTAAAAATGTTGGCGCCACCTACCAACGCGCTATGACATACATCTTCCATGATCACATGCATAAAACTTTGGAAGATTATATGGATGATCTGTTGGCCAAATCTCTTTTGTGCCTAGATCATCTCGATGACTTAAGCAAGATCCTCGATCGCCTCATCGAACATAAAGTCAGACTAAACCCCAAGAAGTGCGTATTTGGCATCACATCTAGAAAACTCTTGGGTTTCATAGTCTCAAAATGAGGAATCGAGGTAGATCCAAACAAAGTCAAGGCAATCCTTGAGATGCTTCCCCCAACCACCATCAAGCAGCTCAGAAGCTTGTAGGGAAAGGTCGCGTCAATCAAGCGCTTCATAGCATAGCTATCTGACAAGTGCCGACCCATGAATAAATTATTACACAAGGGGGTAGCATTTCACTGGGATGACGAGTGCCAGTCAACCTTCGATGACATTAAACAATACTTGGCTTCGCCACCAGTATTGGCACCACCTAGACCAGGAGTGTCATTCTATTTATACATCTCAACTACTGAGGTGGCACTGGGCGCCATGCTAGCCTAAAAAAATGAACTACACAAAGAGCAGGCTACTTACTATCTTAGCCGCACCCTGGTCAGTTATGAACTTAACTATGCATACGTTGAGAAGCTATGCTTAGCAGTGGTATTTGCTACCAAAAATCTATGCCACTACATGTTGAGCAATACGACGTATGTTGTGTCTAAGGAGAATCCATTATGGTACATGATGAGTCATACTTATCATAGTAGCCGCATGGAAAAATGGATCATGTTGTTGATGGAGTTTGACATCGAATTCATTGGACAGAAGTCCATCAAAGGTCAAGTCATCATCGATCAACTAGCAGAGGCTCCTCTCGAAGATGATCAGCCTCTGACCGTAGAGCTACCCGATGATGGGGTCTTCCATGTCTCAGAATCGCCAGATTCTGATGAGCCTGAGTCACAGGCCGACATAACCCTATTTTTTGATGGTTCTAAATGTGAGCAAGGGGGTGGCACGAGAATTGTATTCTTCACACCACAAGGGGCTCCAATGCCTCTATCATTTAAACTTGATTTCTCATGCACCAATAACAATGTTGAATATGAAGCCTTGCTCATAGGTCTTCAGACAACAATCACCATGAACATCAAATGCTTGAACATCTTTGGTGATTCGCTATTAATTGTCAACCAAGTAAAAGGGGTATTCCAATGCAAATGCCCAGTTCTGTAGGCCTACAAAGCCCTTGTGGACAAATTCCTAGAAAATCTTGAATGGTACGACATCGAGGCACTCCCTCGATCATCGAATCATTTTGTGGACACTATGGCCTCCTTGGGGTCACTAATCCCGCAAGACCCTTCTGGTGAGATGACAACCATTCAAGTCAAAACATTATCGCAATCCATGATGGAGCATGCAAGCTCTGACCTAACGCCAGGAATCCACCTGATCCAGATTGAACCATCTCAGGATAAGTTCTCTCGAATCCATGATAGTCTGAATCATGCCAACTAGGGGTCCTTGTTCTCCCCAACCCCTCTCAATAGCAACACAACGCTATTTTTACAAATTCGTTCCCGCTCAGCTTTTGCTAGGGATGAACTTCAAGAGGGATTGGCAGTTCATACCATCGAGGTTTTTGATCAGCAGGATTGGTACACACCCATAAGAGACTACCTCAAGCTAGGTAACCTCCCACTTGGATTGACGCACGCCATAAAAATATCATTCAAATAGAAAGTGGCAAAACATGTCTTGCTAGGAGACATTTTGTACCATCGGAGCTACGAAGGAATCCTCCTCCATTGCTTGGACCAACAGGAGTCCGCTTGGGCGATCACCCAAGCGCACGATGGTACATGCGGTGGCCACTTCAATGGTATGGCCATCGCAAAGTGCATTCTTTGCATGGGCTATTATTGGCCATATTTAGAGTGAGATTGTTGCGTGTATGTAAGGAAGTGCATAAAATGTCAACACCATGCTAATTTGACACACGTACCTTCTCAGGCCTTGCAGTCAATCCAATCGGCTTGGCCATTTTCATAGTGGGGCTTAGATCTAATCGAAAATATCTCCCCTGTATCTTCAAGCCATCACACGTTTATCATAATGGCCATAGAGTACTTCACCAAGTGGGTGGAAGCAATTTCGCTTACCTCTACGATTGGACCCCGCATTACGGAGTTTATTTTACATAACATCATATGTCATTTTGGTATTCCATCCAAGATCATCTCGGATAATGGGACGTCATTTAAAAACAAATATGTGCATGCTTTGACAACAAAGTACAAAATTTAGCATAATTTTTCAACACCCTATTATCCGTAGGCAAATGGGCAAGCAGAGGCGTCAAACAAAATGCTAGTTGCCATCCTTAAAAATATGGTCACAGATAGTCATAAGGATTGGCACATTCAAATCCCACTTGCTCTTTGGGCTTATCGCACTAGCATTCGGATGCCCATCAGGGCAACTCCATTTTTGTTGGTGTATGGCTCCGAGGCAGTCATGCCTCTCGAGTTGGAAATACCTTCCCTACGCATATCAATGCAAGAGTTCATCGATGATGACACTGCATGGCAGGCCCGGTTAGACCAGCTTACGTTGCTCGATGAATGATGCATCAATGCTCTCGAGCATTTACGTATCTATCAAGAGTGACTTAAGAAAGCATACAACATGAAAGTTCACCTGAGGGACTTTCAGGTTGGTGACTTGGTCTTAAAAGAGAACCAACAAAATTCTAACTTGCCACCCCATCTAAGGGACAAGTTCATGGCAAATTGGTTAGGTCCTTATGTAATTGATAGTAAAATAGGACCTGGAACATACCGGCTCACCTCTCTTGAAGGAATCAAGGAACTAGAACCCTTGAACATCAGTCATTTGAGGCCATTCCACATTTAGAGAGCCATAGCCCACCCCAAAAGCTCCAAGGATTCCCACAATCGCTTGGTCAAACCAAAAAAGCTCCAAGGATTCCCACAATCGCTTGGTCAACCCAAAATGCCCCAAAGGTATCCATAATCCCTTTGGTCAACCCAAAAGCTCCAAGGATTCCCACAATCACTTGGTCAACCCAAAAATGCTCCAAGGATTCCCACAATCACTTGGTCAACCCCAAAATGCCCCAAAGGTGCACATAATCCCTTTGGTCAAACCAAAAGCTCCAAGGATTCCCATCATCGCTTGGTCAACCTAAAATGCCCCAAAGGTATCCATAAACTCTTTGGTCAAACCAAAAGCTCCAAGGGTTCCCACAATCGCTTGGTCAAAAACAAATATTCAAAAACAAACAAAAACAAAAGATAATAAAAAATAACAAAAAAATTGCATCTCACTTCCATGCATACTCTTAAAAATAAAAAAACAAAAATATAATAAACTGCATTAGGCATCGCATCCATACATGGCATATTTGCTGGTCATACACGTCATAAGCACCATAGACTGTAATTGCTAGGCAATTCCATCATTTTCCACATTCAGTCCATTTTGTAAACACATCCATCCAGAATAACGCCATCCACATTTTTTTATCATAGTCAGTTGTCTGCTAATGTCTTTAGGGTTTTTCGTCATTCAGCTGTCTTTAGATTTCTAGCCAAAAGTTGTACAAAGTCAGACAGATTTTACAAAGGTAGAGTTTTACTTGGATCACACCTCATTACGTAGCATCCCCACACAAGTTAAAACACATAAAAATTCCCAAGTTGTGTGAATGCAAGAGAAACCTACAAAGCAGTCTAGGGTACCATAGGTGAAAGGTTAGCCCTGCTCATCCCCCTATGCGAATGGTTCGAGAATGCTGAGAATTGACAAAAGGACAAGCTCTTCCCCATCCAATTCCCCATAATAAATAGTGGTTTTCACCACTAACAAAAAACCCAAAACACCTTTGATCCCCAAAGTCGTAAGGATTCATACTACATGCCCCTGACAAGGATGGGTAGTCATCCCCAAGGCCTAAAAGATCAATGCCATTACATAATCAGATCCCCAATCACCTTTGGTCCCCAAAGTCATAAGGATTCATACTACATGCCCCTGACAAGGATGGGTAGTCATCCCCAAGGCCTAAAATATCAATGCCATTACATAATAATATCCCCAATCACCTTTGGTCCCCAAAGTCATAAGGATTCATACTACACGTCCCTAAACAGGATGGGTAGTCATCCCCAAAGCCAAAAGGGATCAATTCCATTCGCAAGCCAAAAACCTACGAGCTCAACTTTGAAACCTAAAATGCAAAATCAAATAATAGTGGTTATCACCACTATTCAAACCCCTTGCTCAAAAAGAAAAACAAAAGAAAAAATAAACAGTGATTTTCATCACTATGTATGAGAGCAAGTATCCCAACAAGTTGAGCAACCGAAAGACGCCTGAGCTTGAATCCCTAGAATTCTCAGCATTCAAAAAACCATCTAGGTGATCCTCATTACGGGTTTGGTGGACAACCTACCTAGCAATGGTGGTATCCTAAATGCATGACGATATGTCTATCACATTAGCTTTGCATGTGAGCAGACCAATGTTTGCATGTGGATGAGCTAGCTTATGGTACCTTAGATTGTCCTATGGATTAATCTTACTAAATACAACAAAGGAGTTAGTGGAGCTAATTAGGTGATCCTCAATACAAGTTTGGTGGACAGCCTACCTGGCACTGGCGGTATCCTGACAAATACCACATAAACAAATTCAATCGCACACACAAGGATGTGAAATAACTTGGTCAAACTCAAGTCTGATTCATACCTTGTTCAAAAGTCTTGTAAGATAAATGTACAGTCTTGGCTAGTTAGTTAAAGCATCTGAGTCTCAAAAAAACCTTAACTACATTCTAAAACAAATGTTGTACATGTCCATTCTTGCATCACCATCAAAAAATACAAAACAAAAAAATTTACACATAGACATCTAAATTCATCACATAGTACGAAAGCCAGTAAATCCTGTACAGTCTATGGTGCCACCGACAAGTTATCAACAAATCATTCCATCCATTCCATATGCATACATCATATAATTAGAAACATCGCATTCATAATAACACATGCATACATCAACTAACTAAAATGTGCATAAAATAAACAATAAATCATGACAAGTGTATAACCAAAAAGAAATTCATGTATATATATCACCAAAATGCCCGTAGGCTACAATAAGTCGGTCCTCTGACCTCACAAAAACATCAAAAACTCAAAAACCCCAAGCCTAGGGAGTCGGCCACCATGATCACGTAGGATCGGTGTGACTGGAACTACCCCTAGTGGTGTGGGTCCTATGGGACCTCTCGGGTGGCTCTTCCAGCCCCGCATCATGCCCACTAGCGCTGCCCTCACCCACCCACCTGCGATGAGAGGAAGCAGACTGCTCAGTCTCACTATCTCTCGTTCGATGCGAAGATCCACCTCCAGTGAGCTCAGGTAACTGCCCACCGAGGTGGATAATATCTGCCTCCAAATCCAATCGATGTCGGACCCAATCCACCTCCCATCGATGGTACATAGCCAATGCATCATCACATTATGCCAACTGAGTCCGCAGGAGATCCTTCTCCCATGAAGCATCTATGTCCCCATCCCATCGATGGTACGTAGCCAATGCATTCTCCCACTTCACCAACTGAGTCCGTAGGAGATCCCTCTCCTGTAGAACCTCCCCATGCTCCTCATCTCATCTCCATAGTAGATCCTCCAATCATGCTATCTCAACGCGATACCTAGCCCCCATGTCCCCTGGAACTGCCTGAGGCATGGGCATCTCTAGGACGATGGGCTGCTCTGACACCCACTACTCCAGAACGTCCTATATATCTGGCTGCTCCGGAACCCCTAGGTCATCCCCAGTCAAGTCGTCAACCTCCACCATATCCGCATCATCGAGCGGAGCTCCCCAACCCTCCCTCGATGCCTTCGCATCCTCACCACCTACTGTCGCATCCGCGCCTCCTAGAGGCCCCTCACCCCACCATCGCCGCATCGTCCACCACTGGTCATACTCTGTAGTCACCCCGACATTGTCCACATCGGGGACATCGATCACTGCATCCGACTCCTCACCCAACGGCTCAATGATCGGCCAGGCCAGAGTCCTCTCGTCGCCCCGACATCGATAGATCAAAGGCTCACCAGGCAATCCCTGGTGCACCCCAAACTATCGAGTCACCCAACGTACGGAAGTACTCCTGCTCGATCCCATGCCACCCGATCAGCCACCTCCCCTCACCCACCGGAGCCACTCCCCAGCCTCAGGCTAGGCTAGACAGTCCCGATATGGATGCCAGAACACCTCCCCTAGAGCAAGACGCGAGAAGGCATCGACATAGTGCCCTACGACACCTGCCCACCATCGACTCTGCCCCTGCTCCTCTGACCTCCACCATAGAGTAGCATAACCAATCTCCCTATCCACCATCTCTACCCGAGTGGTCCAAGGCAATCCCTACGGCCGCTCCACAGCTATGTGCTGCCACCCCCAGCACTGCAACAGGTAGCTGCATCCAATCCCCTTTCACCTTCGATAATGGACCTCGTACAACTCATCATAAAGCTATGCCAGTAAGGTCTGACCCCACCTCATAATCAGTGGCACTGAGGTCGGACACTCCACAAGTCTAAACACCACCTCAAGCAGGTTCCAAGGGAACCTCACACCTGAGGAGTCGGGAAGCAGCATGTTGGAGATGAGAGTCATGAGCAGTGCATGCCTCACTCCCAACACGCCCTTCTCTAGCCACCACCGCACCAAAATCTTACCAATCAGGAAGTCCCCCTCTACCCTCTCCACCGCCTCATCCACCCCCATCTCTGTCGCATGCCCAAAGCACCGTGTCAACACCATCATCCATTGATCACGAGGAGTAGTCCGAATGGGCAGCCCATCTATCAAAATCCATAAAATCTGATAAACGTCCTCTAGAGTCACTATCATCTCCCCTATTGGGAGATGAAAGGTGTTGGTGGAGGATCCCACAAATTGATCAGGAGTCAGATATGCCCGATCCCCCACCATAAGCTCTAACCGAGTCACCTGCTTGAGCCCAAGGGCATCAAGCCACTCCCAATCCGCCATAGTCAGCACCTCCCACGCTTCAGAGAACACCGTCGGCTGACGGTACCGACTCTTCACCACCTACAAAACAAAAAACCACAAAAACATTAAAACATGACAACAAAAATAAACTGTACAAGCAACATTAACAAAATGTACAACAAAAACATTCTAAAATTCAAATAAACTACAACTAAAACAAATATACAACAATGTATACAAATTGTACAACAAAAACATTTAATAAACTGTACAACAACATTGACCAAATGTACAGTACAAACATTCAAAACAAAAAAATCGATGAACAACGCAAAATAAAACAAAATTTTAACCTAGGGTTTTTAACTCTAGTTTAAACAAAAAAAAAAATTTAAACCTAGGGTTTTTAACTCTAGTTTAAACAAAAAAAAAAAAAACAAAATTTAAACCTAGGGTTTTTAACTCTAGTTAAAAAAAACAAAAAAAAAAAATTTAAACCTAGGGTTTTTAACTCTAGTTAAAAACAAAAAACAAAATTTAAACCTAGGGTTTTTAACTCTAGTTTAAACAAAAAAAATAAACCTAGGGTTTTTAACTCTAGTTAAAAAAAAAACAAAATTTAAACCTAGGGTTTTTAACTCTAGTTTAAAAAAAAAAAATTAACCTATTTTTAACTCATTAAAAAAACAAAATTTAAACCTAGGGTTTTTAACTCTAGTTTAAACAAAAAAACAAAATTTAAATCTAGGGTTTTTAACTCTAGTTTAAACAAAAAACAAAATTTTAAACCTAGGGTTTTTAACTCTAGAAAAATTACAACAAAAATTTTAACCTAGGGTTTTTAACCTTAGTTTAAACTTAATACAAAAAACAAAATAAAAACAATTTTTTAAAACTAGGGTTTTGATCTTAGTTTAAACAACGCCACACAAAATACAAATACAAAACACTTAAACTAGGGTTTTAATCTTAGTTTAAACAGAAAAATGAAATACAAAATAAATAAATTACGGTTTTGAACTGTAAAATAAAAACAAACAAAATAAAGAGGAGCACCTACCAGTCTTGCCTCGGCTCCGCCACTCGATGATCCGGTCCGTGAACTCATGGTATCCATGAAATCTCGACAGCGCTCCGCTACGCAGACTCGAACTCCTCCTCACAACTCCAAATCGCCAGAAAAACAAAGTGCAAATGAGCCCAAAACCTAGTTTTGGCCCTTATATAGGCTTTTAGGCCTGTAATCATTCCACCCTAGGATGAGCGCTCTAGTTAGCACTCGTCCCACCCTAGGACGATTACAAAACTGGTATTCATCCCACCCTAGGATGATTACAGAGCAAGAAAATCAAAAACAACAAAAACTGCATCCAAAATGCACCAAAAACAACAATAAAATTGCCGAACAAAGGCGCCTTTGCGCCTAACATTCTTGGCATCCAAAACCGACATTGGGGTCACAAATCCTCACTATCCTACTCCCTAAGAAGGCTACCATAGTCGGACCGCTCCACGGGAGGAAGGATTTTCGACAATTTCATCCCCAAAAGGCGTCACAAAAAGGGTCCAAACCCACCCAAAAATAGCAATAAAATTGCCAAACAAAGGCGCCTTTGCACCTAACATTCTTGGCATGCAAAACAGATGTCAGGGCCACAAATTATCAATATTCTACTCCCTAAGAAGGCTACCATAGCTGGACCGCTCCACGGGAGGACGAATTTTTGACAATTTTAGACCCAATAAGCGTCACAAAAAGGGTTAAAACCCACCAAAAATAGGTCAGATTGTTGGGAAACTGCATAAGCATTCAACGGAAAACAACTGAAGGCACCCTTACAAAAGTCATCTTGGGTCAAGTGACTCGTCACTTTTCTCATTTCGGTCATTCCCTCATCGATTCGTCGCTTGAGGGGGTAGTCACACTTAGTCACCAACCAACAAATACACACCCAATCAAGGAAATGGCATGCATTCAAAGAATCATTGACAAAGACAATCACGCTCCTGCTTGGGGCAGCAAACAAGCAATTATCACAAGCTGATCAAACACTTGGCATTCTAGAATCATGAACTCAAGGTTCCCATAGACAAAAGGTTGCGCCCTTTGCCTATTCATGACTGAACAATGTCCAAGATCAAGTAACACCTCACCGAAAAAGGTTAACACTTGAATTAAGCTCCTTAGCTCGTCAGAAGCAAGGATTCAAGAATGCGTGCCCTTTCCATACTTGGGGCATCAAAATTTGGTTAGGTTACTGAGAAACCCTAATCATTAGTGCTTTGGTTATCTATTTTTGCTCAGCACTGCGCCACGCACAACGCATCCCAAAAAGGGGCATCTATAGACACCAAAACAACACCAATCCGATTATGTGACGACAAGCACTGATCGAATTGACATACATAGCCCCTAGGGCAGCCCCCAGAGGTTAAAAAGTGGTCCTAACCACTCCCACAATAGTTTTGGAAGGTCAGAGGTCAATTTGGCACCTTTTAGGCACTCTGCTCCCTACTCGTTCCACCCTGGGATGATTACAAACCGGTATTCGTCCCACCCCGGGACGATTAGCAGCATTCGCTCCAGGGTGGGGCGAATAGCAGGTTTGATGGGAAAAAGGTCAAACCTTGACAAATGGCAGCTCAGATCCACCACTCAACTCCACCTTCAATGCATGGGAGTGCGAGTGAGCATTTTTGAGCTCAAAGAGGCAGTCATAGAGGCGAGTCATGGAGCCCTTAATCGGGGGGGAATCTTCTTCCCCCTGGCAAGGCATGATGGCCAAGTGGCGCCTCTGCATGCTCATTCACAAGAGACCCTCAGGTCTATAAAATGGTGAGTCTTCTCACCCCAAAAAAGGATAGAGCAGGAGCATTTGGAGCAACGGAGTGCTGCCGAATTACATCCTCACCCCTCACTTGTGCTTCTTACATCCTTGATCTCTCTTTTGGAAGGGAGGTTATTGGGTGAACATTGGAAGCACAATCCGGACCCAAAACCCAAATATTTGGCCACAATACCCCACCCAATTTTTTGACACAACCCCCTAGGAGGTTTTGGACCCATCCCAAGTGGATTGGTGCCGAAACCAAGCCCCAAACGGCGGGCGTCCTGCCCCCGGGTGCCCCTCGCACTACTGCAGTCCTAATCGCCCCACCCCGGAGTGATTAGAAATATGTAGCATATTTCCTTACTATTTCTTTTGCATTTTATTTTATGTCTTTCATATATGCTGCCATTCAAATTTCATGCCATTCTGATGAGTTTTGACTGTGTTTTCATTGCTTTTCGCTTTCACTAACATACAGGGAGCATTTTTAGATACAGGGCGATCGAGGCCGAATCTGCAAAATCCGACCTTCTGGGTCATCTCAAAATGCCCCATTTTGCCTAACCCCAACTTTGCAGGTGTTTTGGAGGCCTCTGGATGGGACATTTAGGAGGTTGCCTTCTGACATTTTATGACAGTCCTAATCGTCCCACCCCGGAGCGATTAGAAATCTACAGTAGATTTCTTGACTGTTCCTTTTGCAGTGTGTTCATGATGGTGTTTGCATGCTTCTGTCCAAATTTCATCTTATTCTGACATGTTTTGATTACCATTTTAATTATTTCATGCATGCATTAACCGGAGGCCTTGGGGATTGCATATTTCCCTCCATCCGTAGGTGCTACTAATCGTTTGCTATTTCTTTGAACATAGGATCTCGACATCGGAGGGGCAGCAAGGAACTACAGATGCATTCATGCAAGCGGCGGTGACGTTTGGCCCGCCCATTTCAAATGTGGGCACGCGGAAGATCCCGAAGGGAAGTGTACCATCCGTGGTGTAACAAAGCTATATCTAACGCTCCTAGCTCCTAAAAAGGAAGGAGACGTATTGTAACCTGGTCTCAAAGAAAAATTAATAAAAATAAGGGCTGCACTTTACATTTGCTTTATATCTCATTTCAGTTCGTTTGTTTTCCCCTTTTCATGCACTTTAGTCCTTTGTTCATTTGTAGGACTTAGCGTTTCGCATGCTTTTGTTTGCACCGCACCCGGTACGCCTATGGGCTTCCGTATCCTCGTGCTTTCATTAACCAACCCCTTACTCTAGAGCAAGATTTCAATCTTGATTTTCCAAGTAGCATATTTTGGACCATTTAAGAAGGGCATATGTTGATCCATAACTATTCTGCCAAAATAATATCTTGCATATGGTTGTGACCAAAAACAACACCACCAATATAGAGATCTAGAAAACCCATTAAATTTGAAAAAATGATTGAAAATGCTTTCTCATGTAGAAGCTATGCTCTCAAAAATTTGGCTAAAAAAATAACACAAAATACCTCAAAAATCTTTAAAGAAAATCAAAACATACAATGAATAGGAGGCTACTACATGTTGCTATGTGAGTGGTTGGGGGTGACAACTATGTGCTAACTAGACAATGTATTAACGAATCGTGTGACACCAATTATCACGATTAGGGGTCTACCACTTGTACATTGGCTATGTAGGCCACTAGGCAAGGTACCAGTGAACCAAATTGTGCCACTCCTTACACTCTAATTAGCTCTAGGATCTACAATCCATAGTGCACCACTTGTCACATCTTGATTTGCCTAAATTTCATGTTTTGTCATGTCTGTTATTGACTATGTGAATATATAATCAAGCTTATTAGGATGGCAAATGTGATCTAGTATTTATACATGTAGAGTGACATACAACCTACTATATTAACCATTGTTTAACTTGCCATGTTGGCCCTTATACTGCCTACCATGTCATCATTCACATAGATCACTACATTGGTTATATAGAATTCCATGTCACCTGCTATGTGTTGCACCACATCATCTACCATGTCAGTTGTATAGACTTCCATGCCACTTGCTATGTGTTGTACCACATCATCTACCATGTCAGTTGTGTAGACTACCATGTTACCCACCACATGTCATACCGTATCAATTGTATAGACTACCATGTCATCAAGTGGCACATCATCAAGTACCACATTAGTATGTTTTTATTAAAAGGGGTGATGTTATCAAGTGCGACACCATCAACCTTCGTCATCTTATCTTTGAGATTGTTGACTTCATAAGTCATTAAATGGTTTGATACTTGGGGAAGTTTAAACTTGTGGCCTACTCTAATGCCAAGTGCTTTCACACAACTCCTGCTAACCAACATGGTAGACGTGCCTTCAATACATAAAAGGGTAATAACCCTTAAACCATTCTCATTTACAAAGTTCCCTCATTTGACTGTTGTGTATATGACATTAGCATTATGTACGCATCCACGTGTTTTTCTTGCTACCACTACATAGAATATTCCTTAGAATATTCTGAAATCTAAATTCAAATCTTCTTTTTTTTGGAGGAAAATTATTCAAATTTTCAAAGCACGAAAAATAGTGAGGTAAATTCTATATATGTGTTGAACTACAATTCGTTGAAATTTTGCAAAAAATCCAAAAATGCTAGCGATCTATTTGCATCTACTATGTTTTTTCCTACACAAGATTTTTGTTACTAATCAAAACATTCTCTCATGTATTTGCAACAAAAACGTTGCCAAATCATTTTAGCAACTTTGTTAAGCAGCTTAGACAGGGTTATGCATAGTGGTTATTTATCACCAAATTGGATAAAATTAGGATTTTCAAATTTTGGAATTGGCTAATATTTGGGACCCTTTACTAGGGCCTATTAGCCAAAAAAACTCGTGTGCAATTTTTTTTATTTGGGTTGATTCACCCAAATTTTTTACTAATTTGACCATTTTAAGTTTAAATTTCCAACATTACCCCTAATAATAGTGAACCTTCTACATGCGTTTGGACACTATTCACCTAGATTTTCAAATTGATTCGACAATTTTTTATAAATACATTTTAGGGCCAATCCCTTACACATAACCCTAGGTCTAAAGGTCTTTACCATTCATGAAAGGTTATCAATAACTATTATAGTACTAAGGGTTTGTCAAATAATGTTTTTTTTTTTTTAATTTACATGGTGGAATCGATAGTCGCCATGAATTAAAATAAATAATTTTCTATCCAAAATTTTATAGAATACTGGTTGTGATGTTCAATAGATTACAAAAGAATAATCTATAATTTTTTTTGATATATAGAGGAATCAGCAACAACCTTTCCTTTTTGAACAATTCATCGCAGGGTCAAGTCACATAATCTATAAAATTAAAGTTGAAATATAAATAAAGTTACTAGAGATTGAAATTTAGTTGGTTGATTGCCTTTATTAAATATTGTGTAAGAAAAGGGTCTCCCTAACATGTAGATGGGAACAGCTAAAGGTCGATTGTATACATTACTTCCCTACTCCTGGCATCGAAAAGGGTCTCCCTATTCGTCTATATACTAGAGAATGAAAGGGATGTTGTCTATATCAAATGAGACTCTAATTATGCATAAACTTTATTAAGCTATACCACCCGCCATAATAATCTCAAATTCTTATTATAAGTAGGGTTGGAATTTCAAAAACAAATTACCTGTCAACAAAATTTTTTATGACGGTTCTAATTTTTATTGATTGTCAGGTTATAGTTTAAATTTGTATTTGCCTTTCATTTTTTTGCTAGTAAGCATTTTACTTGAGGATCAAGTCCTTCTACCCTTGGAATACTTGCATTTCACATATGACACCCTAATTGCATGGTCATGGCCATGTGAGAGACTTCCTTCAAATGCATAAGTCATCAATGCCATGAGCCCTCTTCTTTTTAGTAAGTGCTTGCAAAATAAAAGTCAAAGGGTTCAATTTTTTAAATGAGTTATAAAGTACTATGGATGAACCATTTTAAAACCATATTAAACAATTATAAAAATAATAAATAAAATAAAATAAAACCCTAAAAACAGAGAAAGACATGGTGAAAAATAATCCAAAAGCCCATATGCATAAGCTATTGGAATTTGTCATTATGTAGATTTTGAGTCTACAACCCATTGTTACATGTTAGACAAGTTAAAAATTTTAGACTTTAAAAATTACAGATGTAATATTGTTATGGGTTACAATGTACTATGGATGAACCATTTTGTAGTCATACAACTAATTAAAAAATAAAATAAAAAAGAAAAAAGAAAATGAAAAAGAAGCATAGAAAACAAAGAACGACAGTGTGAAAATAAAATG
Organism: Wollemia nobilis; assembly: GCA_028583015.1. Lineage (NCBI taxonomy): Eukaryota > Viridiplantae > Streptophyta > Pinopsida > Araucariales > Araucariaceae > Wollemia > Wollemia nobilis. The sequence goes on from JAQPPZ010003888.1 coordinate 10,270,025, forward strand.
CTAGATAAAACTGCAGCCAAGTTGTTGTAATACCTGTAGACACCAAAACAACACCAATCCGATTATGTGACGACAAACGCTGATCGCATTGACACACACAGCCCCTAGGGCAGCCCCCAGAGGTTAAACAATGGTCCTAACCACTCCCAAAAGCAGTTTGGAAGCTCAAAGGTCAATTTGGCACTTTTTTGGCACTTTGCTCCCTATTCATCCCACCCTGTGACGATTACAAACTGCTATTCATCCCACCCAGGACGATTATCAAAATTTGCCCCAGGGTGAGGCGAATAGAAGGTTTGACTAGAAAAAAGTCAAACCTCAACAAGTCCGCCAGTTAACTGCAAATTCAGGCCATTCAATTGCGAGGAACAGCTTCAAATCAAGAAGAGAGACTTCAGTCATGCATGTATTTGATTTTGGAGGCCTCATGCAAGAAGACTCTAAATCAAGGAATAATCTTTTCTCTCAAAATAGGACAAGCAACTCAAGTGGCACCCTCGCATGCGCATTCAAACAGAGAGACCCTAGGTCTATAAATTGGTGAGTCTTCTCACCCAAAGAAAAACAGAGAGAAGAAGCATTTTGAGCAATGAAGTTCTACCGTTTTACATCCACACACACCTTTTGATTTATGCCTTTCACATCCTTGATCTCTTTTGGAAGAGAGGTCATAGGGTGGTTATTGGAAGCGCAAATCCGGAGCCCAAACCTGAACATTTGGCCATAATATCCCACCAAATTTGTTGAAAACACCCCATAAGAGGTTTTGGACCCATCCCAAGTGGATTGGTGCTGAGATAGAGTCCCAAACGGTGGGCGTCTTGCCCCAGGGCACCCCCCAAACTGGCGTAGTCCTAATCACCCCGCCCCAGAGTGATTAGAAATATATGGAATATATCATTTATCTTATTTTTGCATCTGATTATATACTACTTAGATAGGTTTTCATTTAAATTTCACATCGTTTTGAGCATTTTTGATCATGTTTTTATCATTTCCCGCCTTTACTAACATATAGGTAGCATTATCAAATTCCTGGTGATAGAGGCCAAATTGGGAAAATCTGACCTTCTGGGTCTTCCCAAAATACCCCCAATTAGCTAACCCCAACTTTGTAGGTGAGTTGGAGCTTCTCAGATGTGACATTTGGGACTGTGATTTTTGACACTTTGTTGTAGGTCTATTCATCCCGCCCCGGAGTGAATATGAATCTGTGGTGAATTTTCTGACTGTTCCATTTGCAGTGTCTTCCTTGTGATGTTTTTATGTCCCTGTCAAGTTTTCAGCTCATTTGGATCTATTTCAGTTATCATTTTATTTATATTTTGCATGTGCTAGTTGAAGGCGTGGGGATTGCATGTTTTATTTTATCTACAGGTGCTACTGATTGTTTTATTTTTCTTTGAACATAGGATCTAGACATTAGAGGAGTAGAAAGGAGTCAAGACTCATCAATGCAAGTGGCAACGATGTTTGGTCCGCCCATTTTACATGTGGGCACGCGAAAGAAGGAATAGCATCCATGGGTGTGACAAGAACACATTTAATGCTCCTAGCCCCTAAAAAGGGAGGAGATGGATTGTAACCGAGTTCTAAAACATATTAATAAAAAATTTTGTCTTCCATATTGGCTTTTTATTTGGTTTTGATTCGTTCATGCCTCTTTCCTTTCATGCACTTTCAATTCATAGGACTTAGTGTTATCTTTTGTTTCGTTTGCATCGCATCTGGGTTTTTCCTTTTTGTTTACGTATCATTGTGCTTCCAATACCATTATAGGGTCACAATGTATTATAAATATACCATTTCAAAACAATATAACTAGTTAAAAGGAAAATTGCTTTTTCTTGTGGATGTCTACTTTTACTTTAGTTGAAAGTTGCTTTTCCTTTCAACTTTCAAATAGTTGAAAGTTGTTTTTCCTTCCATCTTTCGCAATTGAAAGTTGAAAGGAAAAATGAAAAAATGCACCTGCCACCCGAAATTAAAGACGCTGGAACTTCTTAATAATATTAAGGTGGGTTCAAAAATCTCGCAAAGAGATGAGGCATGCCACCTCGTGATGGGGTCGATATTAGTCCCTACGACAAACCTCAACTGCCTTGCGTCTTTTGAGCGCTAGACCTTAAGATCGATAGGAAGATAGCATTATGATTGGTGTTGTTCAACGACTTTAGGAGGGACCAATCCAGACACCGTTTTTGGTTGACCAAAAAAAAATCGCCTTATTTCGGTCTAGGAGGTGGAAAATCGAGGAGGAGAGGGGATGCTAATTCGTTCGACACTCCAGGAATTGGGGAGGAGAGGGGATGCTAATCCGTTTGACACTCTCGGGCTGCTTGTATCTCTCTCGATCGCAACCCCAAAAACTAAGATGGATGGATGGTTTTGATGGTAGTTTTGTATTCATTGGTCCTTGTTCTAGAGGTAACATATGCTCTAATTTAATGTTCACTTGTATTAACATTACATGCTCCAACAACACATTAAACTAAAAATATTACAAGTAAAATCTACAGTTTTCAATCATCTTTACCTGTAATATTTATGGTTTATAATAAAAATAACAAGTAAAAATCTACGATCAACATAAAATTAAAACAATAATTTATGTTTTCAAATACTAAATACAATCATATGCTATCAAATTCCAAATGTGATTACGAGGATTCCATATAGTGTATTTTATTTTTATTATAGACCATAAAATGCTTGTGAATTCTCATTACGAGGGTTCAATATGTACTTGTTTTGCAGTTATTTCTCATTACGAGGGTTCTATATGTAATTCCTTTGCAGTTATTTCTCATTACGAGGGTTCTATATCTAATTGCTTTGTTGTTATTTATTTAGAGTTACACGAACGGGTTTAGCTTACAATCATAAATATTTTTTTTAAAAGTAAAATTTTTTACGTAATGTTTTTTTTGTATTTTTTAAACTATAGAATATAATTGGAGGTCATATTTTCCCAAGTACAAAGAGATCACATGAATATAAAATTCTTTTGTAAAATATACTTCATCACCTTAAAATGTTAGAAAAATAGGTGTAGACACCAAATTGTAGTCACTAATCCTCCATCCTAACCATCCCACCACCCACTTGTCCACCATATACCTTCCCGCCAATTATTTGGTCCAATTCCACCTTTCCCACCATCCATATCACCACTTTAGCCATTTCTCACCATTTCCTAGCCTAATTGGGATTATTTTAATATTATTTTATATTTAATATAATATTTTATATTATATTATAATATATTTATTATAAAATATATATATTTATAAACTCAATTAACCACAGCTGTCCGATCCGATTTAATCTCCACCCTCCATCTTCATTAATCCATGCCACATTCAAAAAGTAATCTCAACCATAGGATCTAATTTAATCCTAGCCACACAATCTAAAGTGTTGAACTAAAACCCTAAGAAACCCTAAGGTTGGATTATAAGTAAAGGCATGTGCAAATGCCCAAACCCTGGAATGGTTTTAGATTGGAACCTTGAGATCAGAATAGAGTCTGTCGTCATCATCAAACGCTACATAGATCTTCTGCGTCACATCTATTGTTGCTGCTAGGGCATCACCCCAACGAATCTACAACAAAATATCAACAAACAACAAAGTAAATCACTCATTTGGATGTTATATTTCCTATTATCTTATTATGTTCACATTTCATTGCCATAACTAGGGTTTGTAAAGTGGTGATCTCTGAGGGCTCACACTGTGGAGCCCTCATTTGTTATTACTGATTTCATTTGTTTATTTGTGTGCAAGATTTGATAATACATCAAAAGCATTGAACAACTATTGAAGCTGGAGTGGCCCGATTATGGATATCAAGAATCCCACTCAACCTATTGGGAGCAAAGCATGTTGAAGACACTCTTTCATTGTATCTAGGGTTTCGAAGAACCCTAGCAATCTGTATTCATTGTATCAAAACATTTCTATCAAGCCATAATTAATTGTACAAAGGAGTTTTTCAGCTCCCCCCATTATTTAATAATAATATTTCTTGTGCAATTACATTTGTCTTATCGAATTTGTTTACTTTTATTTTATTTAGTGTTGTGTTTTTAGCTCTACAAATGGCGATCACGGTGGGACCCCACAAGGGTTTCATTATTTAAATTGATTTACTTTGCTAACTTGATTTTATTTTTGTCTGTTGCAGGGATTTTTAGGGACGAAAAATGTACAGGGACGAAAAACGTATTGTTTTCCTGCACAAACCACCCTCACGGTTTTGGCCATATCTCACTCATCCGGAGTCATATTGAGCTGAAATTTTGAGGGTAGGTTCCTGACATGCCATAGCACGTCTCCAAAAATTTTCAGGTCAATTGGAGTAGCAGAGATCTCATAATGACTTCACCAAAATGCAGGCTTTCCTGGTAAGCCCTACATCCATTCAACTTAAATTTTTGTGTTATTTATGTATTTATTTATTTATTTATTTAGTTTTCTATGTGTAATTTCCAGTTTTGGGCTAAAAATTAACCACATTAAAGAAATCTAAAAAAAAAAACAATCATCATAAGTTGCATTTTCAGGTTACATCTTGCATGTTAAAACATTTAGTTTTAGGTTTCTTGTTTAATGGTGTGACTGTTTGCATCCTTGTTTGCATTGAAATCAAAAATATCATACCTAGTTGCATTCTTAGGGTTAAAAGTTGCTTGCTTTCTTTGTTTAAGCTGGAATAACATGAACATACAAAAAGTAGTCCTGCTCTAGGGTGGCACCTTTAGCGGGGAAGTGGACGAACCCTCCGGTGCTCTTTTGATATCATTTGGTATCATTTGTAGGCAGGGATTTCAAGCGGTGTACTTCACTTCCATTGATGAAATTTGTATATTTATGTTAGCTTCTAGTTTAAACTTAGGAATCTTGTTGCTTTTAATATTGCTTGGAACACAATAAACAACAAGAAATATAAAATTAATCACACACACTTGCACGTTGCACTTTTTAACAGTAATAGTTGGATTTCATCACCAACTATTGCTTGAGGTTTGGTGACGGTGGCATTCATATCCATCCACCAAATATCTGCCCCTAGACACCTTAGGACATACCCCCGAGCAAACTTGTTGGAGGTCATTACCAACAAGAATCTCGTTGCCCCAACCAACCTTAGTTTTTACCTTTATTTTACATTAAACAAGATTAAGTAATCATCAAAACACATGAAACTATCACTTAAAAGGAATCTCACATTAATAAAGAAAAATAACAAAACCTGAGGTAAGCCACATGGTTCAAACTTAGGACTGTTTGTTTATTTTCTTTCAGTAATTTAAATTTTGCACAAGTGTTAAGTTTTGTGTTTACTTTGGCATATCTTTAGTAGTTTTGATTTTCATTAGATCAGAATAGTTTAATGGAAAATAAAACAAACCCACTTGCTACTTCAGTAGCCAACCCTTCCAATTCTGTCCAACCTAGCTTGCCTAGACAATCCTTAGCCATTTCATCATTAACATGGCTTAACCAATAGCCATTTCATCATTAACATGGCTCAACCTTAGCCATATCATCATTAACATGGCTCAACCTTAGCCATTTCATCATTAACATGGCTCAACCTTAGCCATATCATCATTAACATGGCTCAACCTTAGCCATCTCATCATTAACATGGCTCAACCTTAGCCATCTCATCATTAACATGGCTTAACCAATATCCATTTCATCATTAACATGGCTTAACCTTAGCCATTTCATCATTAACATGGCTCAACCTTAGCCATCTCATCATTAACATGGCTTAACCAATAGCCATTTCATCATTAACATGGCTTAACCTTAGCCATTTCATCATTAACATGGCTTAACCTTAGCCATTTCATCATTAACATGGCTCAACCTTAGCCATTTCATCATTAACATAGCTCAACCTTAGCTATTTCATCATTAACATGGCTCAACCTTAGCCATCTCATCATTAACATGGCTTAACCTTAGCCATTTCATCATTAACATGGCTTAACCAATAGCCATTTCATCATTAACATGGCTTAACCTTAGCCATATCATCATTAATATGGCTCAACCTTAGCCATATCATCATTAACATGGCTCAAACTTAGCCATATCATCATTAACATGGCTTAACCTTAGCTATTTCATCATTAACATGGCTTAACCAATAGCCATTTCATCATTAACATGGCTCAACATTAGCCATATCATCATTAACATGGCTCAACCTTAGCCATATCATCATTCACATGGCTTAACCTTAGCCATTTCATCATTAACATGGCTTAACCAATAGCCATTTCATCATTAACATGGCTTAACCTTAGCCATTTCATCATTCACATGGCTCAATCCTTAGCCATTTCATCATTAACAGAGATGGGTAAGGTTGGCTAGACAAGCTAGGTTGGATAGAATTGGAAGGGTACTCAACCCCTTTGGTAAAAGTTCAAAAAAAAAACCCTCAAAGGGAACTCAATCCCTTTGGTCACATTCCAATTTCATTTCATTTCCAAAAAGCCCCAAAGGTACTCAATCCCTTTGGTCACATCAAAACTCAAAATCAAAAAGCTCCAAATGTACTCAATCCCTTTGGTCACATAAAAATTAAAAATAAAAAAAGCTCCAAAGGTACTCAATCCCTTTCGTCACATTAAATTCTAAAATCAAAAAGCCCCAAAGGTATTCAATCCCTTTGGTCACATCAAATTTCAATTTAAAAAAAAAAGCCCCAAAGGCGCTCAATCCCTTTGGTCACATCAAAATTCAAAGCCCCAAAGGAAAAACCTTTGGTCACATCAATTCAAAAACCCACAACCCCTTTGGTCACATCAATCAAAAACCCCAAAGGCCAATTTGAACAAAAAAAGCTCCAAAGGTCCTAACCCCTTTGGTCACATATTCAATATCAAAAAGCTCCAAAGGTACTCAATCCCTTTGGTCACATCAAAATTCAAAATAAAAAAGCTCCAAAGGTACTCAATCCCTTTGGTCACATTCCAATTGCAAAAATCTCCAAAGGTACCTAATCCCTTTGGTCACATTTCATTTCCAAAAAGTTCCAAAGGCACCTAACCCCTTTGGTCATCAACTTATCAGGCTAGGGGGAGTAAAACACCCTGAACCACTAAGCATCATACACTTGAAAAGCGTTCCATGCTTAATGTGATTGATAAATGTGTATATATACATGGCTTTTACAAAAAAAAAAAAAACAACAAATCATTCACATAGGCATTCCCACATTGCATACATTCCATTTGCATTTACATCTAGGCATTTGACATGCATTTTCATTTATGCATTCATGCATTGTTTCATTCGCATACATTAAATCATACATATTCCATTGCATTGTACAATTTCCATTTGCATATCAACACTCCATTGCATTAGGCATATACATTTGCATCCATCCCATCCCATGTTCAAAGATCATTTATAGTAATGATGATATGGCCATAAACAAAAAGTCAAGTTATAACAATTGGGGGTACCTAGTTTGAAACAATCATGCAACTCTAAAAAAAAGTATAAGCCAACAATACCATATGCCAAAAAATCACAAAGCCTAGATTTTCAATCACTCAACCATTACTAGTGTAGCAAGCAACCTCCAAATGGATGTCCGATTTTCTTTAGGACCAAAAACACACTTTACACACTAAGAAAGTCTTGAGCATTGCCAATTGATCCCGAATACAATCTTGAACCAATCACATTCCATCACATCTTAAAAACATTATGAGCCAAGGAGGGTTAGTACCATACTTGGGTAGTACCTTGAGGTGAAAAGGGATATTCCTCGCTTGTCCTATCATGCAACATAGTCCAAAGCAAAAATAGTGGTTTTCACCACTACCACAATTACTCTTCAAACATAAGCATAAAAGCATAGAGTAGTAAGGATAGGGTCAAAATTCTCATCATACTTCGGTTGAGAATCCGATTCCCCAAAGCTCTATACAAAATTAACAAATAAAATCCCAAACACCCTTGATCCCTAAAGTTGTAAGGATCATACTACATGTCCCTGAAAAGGATGGGTAGTCATCCCCAAGGCCTAAAAGATCAAATCCCATTGGACTATGGAGTGAATCTTCATCGGGGCTATAGATGCCTGACTGGCAGTGGAGTAAGCTCATGCGGGGTGACATGTCTCCTTGGCAAATAGAAAGACCTCTAACTGCACATAAGGATAGGCTAGCTTCAGGGTCATCTCCATAACAGGTCATGCCCAATTTACTCATAATGGGTCAATGAACTTCACATGCACACACACTGGTTCTTGATTGGATAGGGTCATTGTCACACTCAAGATTTGGTATATGAACCTCACTTGCACACACATTGGTCCTAAAGAAAGTTAGACAACCCTAGTGAGTTTGATTGATAATACTAGTATGTTTGAGTCTTTGAAAATCCTGCAGTACTCATCCCATATCAACATCCATATCTTCTTCCATATCAACATCCATATCTTCTTTCATGTCAACATCCATGTCTTCCATAGTCAAGTTGCATAGCACCACCAAATCCGGTACCCCGATGGCTAAACAATGGACAACAAAAATGGCCAACAAAATTCTGAGCTAAAAATGATCATACGAACAACATGCATTCCTATCATATAAGTTTGCATTCATTTACCATTAGCTTGCATTATCATCCATAAAGCATTCCATTAAAACATTTTCATAAAACATGCATAGAACATTCATAAAGCAGGCATTGCATTCACACAAAATATAACACAAAAATCAAAGCCATGTATATATATATATATATATATATATATATATATATATATATATAATAATAAAAAATAATAACTCGCATATGCAAATATCACTAGAAAGTTCAAACATCATCGCAACTTGGGGCTGTTCAAGGTTTCACACCTTTCCCCTAATAAAAAATCATCACAACTAGGGGGTACTCAAGGTTTCACACCTTTCCCCCAATCAAGCAAACATCAACACAACTTGGGGGTGTTCAAAGTTTCACACCTTCCCCACCAATGCAATAAACAATTCAATCATCCAATCACATCACATCATCAACAAGTCAATTGCCAGGTTCAAAATACTGCATTCTTTTGTTAAAGGTTGCACCCTTTGCCTTGCATTCACATCATCCACATGAATTGCTAGGTTCAAAAGGTTGCATCCTTTTGTCAAAGGTTGCGCCCTTTGCCTCGCATTCACACCATCAGTCATCATCAAAAACCCCTTTATCTATTAAGGGCAATGAACAGACACAAATTATTTCATTTCAAAAACCCCTTTATCTATTAAGGGCAATGAACATACACTTTTCATTTCTTGTTTTCAATATCAAAAACCTCTTTATCTGTTAAGGGCAAAGAACATACACAATTCATTTTTATTAATTTTCATCAAAAACCCCTTTACAGGGTAAAGGACAGAACAATCAGGACTTTATTGGGTATCCTAGAACAGGGTGATTGGGATCCATCAATCCTATAGGAGAAATCCCATAAGGCACTAAACAAAACTCTTACTAAGGCAATGAATGGACACTTTTTCATTTTTTTTCATTATCAAAAACCCCTTTATCTATTAAGGGCAATGAACAAACACTTTTTCATTTTTTTTCATCATCAAAAACCCCTTTATCTGTTAAGGGCAATGAACAAACACTTTTCATTTTTTTTTTCATTATCAAAAATCCCTTTATCTGTTAAGGGCAAAGAACATACACATTTCATTTTTTTTCATCATCAAAAACCCCTTTATTTGTTAAGGGCAAAGAATAGACACATTTCATTTTTTTCATCATCAAAAACCCCTTTATCTGTTAAGGGCAAAGAATAGACACAAGTACAAGTGAACCTTGTATTTAGTGGTTTATCCTAGAAACCTGGTGGTTGTAGCGACTGGTTATCCATGCAATCCGGTAGGATGGATAGATCACCATAAGGACACTTACATCATCAAAAACCCCTTTATCTGTTAAGGGCAATGAACAGAAACAAATCATTTCATTTCAAAAACCCCTTTATCTGTTAAGGGCAATGAACAAACACTTTTTCATTTTTTTTCATCATCAAAAACCCCTTTATCTGTTAAGGGCAATGAACAGACACTTTTCATTTTTTTTCTCATTATCAAAAATCCCATTTATCTGTTAAGGGCACAAAACAAATACTTTTTCATTTTTTTCATCATCAAAAACCCCTTTATCTGTTAAGGGCAATGAACAGACACTTTTCATTTTTTTGTTTTCATTATCAAAAACCCCTTTATCTATTAAGGGCAAAGAACAGACACATTTCATTTTTTTCATCATCAAAAACCCCTTTATCTATTAAGGGCAAAGAACAAACACAAGTATAAGTGAACCTTGTATTTAGTGGTTTACCCTATTTTACCTAGCGGTTGTAGCGACTGGTTATCCATGCAATCTGGTAGGATGGATAGATCACCATAAGGACACTTACATCATCAAAAACCCCTTTATCTATTAAGGGCAATGAATAGACACAAATAATTTCATTTCAAAAACCCCTTCATCTGTTAGGGCAAGAACAAATACATTTCATCACATTTCCAAATTGCAAAAATCCCTTCATCTGTTGGGGCAAAAACATAATCAATCATTGAATCCACATACATTGCATCCATCAACACATTTTTCATCACCATGTCTTCATGTCATCATATTTCATTTCGTCAATCATTTCATCCACAATTTGTCTAGTTCATTCAAGCGAACCTCGTATCTAGTAAGTTATTCTATAAACTTGGCGATTACAACGATAATAATCCATGCAATTCGGTAAGATGAATAATCTACAATAAGGACACTTGACCATGATCATAATCAATTATCTCATCATCAAAAATCACAATCACATTTGGCACCTCACATTTTGAGTACAACCTTGCCAAGAACAATTTGTTCACAACCAGTCATTGATGTCCTTTTCCGTGGGGCATGAAAACATGGATAATCAAAATCACAAACACTCATTCATTTGACAATAGTCAAAATACAGGACATATCGGTAGACTGACTGGTTCCATCATGGAATTGGCGAAGAAATTTCCATAGTCATTACCCCACCCCTACATTGACTTAGTCAGCATGCATCTTCATATTTTGCATACTCAATGATGCCATTGCGGCAACTTATTCAACAAGCATCGAATCATCCCAAAGTTTGGGGCAACCACATTACATTATGATTCTCCCATGATGGGATACATCTCACATGATCATAACATCTACACTGGACAAATCCCCCTCTCAATCGTTGGGGCAAAAATGGTACCACAATCACATGGTATTATACACCAACCCCTTTCCCACCGTTGGGGCAAAAACGATATCACATTTTACATCATTCATATCATCTACAATCACATGGTATTATACACCAACCCCCATCCCACCGTTGGGGAAAAAACGGTATCACATTTTACATCATTCATGTCGTCCACAATCACATGGTATTATACACCAATCCCACCGTTGGGGCAAAAACGGTATCACATTTTCATTTCACATCATTCATTCATCAATTGCACAAATTCACTACATCATTCATTTTTAAATTGGCTTATGAGATACATTCGTAACTCATTCACCAATTGAGGGGGTAAGCTACAAAAATTCCATTTTTTTTTTATTCTTTTGTCTTCAACATCAGTGCGTAAATCCAACGACGGAGAGAAGTTGCTTCTGTGCCCATAGCCCAAGTAGGTGTCTCGTATTTTTGCACCATATTGTGTTTCATGCAACATGGTACAAAAAGGGGCATCTGTAGACACCAAATTGCAGCCACTAATCCTCCATCCTAACCATCCCACCACCCACTTGTCCACCATACACCTTCCCGCCAATTATTTGGCCCAATTCCACCTTTCCCACCATCCATTTCACCACTTTAGCCCTTTCCTGCCATTTCCTAACCTAATTGGGATTATTTTAATATTATTTTATATTATTTATTTATTATAATATTTTATATTATATTATAATATATTTATTATAAAATATATATTTATAAACTCAATTAACCACAACCGTCCGATCCAATTTAATCTCCACCCTCCATCTTCATTAATCCATGCCACATTCAAAAAGTAATCTCAACCTTAGGATCTAATTTAATCTTAGCCACACGATCTAAAGTGTTAAGCTAAAACCCTAAGAAAACCCTAGGTTGGATTATAAGTAAAGGCATGTGCAAATGTCCAAACCCTGGAATGGTTTTAGGCTAGAACCCTGAGAACAGAATAGAGTCTGCCATAATCATCAAACACTCCATAGATCTTCTACGTCACATCTGTTGTTGCTGCTAGGGCATCACACCAACGAATCTACAACAAAATATCAACAAACAACAAGTTAAATCAGTCATTTGGATGTTATATTTCCTATTGTCTTATTTTGTTCACATTTCATTGCCATAACTAGGGTTTGTAAAGTGGTGATCTCTGAGGGCTCACACTGTGGAGCCCTCATTTGTTATTACTGATTTCCTTTGTTTATTTGTGTGCAGGATTTGATAATACATCAAAAGCATTGAGCAACTGTTGAAGCTGGAGTGGCCCGATTACGAATATCAAGAAGCCCACTCAACCTGTTGGGAGCAAAGCACGTTGAAGACACTCTTTCATTGTAGCTAGGGTTTTGGAGAACCCTAGCAATTTGTATTCATTGTATCAAAACATTTCTATCAAGGCAGAATTAATTGTACAAAGGAGTTTTTCAACTCCCCCCCGTTATTTAATAATAATATTTCTTGTGCAATTACATTTGTCTTATCGAATTTGTTTGCTTTTGTTGTTATTTAGTGTTGTGCTTTTAGCTCTACAATAAGATTTAATATAAATTTAATAATTTAATATAAATATAATTTTAATAGTTTTTATTATATAGTTTTTATATTTTTATTTTAAGAACAAGAGTTTACGAAACTTTGGAAAGTGAAGGATTCTGTGAGAGTTTTATCTATGTTGAGTACAAGCAGTTCCAAAGGTTGTTTTTCGGGGTTGTTGAACCCTAGCGGAAAAAATTTGCGTGGTTTATGCTAAATATTTTAGCGTAGGGGACCCAATATGGGTTAGAAATGTCTTTCACCAGATCTTCATTCTATGAACTTGATTGACAATGGCTTCCAATTTGTTGCACAAAACAAAAGTAAAAATCATACATTTTCTTAGCATCCAAGGCATGGATTAAAGAGATCTCGAAACAAGTTTCAAGTAGCTAATCAAAAAATGGTTCAGATCTCAAGCGAATCCGATGCTAAGGAGTACTCCCAAAACAAATCCACTATGGAAACCCCTTTCAAGGATAAGAATTTCAAAGACTTGACCCCAAAAATGAATTTTAGGGATGCCTGTTATTTTTTCCACTGCATCGTTTGTTCGTGATTGAATATTGGTGCGACGCATCGTGTTGCGGCATTTCGAGAGGGGAGTCATGAAGAGACCACCCATTTTTTTTGCCTATATTTATGGCTGGTAATGAAGTATCACGACATTTTGTTGAGCAAAATTTTACCTAGCGGAGAAGATAATCCTGTAGTAGTTGTCTGCGATGAAGATTGTAGAAGTATCACATTGTGGATATTTAACCAGTGATGATAGGATGTGTGGCACGTAAATGGAGAAGAGCTCAAATTAATTAAAGGAGGTAGATTTGTTGTTGCATCATCGGATCGGATTTTGGTATGTTTTTTCGTAACGGAGAACAGGGAAATTGTGTCCCCCACGAGCATAGGAGAAGATGTCGAGGCCATTGTGTCAAGTTGTGGAATATACCGTTGAAAAGATGTCATTTTCACCGCGTGGATGGATTAGTGCTGCTTGTGGAAGATGTTATCGTGAAAGCTTGCACAATATAAGTCTTGGTTTGGTTTCTTTAATGAGAATTACTAGCCTTTTGCCCACCGTTTGACAGTGGAGGATTACACTTTGGCAGACTCCTGTATTTTTGCTCCATATGTGCCCCAACAAATATCGTCGCCCCAACTCTCCGGTGATGTGTTTCCATTCTACAAGCTTGTACAATTAATGGGCCCAAATGTTTTTTTGGTAATTGTTTTTAATATTTGCGTAGGGGCCCTCAAAGTGTTTTGGCCCATGCTTTGGTTTAAGGGAATGTTCTAGATGTGGGCCCAAATGATTTTTAGTGTGATTTTAGTGCAGTTATTTATTTATAGTGAAGAAGAAAAGAATGTGGGGTATATTACTTTTTAGGCATGCATTGTTAATTGGAAGGCATGTTTAGAACCTTGGTTTGGTTCGGCGTGTGGTCAAATGCTCACGTGACGGTCACATAAAGCAAATTCTTAAACATTGCCAACTAAAATTTCAACATGCAATTTTTTATTTTACCCACATGGCCCCTTTATTTGTATTCAAGAAACGAAAGCCCCATTAAGAATGGAACATAGGGGTATTTATAGTCATTGAAAATGATTTTCCACGACAAACACATTGGTAGCGTTCAGTTTCCATTTTGAGGTTTTTTCATATATCTTTTTTGACCTCGAAATGTGTTGTATTCTAGAGTGCATTTTTGGTTGAACCTGACACTATGTAAGTGAACCTAGTATCTAGTATTCTCCTCTATCATGGTGGATGCAACGACTAGTTACCAATGCATTCCGATAAGATGAGGTGATTACCATAAGGACACCTACTCTAGGGAATACAAACATAGACACCCTAGACTCTATCCGAAGACTTTTTTGGATCAACTTCTGAAGACTATAGACGAAGACACTTCAAAAGATTCTATTATCTTCTTTCTTCTTCTCCTCCATATTTGGCTTCTATAGCTCATTTTATTGTATTTCATGGCTCGTATTTCATTTTGTATTAAGGTGCATTTTTGGGAGATATCGACACCTTCTAGATTTAGTTCACCATGAGGAAACATGATATTCATGGTGACTCTAGTCAGTGACCTACAAGAGGCAACATACTTGGAGGATGACCTGCAGAGGCAACATACATAAAAGTGGCTGACCCTGAGGTACACAGGATGACCCTGAGGCACTTAGATGGCTGACCTAGTGGCAACAGATCCAAGGAAATGGTTGACCCTGAGGCAACAGACCGAAATGTATACATTGTTGATCTAGCATTATTCACAGTTAGAGAGCCAAGCGTAAATAGCACGAACCTAGACCAAATCATGTAATAAAGGAGGATGTTAAGATTCTTTTAGAGAAGTCAACATTAAAGGGGAATGCTATTTAATGTGACTTTTTTGTTTTCTATAGTTAGAATGATGCACATTAAAGGGGAATGTTAGAATATAATGTATACCATGTCTTGTTCTTGACATTTGTCATATTGTTTTGAAACTTGTCATGTTCTTCATATAGACTTATGCCTATATATTATACTCATTTCATGTATAATATATCTCATTCTTTAAATTCCAACAAACACCACACCAATTACCATTTTCTTATGGTTTAAAATTTATTTTCTTAAAATTTAAACTTTTTAAAAATTATTTTCTTATTCTTTCAAAAAAAACACTTTTTTAATTACATTTTCCGTAAGTTACCGAATCTAAACACTATTTTAGATTATATTAAATTATAATATTCACTACGTTTAAAATGACAATGACGTCAAAGACTTTCGAGGACACTACAATTTAAAGGTATTGTCACGTTGTTCAACTTTCTAAAAATTAATGTCCTTCATTATCCGTGACCCGAAATAAATTTTAGTTTAGTGACAACATTTATGACTTATATCGGTCATTATCCTTGACCCGAATTTAATTTTAGCGTAAGAATCCATCAAGTAATGACAACATTTGTGACTTTACCTCCTATAAATGGTGATGGTAGTGGTCTATCAAAAATGATTTGTTTAGATTTTTAAAATTTCCACACAAATAGATATCTTCGTTCTTCTTCGTTCGTAATGATTTGTTTAGATTTTTAAAATTTACACACAAATAGATATCTTCGTTCTTCTTCGTTGGTTTAGACTTTTTTTAAGTTATTTTCTTATACTTTGAAAAAACACATTTTTAATTACATTTTTCTAGAATCTACTGAATCTAAACACTATTGTATATTATATTAAATTATAATATTCACTACATTTAAAATGACAAAGACTTTGGAGGACACTACAAACCAGAGGTATTGTCACGTTGTTCAACTTGCTAACATTTTCGACTTGCATCAGTCAATGTCGTACAAAGTAACGTGTGGTCATGGAAAGAACAAAAAGTGGGTAGCCATACAATT
This sequence comes from Wollemia nobilis, assembly GCA_028583015.1. NCBI lineage: Eukaryota > Viridiplantae > Streptophyta > Pinopsida > Araucariales > Araucariaceae > Wollemia > Wollemia nobilis. The sequence goes on from JAQPPZ010003888.1 coordinate 10,286,283, forward strand.
TAGACAAATTAGAGGTATTGTGACGTTGTTCACCTTGCTAAAATTTTCTACTTGCATCAGTCAAATTTCATTAGAGTTATTGTGACGTTGTTCAACTTGCATCAGTCAAATTCGTAGAAAGTAGGTTCGCGTGGTTAAAGAGAGAACAAAAAGGCGAATCTTGCTGATAATTTTCTGCACCTCTGGGTAGTGTCCACAAACGGACAAGGCGAATCGAATCTTGATGATAATTTCTGCACCTCTGGGTAGTGTCCACAAAAATGTATATATATATTTTTCTCCATAGCAAAGTTAGTTACACCCAATCTGGAGACATAGCGTACTGGAGACATAGGTTACACAAATATAGCGTAGCAGCCTTGCTCAGCTCAGCAGGGTAAAATGGAGCAGCAGATTATGTATTCGTGGATGGCCGGGCTTCTTTCTTTCTGCATTGCACTTGTAATCATATGGCTTAAAAGCGGAAACCACCAAAAACACAATTTGCCGCCCAGATCCAGGGGATTGCCCTTCTTTGGCGACACGATCAGCTTACTCAGATGGTCAAGGTCTTTCCACCCACGAAACTTTTTCGATGAACGACACAGGTATATCCTTTATTATGTTGATTTCACAACTTATGATTTGATTTCACAACTTTTTTTAAATCTGTTTGGGGTTTGAAGAAACAGGTTCCTAGCTGCTGATTGCTATGTATTTTCCATGTGAAGGTCATAAAGGAAACCCTTTGCCTTGGCAACGTTGCTCCCTTCGTTTTTCGAGAACCCACTCAGGATGTGAAATATAAAGGTAAAGGTAATCTAATATTTTTTAATTGTTAGAAAGGGAAACTTACTGTTCAGTGTGAAATAATAACTTATCTCCATCTTCCGTGAAAACAGATTTTGTCATTCCCAAAGGATGGCAGGTCATCGTTTGTATGAATGGCATGCATACGGACGAGAAGAACTATTTCAGGGCTCTTACTTTTGACCCGTGGTGCTGGGAAAACGAGGGCCATGTACGCCATCATCTATCTTTTAATATTCTTTTAGTTTAAAATATTAAAATATTCTAAATTTTATTTTAATATAACATATTAAAAATTTAAATTAATAATTAATCCAGTAAAGGGAATGATATTGCGTTGCAGGAACTGACGGATAACGCGTCCTTCATACCATTCGGAAAAGGGGCGAGGCTGTGTCCTGGTTATCATTTGGCCCGACTGGAGGTTGCTGTCTTTCTGGCTTACTTCATCACCAAGTTCAGGTAAATAGTTTTCTATCAATTGTTTTTACAGAAGAAGACTGGTTGTAATGTTCTAATTCCAATAAATTAGAGGAAAAATAATAGAAGAGCTGTTGATTTTTTTCGGAAAATAGAGCGAGTGGGGGAATTTCGGAAAAGCAGCACGGATTCGAGATTTTTTTTCGTAAAACCAGAGCGCAGGGAGCTTCGCGTCGTTGAAGTGGCAGCGTCCAAGCAACCAGGCCGAAAGCAGAGGAGGAGGAGGAAGAAGGTGTTCAAAAAGGAGGAGGCTCTTGATCTCTTCCGGATCAGCCCGCTGGCTCACGTGGTCGTGAGCCGTGCGGTAAGGCTCAGGGAGCCTGCAAGTCGGGGGTTCGAATCCCGCCGACTCCCCCAAGGTATAATTTCTTTTTGTCAAAGTCATTTTTTAATTATTATTATTTTTAATTAAAATTTTTAATTTTAATTTTTTTTTAATATAGTTTTAAACTTTAATAAATTAAAATTTAATTTTAATTTATTTTTTTAAGTTTTAAAACTATATAAATTAAAATTATTTATTTTAATTTTAAAATTGATAATAATTATTAAAAATGCTTTGTTAAAGAAAGCTTTTTAAGGGGGGATATTTTTTTCAAAAAATCAAAGGGGGATAGTGAGTAATTTTTCGAAAAATAGCAATTTGGCATTGTAAAAGGTGCATTTTCGGCTGTGACCGACACCTTATGGGTTATTCTTGTGGGCAGTTTTTTCATGTTGTATGTTGCATATTTCATTTTTTGCACTATAACATTAAAAACTTAAAATCAAAACACTCCCTAAGTCCCCGGAATATAAAACCCATCTGTGCAATTTTATTGCACTACAGCGTTCGGTATTTGTGATACCTCTGGCCAGCACTTACAGGTAAAGCTGTCGTGATTTGGCCTCTTGTATCCGCCGCCTAATATAGCTGCTATAACGACGTCTGAGCTTGTTCTCTATAAATCGTCGGGGAGGAATAAGTACGCCATTTTTGCATTTTTTTACTCCATCCACTACCCTTTATCGCACTTGTGTTTAGGCGTAAATCCTGACGAAGTATTCTTCATAGTGTTTAGGGGAAGTTACGCCCCACGCATGAGAAGAATCTTCTATGGTAGGTGCCATCAACAAGGTGATTCCCTTTCAGTACCGCTTATGTTCCACGTATCGTATGATCTCTAAAACTCACCTATAGTCTCCCTCACGTAAGGGCGGGTGATTTTTGTTGATCTTTCTAAATACCTATAGTTTCCCTCACGTAAGGGCGGGTATTTTGTACGGTATATTGGCCTAGCAAAAGGTATATCGAAAGGGGGACCAATTGGTGATATAAGGAACCTTCACTATGGCCGTTGTTGCAAAATTGATGATTGATCCGCATCAGTTATTGAAAGGTCCAAATTATACACCATGGAAACATAAGATGAAGGCAATTCTCCAAATGGAAGATTTGTGGGATATTGTTCTTGGAGTAGCAACCGAGGCCTTCACCAACGAGCGGGATCCACGGGTCCTTCGACGAGATCAAATTGCTTTTGACAAGAAAGACGGTAGAGCAAAGGTGCTCATTTTGTTTGTTGTTTCAGATGAAGTGCAACCTCATATAGGTGACAAAGCAAGTGGTAAAGAGGCATGGGATGCCCTTAGAACCATCTATGAGGGGAAGAATGAATCCACCATTCTTCATCTTCAACAACAACTTCATAACTTGAGTTTGAGACAGGGTGAAACAGTTGAACTCTTTCTGTGCAGAGTGTACGAGTTGAAAGAGAAATTGAGTTCTCTAGGAGATACTGTGGACGAAAAGCTTCTCATTTCACTTGTGATGAGAGCTTTACCTTCTTCATTTGATATGTTGATAACCTCCATCCAGGTGTCTCAACGACAAATTACCTACATCGAGTTGGTCAATCTACTTCAACAACAGGAGGCACGCCAACTTCACAAGGATGATTCTTCCAATACGGCCCTATACACCAACGAGGCGGGGTTCTAGGAAGAAAGGTAATGGGCAAAAAGGAGGCAACTTTCGGAAAGGAGGAAATTCTCAACGGGATACGAAAGGAAAAGGCAAACAACCTCAACGAGAAGAAAAGGTGGTGCAAGATCTGTGAGAAAGACAACCATGACACCAATAGGTGTTGGCATAAGAACAAGCGAAAGGCCAAAACAAACCACAAAATAAGAACAAGCAACCCCGGGTGAATATTGTTGTTGAAGAATCGACTCGGATTACGAATGGGCACACAAGGTGCTCATGACTACCACAGATTCCACTCGGAGGGATCCTATTTGGTATGTCGATTACGGAGCTAGCAAACATATGAGTGGCGACAGATCGTGGTTTGAATCATTTGTGGCCAAAGAGGGCAAACCTGTCACCATTGCTGATGATAAAACCTACGGGGTTCGGGAAGAGGGTACGGTTTCGGTCACTCTTCACGATGGCAAGTGTCGGATTGACAAAGTCCTCTATGTTCTGGGATTGGCTAACAATTTTTTGTCAGTCACACAAATCCTGGATAGAAATATGGTTGTCAACTTTCGTGTTGAGAATGGAAAGAAGTGTTGTACTATTACCAGGAAGGGTAAGCAGATTGCAATGACTTCATATAAGCACGACTTATTTGCACTAGATGCTATCTCTACTCCACATGTTGCCATGATTTGTCTCTACCAAGGAGGAAACTTCCCTATGGCACAAGAGATATGGGCATCTTAGTTACGGCTACTTACTTGAGCTCAACAAGTATGAGATGGTAAAGGGTCTTCCTTCCCTTTACGCCACATTGCCGGTGTGCTCGGTCGCTTAGCGAGGAAAGCGGCATAGAGTACCATTTGAGAAGAGCTCTACAAGAGCACGAAAACCTCCGGAGCTAATTCACACCGATCTATGCGGTCCTTTCACACCCAACAGTGTTGGAGGGAAGAGGTACTTTCAGTTATTCGTAGATGACTACTCATGAAAGATGTGGGTTTTCTTTCTCAAACTGAAATCTGAAGCTTTTGCATTCTTCCAGCAGTTCAAGAAATCCATTGAGAAGGAGTCAGGGGCTTCTATCAAAACCCTCCACTTAGATCGAGGGGGAGAGTTTACCTCTAATGAATTTTCTGCATTCCTAGATAAGCATGGGATCAAGAGACAGTTAACAACTGCCTATACTCCTCAGCAAAATGGAGTTGCTGAGAGAAGGAATCGTTCTATAATGGAAATGGTTCATTGTATGCTCACAGGTGCAACTCTTGGGCAACAATATTGGGCAGAAGCTGTCACCACTACAGTGTATCTGTTGAATAGGGCACCCACAAAGGCCCTAAAAGGAATGACTCCACGGGGAAGCATGGAGTGGTCGAAAACCCTCCATATCTCATCTACGTATTTTTGGATGTCAGGATTTCATGCACATACCGAAAGAGAAAAGGAAGAAGCTAGATGAGAAAACACTGAGATGTATTTTTCTTGGGTATTCTGAGCACTCTAAAGGATATCGGTTGATAGATCCTTTGACCAAGAAAATTCATATCAGCAGAGATGTTGTCTTTGATGAAGCTTTCACATCACAGAGCACATCTACAGTACACCAAGATATTGTGGAACCTAAGGAAGAGAAGATTCCTTCGTCAACAGAGACAGGAGGTCCTTCTACATCTTCTTCACCACCACCGAAGAAGAATCCAAAATGGTTTACAAATACAATCAGAGATGCAAATTTATCCACTCCTCCCAATTTGAATTTGGATAGACCTCGTACACGCAGTATGGCTCAAAAGGAAAGAGAAGCCGAGAAGCTGGTGAGGTTGATGATCTTTGTCAATATTTTGAGGAACTTTACGTGACTCCAAGTGCGAAGTAGAGGATATGGATATTGATGATGACGGGGCATTCATGTCTACCATAGATAGTCTTGAACCTGCATCGGTGCAAGATGCTCTTAGTGAGCCTCGGTGGAAGGCCGCTATGGATACAGAGTATGAGTCTCTGATGAAAAATAAAACTTGGAAGCTTGTTGATCTGTCGCATGGAAAGAAACCTATTGGCTGCAAATGGGTATACAAAGTCAAGTACAAGGAATATGGAACAATTAATAAGCATAAGGCCCGTCTTGTTGCAAAGGGCTATGCTCAAAAGGAAGGCATCGACTATGAGGAAACTTTTGCACCTACTGCTCGGATGACCACAATTCGGGTTATGTGTGCTATGGCAGCACAATATGGGTGGAAAGTTCACCGGATGGATGTCAAAAGTGCCTTTCTTAATGGTGATCTCCAAGAAGAAGTCTATATGACTCGGCTGAAGGATTTGAAGTGGAAGGCCAACGGCAGAAAGTTTGCAAATTGGTCAAATCCTTGTATGGTACCGAAACAAGCTCCTCGAGCTTGGTATATAAAAATGGACAATCACCTTATGCAGCATGGATTTAAGAGATGTCCGTCAGATGCAAACCTCTATTTCAAGAAACAGGGTTACGAGATAGTGTTGCTTGTACTCTATGTGGATGATCTGCTCATTACAGGGAGTTCAGAAACTATGATCTCTACTGTCAAAAGAAACTTGTGCAAATATTTTGAGATGACAGATCTCGGACTTCTCCATTATTGTCTTGGTCTAGAATTCAGCCAGAAGGAGCACTCCATCAAAGTGTCTCAGAAAAAGTATGCCAAGACATTCTTTGGATAAATATCGCATAGTCGATTGCAAGCCAATGGCAACTCCTATGGAGAATGGACTTCGATTATCGTGATATGATGACTCACCTCGGGTAGATGGAGCTCTCTATCGACAGCTGATTGGGAATCTCATATATCGACCAATACTAGGCCGAGATATCGTTTTTCTTTGTCAACTATCTTTCGAGGTTCATGCGGGAGCCTAAGACCACTCATTGGAAAGCGGCAAAACGTGTTCTTCACTATGTCCGTGGTACTATGAAATATGGCCTAGAATACAAGAGGAACAACAAATTCTTCTTGCAAGGATACACGGACTCCGACTATGCCGGATCATTTGATGATCGCAAGTCAACTTCTGGATACATTTTTCATCTGGGATCCGATCCTGTCTCTTGGCACAGCAAGAAGCAACAGGTGGTTGCTATTTCATCAACAGAGGCAGAATATCACGCCGCACATGAAGTTGTGTGCGAAGTGATATGGTTACATCGCATTCTGACAAGTATGGGCCATCCATCAAAATCTCCAATACACTTGTTCTGCGACAATCAGGGTGTTCTGAACCTCGTCAAGAATCCAGTCCATCATGAAAGAACAAAGCACATTGACACACAATGTCATTTCATTCGAGATGAAATTCCAAAGCACCGAATTCGGCTTCGACACATTCCCACGAGATGCTCAAGTTGCAGACATTTTCACTAAGGCACTTGGACGTGTCAAATTTGAATTGTTTCGTAGCTCACTTTGTATTGCAAAATAATGTAAGGGGATGTTAGTAGTCTAGTATAGCTATTAGTTATTACATTACCCAAATAATGTAATAAAGGGGGATGTTAGCATACTGTTCTGTTAGCGTAGCTGTTCTACTTTGTTTGCATTATATTCTTTAGCAAACTGTTGCAACCATGTAACAGCTCCGGTGTTCTATTCTCGGCTGTTACCGATGTATTTAAACAATGCTGCGTAATACAATTCTTGTTGCACAATTCTACATCCAAGGCATTGATTAAAGAGATCTCAAAATAAGTTTCAAGCAATTGATCAAAAATGATTTAAATTTCAAGTGAATCAACCTTAAGGAGCACGCCCAAAAAAAATCCACCGTGAAAACCCATTTCAAAGGCAAGGATTTCAAAGAATCGATACCAAAAATGTATTTTAGAGATGCCCTTCGTGGTAGACAACCTCAACTTAATGCTAAAATTAATCTTAGGTTTCTCATAAAACTCTGAGAATTCTTAAGATTGATCCTAGAAAGGACTGATGGAACTCACTCTGATTGTTAAATTAGATATATGCGCATCATTCGAACCGATATAAAAGATGTGGAAAAAATAAACCTAATTTATAGTTTCTTAGGTTTTAGTTCGATCCTATTTTCTTTTTAAGTTTGGGCTAAACTGGAAAACAAAAGGTGAATTATAAAAAACCTATCTTTGAAAAGAGACCACATTCAAATCGTGTGAATAAATTTAGAATTCGTAACCTAGCCTTACCAAGTGCTGAAAAGATGACAACTTTATGCTGAATGGTCACCATAGAAGAAGAGGTATTAAAGTGGAAAGAAATTCAAACCAAGTGCCGAAAAGATGATAACTTTATGGTCAAGGGTCACCATAGAAGAATAGGTATTAAAATGGAACGAAATTCAAATATAGGAATATGCCACTAAAAATAAACAGCTTGAAATGGAAATATTACATAAACAGTTAAAAAGCAAGAAAGCCAACTACTTTTACATGCGAAGACTCGATACTAATAAAAATTAAAAATCTGAAACTTTCAATACCTGTCCCTCCCAAGTGCCGAAAAGACTCCAGCTTTATGCTCAGCATTCACCGTAGAAACTTTTAATACGACAGAGGTTTTTTGTATTACAGTATGCCGCTTATTTCCTACCACGTATCCCCTAGTGAACGTGAGCATTTTGGCTACGCTATCTCATTACGCGTGTAATTTCTATACTATGTTTTTTTATCAAAGTTATGCGTTACTGGTTATTTAATTTGTTTACTATCAGTTCATGTCATCAAGAGTTAAAAAGCAACAAGTATAAATTGTGTTGGGATTTACATTTGAATTCGCCTTGGATAAGGTTTGGATGACATCATTAGTCCATAATTTGTTATGGATTTAGATGATATAAAAATTATTTGAATACTTAATCAATTGGTGGTGGAGGGAAACTAGGAAAGTGCATTTTAAATATTTTATATAAATATTGTTGAAGATAAATTGAAGGACTTCAAAAAAAATTTCCTCCACAAATTTGTATCTTTTTTTTATCAATTTAGGTAATCCTCTTGCAGTTCAAATATATTTTTAGAATTTTTTGAAATGATTAATGTATTTATTAACAATATCAAAAGAAGCTATAGTCATATTAGCAAGCTCAACCTCCATCCTATTGATTTGTGTAGAGTTAATACGTCACACAGTAGCTCAACCTCCATCCTATTGATTTGTGTAGAGTTAATACATCACACAGTCCCTAAATCTTGTCAAGCAACTCCTTGGGGTCTATGATGTTGCTAATATTGGTGTTATAAATCTTATTAACATGAAAAGCTATAATGCGGAGAGACTCATCGTTCGTATCTCGATAGGCCTACTTATTTTCATTTAAATCAATAGCATGAGGTTCTTGCTTTACATATTTGAGTAATCCCTTACTCTAGAGAAAGATTTCAATCTTGATTTTCCAAGTAGCATAGTTTGGACCACTGAAGAAGGGCATATGTTGATCCATAACTATTCTGCCAAAATAATATATTGCATATAGTTGTGACCAAAAACAACACCACCAATATAGAGATCTAGAAAACCCATTAAATTTGAAAAAATAACTGAAAATGCTTTCTCATGTAGAAGTTATGCCTTCAAAAATTTGCCGAAAAAAAACACAAAATGCCTCGAAAACATTTCAAGAAAATCAAAACATACAATGAATGGGGAGGCTATTACATGTTGCTATGTGAGTGGTTGGGGGTGCCAACTATATGCTAACTAGAAAATGTACTAACGAATCGTGTGACACCACTTATCATGATCATGGGTTTGCCACTTATGCATTGGCTATGTAGGCCACTAGGCAGGGTACTACTGAACCAAATTGTTCCACTCATTACACTCTAATTAAATATAGTATTTACAATCCACAATGCACCACTTGTCACATCTTGATTTGTCTAAATTTCATGCTTTGCCAAGTTTGTTATTGACTATGTGAATATATAATCAAACATAATGAGATGAAAAATGTGATCAAGTATTTATACATGTAAAGTGACATACAACCTACTATGTTAGCCATTGTAACATGCCATGTTGGGCCTTATAGACTTCCATGTCACCTGCTATGTGTTGCACCACATCATCTATCATGTCATTTGTATGGACTGCCATGTCACCCACCACATGTCATACCACATCAATTTTATAGACCACCATGTCATTGAGTGGCACATCATCAAGTACCACATTAGTATATTTTTCTTATCGGGGCGATGTTATCAAGTGCCACGCCATCAACCTTTGTCATCTTATCTTTAAGTTTGTTGACTTCATAAGTCATTAAAAGGTTTGATACTTGGGGAGGTTTGAACTTGTGGCCTACTCTAAGGCCAAGCACCTTTGCACAACTCCTGGTAACCAACATGGTAGAGGTTCCTTCAATGTATAAAAGGGTAATAAACCTTAAATAATTCCCATTTACAAAGTTCCCTCATTTTACTGTTGTGTATATGACATTAGAATTATGTACGCATCCACATATTTTTTTCTTGCTACCCCAAATTAAATATTCCTTAGAACATTTTAAAATATAAACTCAAATTTTCTTCCTTTGGAGGTAAAATATTCAATTTTTCAAAGCACAAAAAATAGTGAGGTAAATTCTATAAAAGTGTTGAACTGCAATCCCTTGAAATATTACAAAAAATTAAAAAATGCTAACGATTTGTTCGCATCTACTATGTTTTTTTCTACACAATATTTATATTACTAATCAAAGCATTCTCTCACATCTTTGCAACAAAAAAGTTGCCAAACCATTTTAGCAACTTTGTTAAGCATCTTAGAGGTCTTTGCCATGCATGAAAGGTTATCAATAACTATTGTAGGACCAAGGGCTTATCAAATTATTTTCATAATTTTCACCAAAAAAACAATCTATTCTCTCATTTATGTTGTTATTGGACACAAAATATTGAAATATAAAAGGAAATAGATTTTTTGAAAAAAACTATAAAATACGAATGAGGTTTTTAAAGAATCATGAAAAATTCAATTCTAATACTGGGGCATCCTTAGAAATCAATAAAGTCAACGAAGGAATGAGTTTCAAAAAGAGAAGAACAAAAGAACCTATTGATGAATATTCTTCCTAGAGAAAATCTACTAAATCCGATGAGATCCTCATGATCCAAGTCCAATTAAGGTTTTTATCAAGCCTTGGGTGTTTTTGGCGGAATACATACCCTTGTCTCCTTGGGACTTACCCGAAAGTGGAATTCTAGTTGGGGTGTTTTTCATAAACAATATATAATCTAAATCACATATATATATTGTTTGTAAAAAACATCCCAATTGTAATTCCACTTTTGAGTAAGTACCAAGGAGACAAAGGTATCTATTCTGCCAAAAATGCCCAGGGCTTGCACTTGGCCTGCCCCTTCGGTACAATTACAAGCATGCCTAAAATAACAAAACAAAAAACAAACAAACACAAAACACAAACAAACACAAAAAAATACATCAAAAAACAAATACAATCAAATAAACAAACAAACAAACAAACAAACAAAACCATAAAACAAACAAAAACAACATAAAAGCATAAAACAATAAAAAACTTAGAAAAACACACACACATAACACATAAGAAAACCATAAAAACAACAAATCAACACACAAACACTTAAAGAAAACCAAAAACACAAAACCAAATAAACAAAAACATGAAAAACAACAAACATAAAAAAAAAACACAAAAACATAAAAAAAAAACAACTAAAACAACATAAAAATAAAATAGAACAAAAAACACACACACCCTCAAAAAACTAACAAAAAAAATAAAACATTACTACAACCTTTCTAGGCCAAAAGACTATAAATACAAGATTCAACAGAGGAAACATAGGAAAGGTATGTCTAAGCTAGGGAACTAAAATACCTTGACCGAACCAAAGAGAAGCAAAAACAAATAAAAAAGGAACTAAGTACCTCTAGTACTCGAACCATCCAAATAATGTATAAAAGGAAGAGCTTCCCTTATTTTTGAAGCGCACCATCTAGGATGGTGGTCGTAGCAAGTAAGATTACCTTTATCTAATGCCCAATTAGCTAAAGCATCAACACTCATGTTTTGTTATCTGACCACATGATTGTAATCCACTTTAGAAAAACCCATCTGGATTAATTGAATCTTCTCAACAACTCTTTTTATTCTCCAATCAACCTTATGATTCTTAGAAGAAGTCTTCAGAAGATTAATCATGATTTGGGAGTCATATTCAACCAACACCTTTTCTCATCCAACATTAGCAACCTCTTGAAGGCCTCTAAGGATACCATACCCATCAACAAGGTTATTAGAAAGGATACCCAAAATCTCAATAAATGTAAAAACCATGAAGCCATCTGAAAGTCTACCAATTCCTACTACACTATTTTTTTAAACAATATATAATGGTAATATATATCATTTAACTATGTATTTGTTATTTTATATTTTTTAAACATAAAATAATATTTAATGTTAATAATGGTTTTGATTGGTGTATGTATATCTAAGAAATAAGTACCAAAAATGAATACCAAGTGACAATAATGTTAGGAATAATAACACAAGCAATAAATAAAATGCAAAAATATAATGCAAAAAAACACAAGAGATACACAGATATACATGGTTCACCCAATATGGGCTACATCCACGGAAAAAATAACCAGGCCTTTGTTTATTTCATCCAAAAAAAAATGGGATACAACCTACAACACATTTGTTGTAACCTCCTCTTCTCTATCACGCCATCTATTACTCTCTACTGTTGCTATTCAAAATCCTATTACAAATAGAGTTACATTTTAGGGCAAAAAATGCCAGCATAAAATCCTATAGTATGATCTATGACCTAATAATTAATGGTCTAGATTTATGAAGGTAAAAATATCCAAGGATGGTGGTCTGTCCTACTTTAGGAATCAAAGTGAAGAAAGTATGATTTAGAGGTCGAAGCATAGTTCTATTTGAACAAGATTCTTTAGTAGCCTTGGTTAAATCCTCTCTTATGACATCCTAGAAAACCTTAAAGAAATCAATTGGGAAGCCATCAAGCCCTAGAGATTTCCATATTTTAATGCTAAAAACAATGCTCCTCACCTCATATTTATCGATAAAACTAAAAAGTGCTTGGTTTTGTTTGGCTGAAGTTATCTAGGGGATACAATTATGTATTTCTTATTGCACTATAAGATTAGGGATAGTAGGGGTAGTAAAAAGATTTTAAAAGAAATTATTTTTTGTATGTTTCATGCCAGATATGGTGTCGATCACTTGTCCATTGGATTCCTTAAGGAAAGTCAAATAATTACTTTGTCTATTTTCCAATAAAGAGTGATGAAAGAAACTTGTGTTTCTATCCCTCCTCCAATAGCCAAACAATTATCGCTCTTTTTTTCCAATAAATTTCCTCTTTATTGTCTATGGAATCTGATTATTTTTTGACTAGTTCATATTCATATTTCAGATCCTCTATGATTGCTCCAATATCGAAGTAGATGACCAACTCCTCCATATTTGCCAACAAAGGATCATTTTGGGACTAAAAATCAGATTTGATAATTCTTTTTTCAAAATTTGAGATGATATTTGACACGTTGGATTTGTTTGAAAAATATATACATAGCTCTCCCATAGGAAGGATGACCCTAAAAATCAGATTTTTCCTTCAAATCCTCCTTTTCCAACCAACAATTCTCAAAACAAGAAGGTATTGGAAGGTATTGTGGCCTATATTCCATTCTCGAATAATTGAAAAAGTGATTAGAGTCAGTGTGATTAAGAATATCCATCCTAAAATACCAACAAAGAAAGACCTCTTCAGAAACCAAAAATCTATCAAGCTTTACTTTCTTACTTGCCAACCCTACTTGTTTGTTTGTCCATGTATACAGAGACCCCACATGTTGAACACCAATTAAATTGAGATAATTAATTTTGGACATCATAAACATATCCCCCTAGTCCAAAGAAGGATTTCTCCCTTCCTAATCTCTAAGAGAAATTTTAGAATTGAAATCCCTACCACTATCTAATTCACTTCCGCTTTTTTGGTTCTACCATCCTATAAAACTAACCATTTGTATTGTTGCTCAACAAGATTTGTAGCATAGTAAAAATTGGAAACCAATAAAAGCTTCTCAGAGTTATTACGCTTGAATAGAGAAGTGAGGATACCCCAACCAATAGAGTGATCTAAATCCATCTAGAGAAGAGGATTCCATAAAGTCACCACTCCCCCTAAAGCCCCTTGGGATCGAATTGTCATGTACTCATCCTATCTCCAATTTTTTTAACAATGATATCCATCTTCTAAATTGAAGCTTTAACCTCTTGAAGAAGAATAAAGTTAGAATGATAATTGTAAATTAAACTCTGAACAACAATTTGACGAGTTATGCTATTTAGACCTATTATATTCCAATATTGGACAATCATTGGAAACTTGGATTCCAGTAAGTGTCAATTTGTTTGACCTTTCTCTAAATGACTAGTTGGTCTCCCTCATTATCCAACTTCTCCTAGTTCAATTTCCTTACTACACTCTTTGTTTGATATTTTTTTAACCTTTTATCCATTTGTTGGATCCTAAGGTCAGATTTTCCTCTATCCTTTTCTTTATGTTTCATTGAAACATCATTATCCGCCACAACTATTGCAAGGGTTTGCTTTTCTAGATTTATCGATGCTACGTGATTAGCCCCTAAATCTAAATTCAAAGAAACATGATGGACAATTTCCTCAACCCTTACAGCGGGAATGTTATCCTTTTGAGGTTCATCTATTATGGTTATCTCTTCCTCCATATCCAAGAGAGAATTAATAATTTCATACCTATTAAAATTTCTTTCTATTGATTGGTCAGAACATGTTATCTTGCTCTTTTTATTCTTATTTCTCTTTGGAGCTTCAAAACCCTCTATAGGGAGATTAAAATTTGAGGTTGTGGGTATATTCTCTTCTTTTTTCTCATAAAATTGTTATTGGTGATGGTTTCCTTTGGAGGTATGGAGCCCTCCATGATGCCCTCTTGGTAGAAGTAAGCTATATGACTAAGTTTAAGGCAGATCCTACATCAAAATGGGATTACCTTATAGTATACTTATTGGATCTAGGATAAGTCCCAATGTTAATTTATATTTCATCTAGGAGAGGTTGGTTGACATCCATATACACATATATCCATGCATAAATAGAAATATCACCCTTATAGTATCCTTGGAAACTCCTAAATAATACCCCCAAAATTTTCCCAATTTTTCAAAAACTAGTTCACACCATTATTCTATGGGTAAGGCATAAATACAAACCCAAAAAATCACCATAGAGGGCTCCATATGAGGATCAAATCCCAACATCTATAGTTAAACAAAAAGACTTGTGGAACCATATGTTCTACTCCTTGACTCAAAGGCTTTGTCTCTATATTCTTGATAAGAAAAACTCACAATATAATAAGTATTGTTAATAAGAGAGATTGAGGTATCCCTAAGGGGCTCCCAATTATTTTGGATCCAAGAGGACATAAATCCTAAAGATGATCTTATGTTGATTAACTTACAAATTAGTTCATGCTTACTTCTGTAGAGAATGTTATTAACCACTAGGGTTTGATCTATCACCAATTAGGATGAAGGGCCACTTGGAGGAGGTATCCATTAACCTTTGCTTGGTATAATTGTTGCTTTGGATTATTGGCTGCTATAGAGAAAATAGAATGAAGATCTAAGTCTCTAAACAAGATGTCCTCCATGTCCTTTTTCCATTTAAATGTATCTACAAACAATATCTTAGGGAAGGGGGGCTAGGGAGGGGGCCTAGAAGGGTCCTTCTTAGCACCCATAGGCCACTCCATAGCCTACAAACAACACTTTGCTCAAAGGTAATACTTGCACCTGCACCTATACTATAAACCCTTTTGTAGAAGTTACCCAATTTTTAAGGGTAATACCCTTCCTACACATGCATCTACACTTGTATTGTAAACCCTTATGTAGAAGTTACCCCATTTCTATATAAATATAATCACTTTTAAAAACTATTACTAAGCAAATGTTACAAAAAAAAAATTTAGGCCACTTCATTGTTTTGCATCCATGTTTTATGATTTCTTACTTGAAAAAAAGACATATCTTTACTTTTTTACAAGCATTTAAAGTGAAAAGTGTTAGAGTAATATTCCATTCTTTGGGATATTTACCCTTTTACTCCACTAGGTAAAATAGGTAGTATATTGCATTATAATATATAGATTATTACATTTACTTTTTACTGCATAACCATGGAGATATTTATTGTTCCAAAATATCTACTGGTTAACCTAGATTAATACCTAAAATATCCTAGGTCAGATATTTTAGGTTAGTTGTTTAATCATACTTCTCTACCCTAGGTTAGTGGTTAGAAGCACGTCTCTCTCTACGCTTATTGTTAGCGTGATTAGTGCTAAGGCAGTTTATTAATCTATTTTGTAACATATTTAAACTATAGTTTCTAAAATATATTGTTAATGCAATTTTATCATTTATCAAATCATGATCAATTACCTGGTCACATTGGCATCAAAGCAGAACGAAACTAGAAGGAAGAAACGCAAGTTGTTCCGCTAGAGAAGGCAATCTCGCGCAGTAATGTTTGATTAATTTAATCTACTATGCCCAGAAGTAGAGGAGGTAGTAGCAACCTGGTTTGTTTTTCCAGGCCCACTCCGACCCCACCTCAATAGGTAGTGGGGCCCGTAGGTGATCGACCAGGTAGGACTCAGTATGTCGACAACCACGAGAGCGCAGGCAACAATCATACGAGGCCTACTAGAGGCTCCTATACATAGGGAGAACAACCCCTTGGCTAAGTCAGTGGGAGTGCATTAAGTGCAGGAGCGCCCTCATGCTCCCTCGTGTCCAAGCCAACCGGGACTGCATCAAGGGCATGAGTGCCCTCACACTCCCGACACAGTGCCTAAAGTGCTGACTTGTCCGAGGCTGGATCGCCCTCACAACATAGGCCAACACACTAGGCACTAACCCAAATCCGTCTCAGCCTACTGACAAGGACACCTAACCCTATTAACCTACGCGCTGACCAAACACTCACACCAACGCATGAGAACACAAACCTGACAATTATATTGAGCCACATAACCTATGAACTTGACACAACTCCCTAGGACACATGACATACTCCACATGGTGAGCTGATGTGGATGGTGGCTAAGTTGAGTTGGCACGGTGACAAGTGGCATGGCGTGAGTGGCTAACATGGTGACAAGTGGCGTGGCATGAGTGGCTAACATCATGACAAGTGGCATCACAAGATTGGTGGTGACAAGTGGCATCACGAGATTGGGTGATGTGTTGCATACGTGGAGGTCAAAAAAACAAGGTCATTGGCCACCTGATTGCCCGAAGGAAATCGACTTTTAGGCAGGGGCTTATTCTTTTTAAAGCGCAAATATTTTGCACTGTGTTGAATGTGGGACTAAAAGTCCCACATTATTTTTTCCCCACATTTTGGCAGGAAATACTTCATCTTGAAGGCCTTTCCTTTTCCTTAACATCATGCGGCATAGCCCGAATGGCAAAGGACCAGGAACTAAGGCTCCCGACGGGAGGTCGGGAGTTCGACTCCTGTCGGGGCCAACACTCCTTTTTTTTTTTTAAATACAATACGGGAGCGCTAATAAAAAAAAGGTAAAGGATATGGCTATAATATAAAGTCTTTTTTATGTTATGTATTTATTATTAAGTTTATTTTTAGTTTATTTTAATAATTTAGTACATTTTTTTATGAAAAATCTTTTTTTTTGCTAAAAATAAGTGATTTTTTATTTTAAAAGTATTTTATTATTAGAATAGATGCTAGAAATTTAATAAATTTGTGCATTAAAATAGAAAACATTAAAGCCAATATTTTTTTTGCAACTACAAGAATTACATGTTTTCTTGTTTTCTCCATAGATGGAGTTAAATAGACAAGGAAGAATACATAATTTTGTTGCAAATTATGAGACTCTTTAAAACTTTTGGACGTCTCTAAGTTTTGTCTCATAAATAAAGAGAGACTAAAATGCTTCAACTCTTCTCAAACCTTGTTAATTTAGCATACAATAAAGGATCACACTTGTATTCTTTTTTGCCAACTTATAACACAAGGAGACATACATAAAAACTTGCAAAACATCAAACTTGGCATTATGCATTTGTTTTCTCCAAGGGGAGATATAAGACATAAAATTGCACATTTTTTTTTTGCAAACTTGAGAAGAAATTGAAACCTTGGGCCCATAAAAACCAAGTTGTTTGTCGACTGGTCTGGAAGCCTTTCAAACGCGGGTCGTGTGTCGACTTGTCTTGGAATGAGTGCTTGATTTGTTAATTTTGTAAAATAAAGGGGGGAAGACCACATTGTAATTCCTTTGCAAAATTGTAAAACAAAGGAGGAGACATAAGAATATCAATTTTTTGCACAACACAAATCCACATTTTGTTGCAAAAATTAAAAGGTGCATTTTTTATTTTACTCGACACCTTCATTGGAAAATTAGGTGCATTTTCAATTGCATCCGACACCTAGGTGATAAGAATTTTGTGGGAATTCTTGTTTTATTATTGCATTATTTATTTTGCAATTATAAGTCATAGAATCAAGAACACTCCATACCCCAAAATTTCACTAATAAATTTGTGTTAACCATTGCACAAATTTAAAGCCAATATTCACTTGATATTATCTCCTATATACAAAACAAAAACCCCTAATTCACTCTATTTTGTTTGGCGTAATTTCCTCAAACTGATTATCCCTCTTCAAGAGGATTTTCAAGTAGGTGCCATTAAATATATTTTTGAGTGAGTTATCTTTCATCTCTTATTTGTTTGGCTTAATTTCCTCCAACTAATTATCTCTCTTTAGGAGAATTTTTAGGCAGGTGCCATTAAATATCACTTAGGAGTGAAAGAAATATCATCTTAGTACAATTTTTAGGACCTTCATCATGGCAACTATAAATGAATACTTAAGTGATACACAATTGCTAAAGGGTCCTAACTATTCAGCATGGAAAGCTAAGATGAAAGCCATCTTGACTGTAGAGGACATGTGGGATTTAGTTGATGGCACTGAATCAAGACCTACAACAGCATGAGTGGATCAAAAATCATGGGATAAAAAGAACAATCGTCTTCTCATGTTAATACTCCTAGCAACTACTGATGAGATCCAACCTCACATAAGTGAAGGTAAAACCGGTAAAGGGGCATGGGATGCACTTGGTACCATTTTTGAAGGTAAGAATCAATCAACTATTCTAAACCTTTAAAAACAACTTCATACACTCCATATGAAGTTAGTTGAATCAGTAGAACTATTCCTCTCTAGAGTGGCAGATTTGAAGTCTAAGCCTAATTCTTTGGGGGCCAAAGTTGAAGACACCATTTTGACTTCAGTAATTTTGAGAGCTCTTCTCGAATCCTACAAAATGTTGATTACATCCCTTAATGTTTCACAAAGAGTTTTCACCTTTGTGGAGTTAGTCAATTTGCTTCAAACTGAGGAAGCAAATCAACTCCCAAATTATGAAGTGTCGAATAATGCACTTTATTCAAACTATAAGGGTGATAAGAAGAAAGGAAACTTTCAAAAGGGAGGATCATCCTCAAAATGTAATAAAAGCAATATCAAAAGAGGTTTTTTTCGCATTGTAAAAAGGACAACCATGACACCAATCCGTGTTGGTTCAAAAACAATCAAAACAAGAAAGATAAAGGCACAACACAAAATCAAAACAAAGGCAATATTTCTAGTGAAGTGTCTAGTTTCGATTATGATTCTGGTTTAGAAAAAGCACATAGAGTGCTCATTTCTAAGACAATATTGTAGAGGGAAAACACATTTGCCACCTTGAGCAAACACCATTTCCTCTCTTTTTTTTTTTTTAGGCTTCATAAATAGCATAAGTTTTTGTTTGAAGTACTTGTAAAAAAAAGGGGTGTTTGTACCTCTTTTAGGCTTCATAAATAGCAAACTCTCATTGTTTGAAGTTCTTGTAACAAAATGAGGGAATTTTCTGATGTAAAATTTCTTCGGAGGCAATATTTGTAAAATCCTTCACAAAGCTTCTCAAGTTGCACATATTTTGCAATTAAGAGGGGGATATACTTTCTTTTTTTTCATAATTTTTTGTAAAAATGGAAGAATACTTATAAGGGTGCATTTTCGACAGCAACCGACACCTTAGTCATACTTATTTCAGAAATTAATTACAACATGTTTTGCAACAAGAAGGGGGGAACTTATAAGGGTGCATTTTTGGTAGCGACCGACACTTTAGCTACCTTATATTTTTCAAACTCATATTGTAAACTAAATGAACCTCGTATGAAGTGATATATTCTACTACACTTAATGATTGCAGTGGCTGGTTACCCATGCAATTCGGTTGGATGATGAGATTACCATGAGGCAAAAACCACAGGAGCAAGCGGCAGCAGATCAACATCTTTTTTTTGTATTGGGATAGTTATATACTTTACCCAAATATTGTTGTATAGGAGGATGTATATGTATTACCTAAATAATGTAATAAGGGGGGATGTTAGATTAATATTCCATTCTTTAGGATATTTACCCTTTTACTCCACTAGGTAAAATAGGTAGTATATTGCATTATACTACATAGATTATTACATTTACTTTTTACTGCATAACCATGGAGATATTTACTGTTCCAAAATATCTACTGGTTAACCTAGATTAATACCTAAAATATCCTAGGTCAGATATTTTAGGTTAGTTGTTTAATCATACTTCTCTACCCTAGGTTAGTGGTTAGAAGCACGTCTCTCTCTATGCTTATTGTTAGCGTGATTAGTGCTAAGGTAGTTTATTAATCTATTTTGTAACCTATTTAAACTATAGTTTCTAAACTATATTGTTAATGCAATTTTATCATTTATCAAATCATTCTCAATTACCTAGTCACAAAACGTAGGTAGACCTAGGACATGTATTCTTGAATTTTTGACTTCACATGCATTGCATTTATCACCCAAAATTTACACTGAGGATAGGATTTGAGATTTCAAGACCCTAGGTGTATTTCAATCAACCCATCACTAAGTAATCTACATATTTGAGTTTGGGCATATTTTTTATGTGTCCAAAGGTACATTCTCATCTCTTATTGGCATCCATAACATCAAAAGATGTAAATTATTTTCAACGAGCGTGAAAGGTATTTTATTAGAGAATTAGAACCTAACGGTTTCACCCGACTTAAGGAAATTGTGTACTTAGGGTTCAATCTCAAGGATATCTAAGGAATATTTTGTTAATTAATTTATACAAGGCATATACGGTAAATCATTTAGGTTTGTTTAACAAGATTCACTATTTTATCCAAAAAAAGAAGAGCAAGAGAACACCCTTGTTTTCAAACTAGATTTTATTTCTTTAGCAAAGTCACTAAACTTGAGGGCCACCTTAAATCCTACACTCTTTAGGCTTTTCTAGCAAGGCCCTTAACTACAATATATTCCCCCTATAATATTTTGCTAGAGAAATCCTAGAAAAGTGGGTTCTTTCCTAATACATAACATGTTTAGTTCTATTTCCATTTCTAAATGAAAAGTTCCAGTGTTTTCTAGAATAAATCTTAATAGAGAAAAAATATTTTTTATAAAGTTTTATTAAATCAAAAATTAAAATTATTTTTATAGTTGTTACTACAATGAATATTTAACCATTTAATCAATGCAAATTTTAAAATATGGATTTTTTATGTCTTAATCCTAGGGTTTTTAAAGTTCCTAAAAGGTTGTACATAATGACTAGTTTTTACGCATCCCAAACCTTAACGTGTCTATCTCTCTATATTTATTAAATTATGCTTTAATAAATTACAAGTCCAATGATGAAGTAGTGAAAACTTGAAAATTTTAGACCACAAGGATTTGTGTTTCATTTTGATAATAAGTATTCAATAGCTTTTCTTATGATTGAAATTCTATATAAAATTTTTACTTTTTCCCCTTTTTAAATGTTTTTTAATTATTATACAATTTTTTTATTAAATTAATTAAATTTTACTGTTTATCTACACAAATTTCACTATTTAGAAGCAACCAGTGATCAAAAGTTATATAAATAAAATTCATTTCAATCCCATATAACAAATTTTACAAAAAAATTACATGCACATTGTATAACTTTACCTATCTTGTTACTAGAGTTCAATTTTATAAGATATTTATTACAAACTTATAAGAACAAATATGTGTCTTTTGCACAATAGGAGTAGTGGATATCGAAAAATATTTTGTCATGGAATGTGAAGCCTACAAGGACATCAATATTGCATATGAAAACACTCTAAAAGTAAACTTGCTAATGTAACAATTTAAAGAATTGAGAATAGGAAAAAGAAGGAAACTTCTCATCAAAATCAACAACAAAAGAAACACACTCCAAAAAATGATAAGAGGATGTTGAGATTTTTGACTTTATTGAACAATTTTCTTTCTTGGATGTTGTTAAACTTTGGAACTCTAAATAGGAGGTCTAAGGTTTAAATTCAAAAGAGAGTAGGGTTGTACAATATACCCTATCTTGTATTAAAAAATTTCATCCCATAAACTATTTTATTCTCGTAGACATAATTAACATAATTTTATTTCATTTTTATCATTATAATAACTTTATTTCCTCTTAGAGTGTCAAAAATTTAACTATTAAAAAAATGTTTTTAAAAATAAGCATTCTCAATATAACTCTATATAGTATCTAAGGACATAAATTTAGGATGATGCTTTTTACATCTAATTGACCAATTAGACATTGTATAACTTTTTTATATTTGAATGATCAATCCTATATTTTCCTTGAGGCTTACCCTCCTTTTTTTGTTATCATAAAATCAATAAATGAGATACTTTAAACACATAAAAATAAATAAGTTTTATTTTTTGGAAATGAAATTTTAAGGTAG
Organism: Wollemia nobilis; assembly: GCA_028583015.1. Classification (NCBI taxonomy): domain Eukaryota; kingdom Viridiplantae; phylum Streptophyta; class Pinopsida; order Araucariales; family Araucariaceae; genus Wollemia; species Wollemia nobilis. The sequence continues at coordinate 10,308,479 of JAQPPZ010003888.1, forward strand.
AAAAATTGCATTAAGTTCTTACCTCTATTTGATAGATCAAACACATATATGTTGTAGATGTTTGAAAAATTACAACTTGAGTAAGTTTGATAATAGAAATATTAGAACTAGGTATAATTTTCAAATTGTTAGCTTTTGATGTAACAAGTAATGAGAGATAACAATCACAAGATGCAGAATAATATGACATAAAGTAAATATGTGAGATAACTTAAAATATACTATAAATAGAAATGTATATAAAGTAGCTATGGAGGAAATGAACACTCTATGAATAAAGCTACTGCTCAAGAATGATATTTGAGCATATCACACTCCATCACATTACATCACACTCTTCTACATCACACCACAATGTTCTACACTACTTCCTACTGCTATATCATTCTCTATGTCTATGGCCCTTTATATAGGAAAATAGGTTCCTTGGTCAACACTCTATATAGTTGTGCAAGGGACATCTTGCACATATACAACTTGCACATTGACACTTGTGCATTTATTACATTGCATGAAGTAACTAGATAAATTTTCCCTAAAGTAATCTAATGTCCTAAGTATGTACCAAGAAAGGTACATTTACATGACCCAAATGATACAATATAATCTATTTCTAACACCCTCTTGTATTAAATTATTTGTATATTGAAGACTTTAGTATTCAAAGTGGATCTTCTTCCATTGAATTATCTTTGACTTGTTTAGATTCATCATCATTGTCTTCTATCCAACCATATTTATTGTTTTCTTCACAAGTATCTTCATTTGGTTCTGAAAGTTGATGACTGAGTAGAGCATGGTGCACTTGTCCTCTCATATTCTTGATTTTGATTCTTCTATGTTTGCCTTTGTGATGTACTGGTTCTTCATTTTCTTGATCTTGTTCCTTTGAAAATATCTTAGCATCATTATGAGACATCACAATATTTCGTGAAATTTTCATTGAATCCAGGATATATGTATTTCCATGGATTGATACTATCACTTTTATTTCTCCTTTATTCATGATGAGACATGTATTGATTCAATCCATATATCCAAAGTTGATCATATAGTTATCTTCTACTAATTTGTTTACTAAGATGAGATTGAATTTTAGTTCAGGAACATATAATACTTTTTGTAGTAGAAGATTTGAAAATGATCTACTTGGTGTTACACATCCATAGTCATATATGGCATAATTTTGACTATCTGCAATTCTTAGTATGTAGCCTTTAGAATTTTTAAGATAGTCAAACCATTGTATATTTCCTATCATATGATGATTGGCCCATGATTTAATCTACCACATGTTTTCATGTCCTGTAGATTGATTTCTATTGGAATAAATTTCACATTCATTATATGACATTCATTTTTACATTTTAAGAGTGTTGCTTAACATGCTAGTAGTCATTTGTCTTACCTATATTCTTTGGGATAGAGTAGTCTACCTGATAACTTCCTACTCAGTGTCTATAAAATCCCAATTAATATAAGCTTTATTTTATAAAACCTTTATTAATCCTTATTTTTGGAGGCTTCCTTATGACTCCCATTTAATGTGAGTGTATACTCTTAAGGATTTTTTGGTTTTTAAGAAAGCTTATATTTTGTAACTTGATAATATTTGATAAATGCTGATATTACCAAGTTTTGCAGAATGCCTTATGACTCCCTATTACACTGTAGATAAGATATAGTGCTTTTGTAAATTATAGTTCAATATTTGGTTGATTTTGTAAAGTTTTGTAAAAAATCAACTTCTAATATCCATTATTGCTCCTATTGAACTAAGCACTTTCCCCAAATTTTAAATAGGTTATAATGTTAGATATTTTATCTCCTTTTGAAAAGTTTGAGACAATACTTTTATAAATTTCCAGCCTTTGAAATACTATGATAAACCTCTCTTTTAAATAACCCTTTGGGAATTATTTTAAGTGTATCTAATTTCCAATAATTTAATTTGATGTAGAAACCCTTATGACTCCCTAATTTTTGGAAAACTTAGACCAAAATAATATTTGCAAATATATAATATTTATTTTAGTAGAAACCCTTATTACTCCTAGGTTTTATATTGCAAATATTATATTGTTTTGATAAAATATTCCCTTTGATATATGCCATTCAATATAATCAAATTCCTTCAATTTTAACCTTATAACTCCCAAGGAAAGAAAGCACATAGAAATGGGAATAAATATTACCTTTATCAAGCAATAATCATCGTTGTTTTTAGATGAGCTAGGGCTACAATATAGACATAGATTCTTTGAATACTTTGATTCTATCCTCCAATGGAATCTCTTGGAACTTATCCTTGTGAGAAGCATTCCAAATATAGTGCTATTTAAACTCTTCCTTTGACCTCACTAGAGCATTGAAGGCTCTACCACCTTCTTGACATGATGTGCTACATAAATTTTGGCACTTGATATGATGAGTTTGGATTAGGTCAGCCTTGTATTTAATGCTGAAGTGAATAGCACTATAGATTTGAGAAGGTTTGATATTTTTTAGGAGCCTTTAATGCTCCTCCTTCCTTCCACGCTATGCTTCGAATGTGTTTCACTATGCTATTCTCTTTTGGATTCCTTTAATTGTGCTATTATATCTTCTTCACATTGTGTCACTTCATGTTTATATGCATTTTAAGGTGGTGAAGGCTTTGAAAAGTGTCACTGAGTGTTACATACGAGCTCTCTCCTTTGTAAAATAATAATCCTTTAGTAACACTCTGCTAGCTTCTTGGTCGACTTGTAATGCATCAAAACATGTGTGAGTGCTTGTAACTCCTTCGTGAGTTTTCTTGGATTTTAATAAATGGGATGGCACCTTAGAGAATTTGTGCCAAGTGGCTTTCAATATTTTTTCATGGAGTTCTTTCACTATAATGCTTCTAAGGAGAGTATAACTCCTTTTTGTATACATCTTCTTTGCTTACTATGTTTCTTGGAGTGCAAGCAACCTCTTCTCTTACTAATCGATCATTGAGGTGATTTTGGAGCTTCAATTGATGTTGTAGGTGATTCTTTTGGTGGAAAATATTGACCAAGCTAGCAACCTCTAAATATATCACATGTTCTCTTCTCCTTCTTCCATTTTCTCTTCAACGTGCACCTTTTACATTGCTCATCCACATTGATTGGGGTAGAATATGTTCTTTTTGTTTATAAAATAGAGCTCCTTTTCTATCTATGTAAATGTAATTTGATGATCGAATCATGTGTGCATTACCTTTTACAGGTTCGTCCATCTAATATGTGAAGTGTGAGCCCCTTCGAATGGCTCCTTGTGTCATGGATGAGGAGTGCTTGACATTCAACCTTTCTTGGATGGTTTTCCCTATATTTTTTATGCATTTAGTGGCACATTCAATCTGCCCTTTTCCTACAAACAATGTAGTGCAATACCTTGTAATATTCTATGATAATAATACATTTTTATTGCACCCTTTTTGCACTCCATCATGTAGATCTTGTAGTCTGATTTTGTAGCAAATTTTGAATGCACAAATGAGGGTTTTGAGGACATCCATTTGGATAGACTCCTTACCCTTTTTGCTTGGATATTTAATGATAGATCCAAGATTTACAAATGTTGTAGATAGAAGCTTTAATTAACCCTGTAATTCTTTGGATTTGAGACTCACCAAGTCTCAATATTTGAAGCTTCTTATGGTTAGTTTTTATTCACTTGTAGTAACCAATTTTGGTGGATTCTATTGGCCACTATGAGTTTTTGTACACTAATAGTATCTTTAGACACTTTGATAAACTTTATTTTTGTTCCCTACTCACGAACACAACAATAATATTTTTGAGAGCAATATAATAGTGCAAATGAATCCAATAATCTTTTACTTTTAATGCACTAACAATTTGACCTTATCACTCAAATCAAATCTTAAAAATAATGCACTTAATAATTTACTATGGCTAATAAAGAATAATGTGAAATGAATCTTCAAGAATTATTTCATAATTCACTTATAAGCAAGGTATTAGGAGCAATTATTCTTTTTATTTCCAAAGTATATGATAGGTAGTTGATATATAGTTTGAAATTCTAAAATCTAATCAACTTCTAAAGTGCAAATGAACCTTCAAGAAATCTTTCTCTTTTTGCACTTTTGAAGACTATAATTCAATTCTCCTTATTACAACTTTAATTCATATTAAGGTGCTGAAACAAATCTGATAAGTAATCCACTTTAATAAATCTACTTGCACCAATAGTTGCTTACCTTTTTCTAAAATCCCTTTCTATCGCTTTTTTAGAGGATGTAGATCTTGGTGTCTAAAATCACCAAGTTGTTACCTTGAGTAAGATCTTACAACTCTTTGTAGGCTGCCATGAACAACCTCATCTTCACCAAAATATGATCATGAAATATCTTTAAATAGCCTAGGATTTTGGTGGATTTTCTCCTATTATAGTCTCCTCCTTTTACTTTATATTTGAAGAGATATTTATTTTTGAAGTAGTGTCTTATTGTTGTGAGAGGCAATATCCAAATATCCTGGATTTGGTAGACTTCTTCTATCTGAATCTTCCTTCAATATTCTTGTCAAATTTTAAATTCAAACAGGATCTTCATCTAAAAATTCTGAATGTCTTGAGGTATTTTGAGATTTGGCACTCCTTGCCAAATTCATGTTCTTGGGTTTGTTGTTGGATGGTGACAATTGTCCCAAATCTTTCACTATCTCCAATAGTGAATTTCTCCAATGAGTTCTCCTTGGAACTCCTTTGATGATATCTTTAGTAAGGATCTCCAAGCATTTTACTATATGCTCATAGAGACCTTTCCACGACCTTTAATATTGCATCTTATTCTGGTATTCCATGAGACCTCATCTTCAACCTTCTAATTTTGGAAGTGTTGGTGGTGAGATCTTCTCCTAGATCTCTAATTTTATCGCTTCTAGATTCAATCAAGACTCTCCTAGTCCTTGTTCTTATTCCAATTCTGGAAGTTATTCAATGTTATTTCTCCTAATATCTTTTGTTTTAGGTTCTAGATTGATTTTGAAAGGAATTCTTCCTATCCTTTTTGTTGGAAGCTTTCCCAACTCACTGAATCTCCTTGTTATTCCAACAAAGTATTGGTATTGAAATTTTCTTCTTAATTAGATACTGTTTTCTGGATTCTTCTTCAGGATCAAGGATTTTGTGGCCTTTTCTTCAATATCAAGGCTTTTGTAGCAATTTCTATGTCAAGGCTTCAATGTCCTTTTATTATAGATCAAGGATACTATGGCCTTTTCTTTTGGATCAAGGATTATATGGTATTTTTTGATTAAGGATTATGTGGTATTTTTTTCTTGTGAAGTTTCCAATCTAGCAATGGAGATCTCTTGTCTCCCAACTTCACCATGATTCTTCTCCAAAAGTCTCTTTTGTAGTATTCTTCTCTTGTAGTAACTAATATTTGCACTATGAAGACACTCTAAATTTCAAGAAATGAAGTTGAAATATCCTATATTTCTATTGTAGGAGGTATCTTGATCATCTGATAATTAATTCCCTATAATAAAATAAATTTTAAGTAAATTTTTCCAGATCTTTGAGCTTCACTAGTTAATTCATCAAACTAGTGTATCAAATACTAAGTCCTAGTCTTCACAATTTTTTCCCTTGTAACTCTATGGATAATCTAGCCATATGCAATATTAGGATTTCATAAAGTGAGATTTATTTTACTCCTTACTTGTGGCTCTCCCTAATTCTACCACCTAGACTCTTCTAAGAATTTTTGATAATGACTAGTCCAATGGCACGTCAAGTTGACAAAAAATAAGGGTCAATGATAATGGTGGTTTTCCTATTGATCTACCATAGCTCTGATACCACTATTATATTTTTTTGTAGTAAGTAATGAGAGATAACAATCACAAGATGCATAATAATATGATATAAAATAAATCTACGAGATGATTGAAAATATACTATAAATAGAAATGATGGAAATGTATACAAAGTAGCTATGAAGGAAATGAACACTACATGAATAAAGCTACTTCTCAAGAATGAGCTTTGAAAATATCACACTCCATCACATTACATCACACTTTGCTACATCACACCACAATGTTCTACACTACTTCCTACTACTATATCATGCTCTATGTCTATGGCTATTTATATAGGAAAATAGGTTCCTTGGCCAACACTCTACCTAGTTGTGCAAGGGATATCTTGCACATATACAACTTACACATTGATACTTGTGCATTTATTACATTGCATGAAGTAACTAGATAAATCCCCCCTAAAGTAATATAATGTCCTAAGTATGTACCAAGAAAGGTACATTTACATGATCCAAATGATGTAATATAATCTATTTCTAACACAAATTTATAGCAAGAGGATTGTAAATCATAACTGTACTTTAGTTAGATAGCCCTATATCAAATAAACAACATCCTTCTTGAAATCATCTCATATATACTTAAAGATATTAAAAACTACATTACCTTTACCTTATACGGATAACACTCTACCTCACAATTTTGTGTTAAGACACCATACTCTCTCTACCTATTTGAGGAGGGAAATCCTCATGAATTTGGAAAATATTATCTATTTTGATTGATTTATTTATATTATGCATGTATAAAAAGATATTTGAGACTATAAAGAGCATTATGCATTTAGAGGAAACTCTAATTCACCTAAAATTTAATTATTATTACTATTATATCAAAATTTATCATTATAAGAAAAATTGATGTATAAGTTTACCTTGTTTAAAATTTAAATCTTTGAGATAATATGAAATTCTCCATTGATTCATATTTTTATAGTGAAATTAGGTTAAAACCAATTTTAATAGTAGTCTACCAAAATTTGATGTACAACCTGAATGGCCTAACTATGGAAACTTTGAAACTTTGAGTAGAGGTATAAGGTTTGAGTCCTGTGGAAGATAGGGTTGTATATACATCCTAAAAAAGCATGCACCATCATGAAATCAAAGCAAGTAAGCCTATTATGTAACTATGTATACAAAAAAACACATCTAAAGTGAAAGAAGGGTTGTAATAAGTAAAACCTATTGTTCACTCCAAAGGGTGTTTGAAACTCAACCTTGCTCCTCATACTTTTGGCATTACTACTCCATGTAACAAAAGGCCTAACAAATATACACAAAATATTAGGATTTTAGGGATTTGCCTCAATTAGACCCTTGGTTTTGCAAGATAAAAATAAATTTATGAAATACTAGAAGGAAGTGAAATCTTAGGCTTCTAATAAAACTTACAGAGACATTGTAGTATAACAACACTAGCACTAGATTTAGCATCACTATCGATAGTAATGTGAAAGGGCGACACTATTCTATATAACAATTGTAAAATAATCCATTCATTTGAGAACCTATAATATGAAATGGTAATATAGGATCCTAACTAAACTAGAACATAGGAAACTAAATGCAATGTCAAAATTGACTTCAAAATGATTCAAAGATTAAATAAACACACAAATATTAAACTTAAATATACAAATAGGAAAAGGTAGATATTAAAGAGAGGTTAAGTTAAGGATAGGTCCAATATTTTTATGTGAGTACTAGATTCCCCTACAACCGTGCAAATAGAGGATAAATATCTCTTTTTTACCCTTGTTATACAACATGTGAGACCTATAGAACCATTGTTGATAAAATAATGTTAATTATAGCACTAGTAGTACTAACAAAAGTGTCATCGATTTGTGAAACTCTTTTGTTTGCAATAGGTTAATACCTAAATGCACAAGCCTGTAAGACAATGTAACCACACAAGACCCTATCTATAGTAGGAACTTAGTAAACTAGTTATAGTATAATGCCTAGCCTCAAAAGACTCAAATTTGATATAAAAACAAGATGCATTAGATTTTATCTGTAATGAATAAAATGAAAATGAAAAATTGAGGAGGTGAAAGGTGGAGTTGAGGGTAAATCCAAAAGCTTGAGGTAGGTAGCCAATTGCCCTTGTGTTTATACATGAGCTAGTTCTCAAAAGCTTTTTTCTATAAGATTTTTGGTAAGGATTTAGTGCACTTCTAGAACTTTGATTTTTGGTGTTTGGTAAGATTTTGCTTCATAGATTGTTAATAAAAAATCATTCTTAAAAATTATATATTCTAATTGTTGATCAAAATTATTCCAAGAAGAAGGTAATATTTATTTAGAAGATGCAATAATGGAAGATGTGTTGGATGCTAAGATCCAATAACAAAATGAGATGCAAAATTGTCCATGTGGTTGATGGTTGCATGAAATAGGATGTACAGGTAAATTAATTGCATTATTGTTAATGGAGAGTTAAAAAATTTGAATAAACTATTAGAATATATGACTCTAAAAGCATGGATGTGATTCTCAATTTGAGAGGACAACATTGGAAGTTAGAGGAATTCACATGTAGTGAGGTGACAAAGAATCATGCTGCAAAATAATTAAAATTAGTTAATTGCTTGCTTTCTTTTTTGGTTTGTGATCAAGCAATAGTGTTGGATTCAAAAGCATAATGACACTAATGTGTCTTAGCACTAATGTAGAAAAATACAATTAGTAAGTCACCCGAGTGGGAAAAGATCATGTTTGAATTTTAGATAATAGCACTGCCCTTGTATCAAAAGCATCATTGATGCTACTAATTTAGGTACAATGCTTTTAATTTAGGTTATTAAATGTACTCTTAATCAGGTATGAGCTTGCTTGATTAATTATAATGTTTGACATTCTTGATAGGATAGAGAGGTCATCAAGAGATTGATAAAGGGGATCCAAGGCTTCATATAAAAACCTACACTTTCCCCATTTCAAAATCCCAATTAAAGAATGAGAGATCCTAACCTTTATTAGAGTTGTATTCCATAATGAAGATCTCATTTGCACACATATAGATGTAAATTTCATTTGACAAAATGTTTTTACATGTATTTGATATGCATTTATGTAGATCCATTAACTTGAACCAAAATCCATTAAATTGACAAATCAAACTATCATCTAAAAGACTATATACTCTTAAAAGTTTAGCTCCATATCAATTACTAGAATAGTTTCTCCCTTCTCTCCTAAAAAATGTTTAACCAAAGTAAGACATCTTATCTAGAGTATTCTTAAAGGATTTTATATCATGAAAATCTAGACCCATGAGCTATAGCTCTATTCTTATAAAAATCAAAACCCATGGAAAAATAAGAGAAAAATATCTAATCTATAATTAAGATTCTCTAAAGTATTGTCACTTTATGCTCACAAACTCTTACATACACAAAACACTAATTTTCATGTCTTAAAAACCATTTAAAAACTCTAAACATAAATTATCATCCTTTAGTCTTTATTTTTGGTACTTCTTTAGATATACATACACTAATCAAAACCACTATTAACATTAGGCATAAAAAATATAAAATAATAAATAAATATTTAAATAATATATATTACTTTAATCTTATTTTTCTAATATTTTATGATGAAGTACAAATTACAAAAAAATTCCATATTGTATCCCAGTTATTATATTTCGTCTTATTTATATAAAAAAAAATATTACGATTCTACGTAACGAATGTTACTTTTCAAAAACATATATTTATAACTGTGTAAGCCAATCCCGTTATTGTAACACATAATTACATATGGAACCCTCGTAATGAGAATGCACAGGCATTACCAACTGCAAAGTAATTACATATAACCCTCGTAATGGGAATTCACAGGGCATTTTAGGGCCCATAATAAAAATAAAATATATTACATGGAATCCTCGTAATTCTTGTTGAGTTTATTCTGGCGCATGGCTTAATAAAGTCTAAGCATAATTAGAGTCTCATTTGATACGCACAATATCCCTCCAGTATATAGACGAATAGGGAGACCCTTTCCCATGCCAGGTGTAGGGAAGTAACGTATACGATGGGCCTCCAGCGGTTCCCATCTTCATGTTTAAACTCGAATTAATTAGTGCAGGTTCACAATATGAAAGTATTGACCAAATGCCAAATAACGTAATGGACTTTCTTGCAGGAAATTAGATAATGACGTAATGGACTTTTCTTGCAGGATAAGAACGTAGTCAACATGAAATTTAATAAAGATAATTTATAGTAAATCTAATAAAGACAACCTCCCTACTTTCAATCTCTACCAACTTTATTTATATTTTAATAATAGGAAATTGGATAATTGGATAATGAGGTAATGGACTTTTCTCGCAGGGATATTTATATTTTAATAATAGGAAACTGGATAATTGGATAATGAGGTAATGGACTTTTCTTGCAGGGATAATGACGTTATGGACTTTTCTTGCAGAAAATTTAATAAAAATAATTTATTAGTAAATTTAATAAAGACAACCTACCCAAGCATTTTCAATGTCTACCTACTTTATTTATATTTCAACTATAATTTTATAAAAAAAATTCAAGAACATTATAACCAATCTTCTGTAAAACTATTGATAAAAAAATATTTATCTAGAGGAAGGACAAAATAATCTTTTTGAAAGTCTTTTATTTAAAAAAACAACCTAAACTTGGTGATGAAGTTATGCAGAAAGAGAGCGATCTCCAGTCGGGCCAAATGATAACCAGGACACAGCCTTCCACCTATTCCGAATGGTATGAAGGCCGGGTTTTCCATCATTTCCTCCAACGCAATATCAATCCCTCTTTACTGGATTAATTAGCAATCCAATGTTTTGAATGTTAGATTAAAATAAAATTAGTTACTAAAAATCGTGATTGTAACCATTGCTTTTATATAAAAAAAAAATTAAAAATGTCTTAAAAGATAGGGCGAAGTTTGGAAGGTTCGACCTTTAAATAATGTGTGAAGGGTGAGTGTATGATGGTTGTGTGTTAAACAATGTGTGAAGGGTGAATGTATGATGACTGTGTTTTAAATTTTCTATTGATAAGTATAACTGTGGACTTTATAAAAGTTATGGTTAGGTAAATAATACTCAATAGTAAAGATTTCTCCCACTAATAAAAAAATTAAAAATATTAATTACGGGAATTTAGCATTTTAAACTAAACAATAATAAGTTTAATTATTTATATTTTTATGCATTTAATATTAATTAATTTATTAAATAATAAATTTAATTATTTATATTTTTATGTATATAATATTAATTGATTTATTTATTATTATTATAGGTAGATAATTAATTTTTGTATTTATATATTCAATATTAGTTGAGGTGTATAATTGAACCTAAATTAAAATTAATTAGATTGTATAGAATGAAGTGATAATTAGAACTAACTTAATTAAATTGTGTAGAGTGAAGTTAAATGGCTACATAGTTTAGGTGATGTAATATAATAAAAAATATTAGAAGAAAATACAGCAAAGAATGTTGTTTGAAGTTGAATAAACGGTTATTAAATTAAACATATAAATGGTATATTTTGAAATATTTTAAATGTTATGTATAAATAAATTTAAATAATTTGTATGCTTCTACATGTAAGAGGAAGTTAATAATCAATTAACAACTGACCATTAGTATCAGAACATTCAATCTTTACACCAACCCCATCTGCCCCATCAATGTCCACGCTGAATTTCCGCCATGCTTTATACTTACCACCTCTGCCTATTAAAGACCTCTCATTCAACATAGAACGGCCACTTCCGTCATGGACGTGTTCAGCTTTGGTGTTTTGATGTCCGAGGTTGCATGCGTAAGACAAATTTTATGACGTTTTTCTCTTTACAATCTATAATTTCTAGCAGACCGATCATTAGGATAATTTTCGTGGCACAAATTTCGTGACAGTTACCTTGTCTTGTCTTGTGCGATGAAGTGTAACGAGCCACAATAGAGTAGGATCCTTATCGCACAGGTTCATGTTCGCTCTATATAATTAGAGTAAATTTTTGAAAACATATAATAAGATACCATCCATATATAATATATGTAAAATAAAATATAGTAGGGTATATTTTCTAATACTTTCATTGTCGAGTGGGACGATAGGTTCAAAATAGTAAGAGCATATTTTCTCTAAAGTGTGTTGATCACATAAATTGATTTTTCTATTCCATTTTTTTTTTCCGTAGTCCTCGTTCATAAACATAACTTCCCATGAAAAATATCTAGGCCGAAAAATGAATAAATTTATTTTTTTAGTTTTTTTAAATATTAAGTAGATGTGTATGTTTGTTTAAATATGTTTAACTTTTTATTGTGATGTTTTTCTCATAATTTTTTTGTTTTATATTAATTTTTTTTTATATTTGGATCAAGTGATATTATTTTAACATGTTAGATTCCTCAACATTTAAGGAGAGACTAAGGTTCAAATCTTATCAAGTCATACATGAATAATATTCAAACTTTGTTGCAATACCACTATATGGTGATGATGCAATATAGGTGGGACCATTTCAATTCCATATAACCAATTGAAAAAAAAACATTCTTTTATATTTTATTCAAACCTTATATATATAAACTTATTCAATTTTGGTCAACGGATTAGTAACATAATCATTTAAAGTTAAGAGAAGTCTTAGACAAAGAGATCTTTTATCACCATATTTTTTCAATTGTTATGATAGAGGTATTGGAAAAGAACTTGAAGAAGATATACAAAGATGGACTAATATGTGGACTAAAACATTGACAAAATTATCTATCAACAATTTGTAGATGGTACAACCTTAGTTATCAAATTCGTCGAATTTTTTGAGATAAAATTTGAAATTTGTTGAATTTAAAATCCTCGTGAATTTATTCGACGAAAAAACCTTAAATTCGGCATGGAATTTTTTTTTTTTGGTAGAAAACAGGTTTGATATTTATGAATTCTCCTTTTTCTACATGCGGCCATATTTAGTTTAGAAAATCCAACACGAGCTTGAATAACTCAAAGCCCTATGCCTTTCCTTCCAATCTTGATTTACCAAACACGTAACCGCAACCACTGATTATTATAAAACAACACCCACCTGACTAGGTCTGGAAGTTTTTCATTACAAATCATTTAGGACTACTTCATTATAGACATCAGTGAGGGCTGAAAATTTCTCTGCAAGCAAAAGAATTCAGATCTCCAATATTTGTTTCCATACACTTCGAACCAAAATTTTATGCCATGAATCTCACATTAGATTGCCTCTCCATTATAATGAAAACTTGAAAGACAGAAAAACCCTAGGTCCAAACCCGGGTGCCTCGATCCCAAGTTAAACCCTAGTGCTTTATTTCAAAGAGACCCAATGCCTTATAGATTTAAGGCTAACACTTTTGAACCCTAACCACCTGAGCTTTGAAACCCTAGTGTTGTGACAAAATTACATGTGTGCCTATAAATTGATACCGCATCAACGACCTCTTGGCACATTGTTTTGCATTCGACTAAAAAACAGAAAAAAATAGGATATATGTAAATTTATAATATGTCAAATTTTATTCCAAATTTTTATTCATGTTGAATTTATTTCAAATTTTAAGAGTTTTGAACTCGAACACGAACTCGAACTTGATAACTAAAGGTACAACCCTTTTGGGAAGGGTTGAGATAAACAAAGTCTTAAATAACTTATTAAAGGAAAATGAAACAACATCAACATAGAAAGTTAACAAGACAAAATCCAAAATTTACTTCTTAAACACTCCAACTAGAATCAAAGAAGGGATATGCAGGTTACTTCAAATGGCAAGGTAAATTTACCAACAACATATCTAGAGATATCCTTATTTGAGGAGAAAAATAGGACAAAATCTTCAAATATAGTTGTAAGTAAAGTTTAAAATAAACTACCAACATGAAAAGGTAGATAGTTATCATTAACAAGAAGAGTGCAATAAATTAAGCCAGTCTTCCAGGCCATTCGAACATATTATATGTCCTTGTATATTATGCCAAAACTAGTAGAAAAAGTGTAATTTATATTATGAGATCACTTTTGTGGTAAATATTTAATAAGAAAAGAAAATTTCCCTTAGTGAAATGGAGTAAGGTGTGTGATAATAAAATTAGAGAAGGTTTAAGAGTTCGTACAGATCCAAATTTAACTCTATTGAAAGAAGTAATTTGGAGATTGTACAAAGAAAATTAAAAAGAATGAGCAAGAATTATGGAAGCCAATTACCCAAGCTTAATATTTACTATATTCTATGGAATCCAATTACCTAGGATATGTGTGTGCATAAAAGATCCTTTGTGTCATAAGGTTAATAAAAATAGGTTTATACTTATACAACTTGGGAATAATTGTAAGTCTCCTACACAAAGTAATATAGTGAGCTTTAAATCAGTCTTCCAGGCCATTAGAACATATTATATATCCTTGTATATTATGCCAAAATTGGTAGAAAAAAGTGTAATTTATATTTTGAGATCACTTTTGTGGTCAAGATTTTATAATAAAAAAAAAATCCCTTAGTGAAATGGAGCAAGGTGTGAATGATAAAATTAGATAAGGTTTAAGAGTTCGTATAAATCCAAACTTAACTCTAAGGAAAGAATTAATTTGGAGATTGTACAAAGAAAATTAAAAATAATGAGCAAGAATTATGGAAGCCAATTACCAAGCTTAATATTTACTATATTCTATGGAAGCCAATTACCTAGGATATGTGTGTGCATAAAATATCCTTTGTGTTAGAAGGTTAATAACAATAGGTTTATGCTTATACAACTTGGAAATAATTATAAGTCTTCTAAACAAAGTAATATAATGAGCTTTAAATTTTAATTGTAGCCACATTATTTGTAGTAGGCAATGTAGATTCTCTTTTAACCAAAACATCTCTACATTTCTATATTATTGTTGTGTGTAGTTTTCCTAGGTAATGGTTATGGGTACTAGAAAAACAAAAAAATATGACATACAAATTGTAATGTTTGCATACTTATTTATCATTTTCGTCAAATGTTTTAGATAAAATTTGAAATAAACCCTATTTTTGATAGAAAAAAAAAAAGATCCAGGAGGAAGAGGATTCACGGAGAGAAAGGGAGGACTGTGTGGAGGAAAAAAATGGGAAGACCACCGCCCCGCAAGAATGAACCAGATCAGAAAGTTTTCTTTATGTGCTTTCGTGTAGCTAGTTGACAAAATGAAGTATTGTGTTGCTTTTCTTTGAGTTTCCTAATTGTCAAAGTATTTAATTTATGTTAAGCTCGTTGTTGTATCGACCTAGAACGAATTCAAACTTTCTTTTAAAACCTGTGAGGGACCCTTGTTATTTTCTTAGGAGCTTCCTAGTTTATCCCCGACCTCGACCACTTAGCTGTGCAAGGTAGTCTCCGCCTCTGAAGCGAGAACTTTGTTTGGTCTAAATTCTTCATAATGCCATGTTCTTTTTATAAATACCTGCAATGTGGGATGTATGCGTATAATTAATGCTTGGGATTTTCCTCCTTGATGACTCGTCAACCGCCTTCACTTCTATTTTCCTTCTCAGTAAAAAAAAAAGTTTGAAAATATTTTGATCTATTAAAAAATTACTATGTTTAAATAAAGTTATAAAAATATTTATATTTTAATTTTTGAAAATATTCTCATCTATTAAAAAATTACTATGTTTAAATAAAGTTATAAAAATATTTATATTCTTTAAAATATTTTAAAGTATACATTTAAAAAAATATATTAAAATTAAATATTATAACTTTGTATGTTTGATTTTTAAATTTTATATAAAAATAAAAAATATTTTTTTTAAAAAAGGTGTATTTATTATAATTGAATTTTATTTTGAATTTTTAAGCATGTCATTTTTTTTCCGAATTTCAAGAGTGTCGAACTCGAATACGAACTGGAACTTGATAACTAAGGTTGCATATATGTTTGCTCTTCTTGTGGGGAATTTATAAAATATTAACATGCACCATATGCATTGGGACCATCGATAAGCAATTCTTGTTCAGTTTAAATTTACAAATTGTAAGTTAACTTACACTTTTGTTTTGTCTTCTCTTCTTAACTTTATCTCATTCTGATATTGGATAGGGTTATGGTATGCAATTTCTAGCATAAAAATGTCTACTATTTCTAAAACTCAAGTAGATCAAAGGACATAGACAAGTAGTTGGATATCAATTGGCCAAAATTTGCTTGAATTATTTAGTGCCATGCATTTTAGTCACTAGAATAAAAAAAAAAAAAAAAAAAAAAAAAAAAAAAAAAAAAAAAAAAAAAAAAAAAAAAAAAAAAAAAAACAAAAAAAAAAAAAAAAAAAAAAAAAAAAAAAAAAAAAAAAAAGGCTTCGAGGATTTGTGCTTGCATATGTGTTCATGCACGCCATTTATGTGTGTGTTATGTTTACATACATGCTAAATCAAGTCAACATATATTAAATCAAGTATATTTTAACTGATAAATATTTTGCAAGGGTATTGGTTTGGAAGAGAACTGTTAATAAAACTAGGCTACATTTCATGTAATGTTTTTTTGGGGTCTTAGTTACTCAATAAGTTATTGTGCCCATTGGTTTACTTTGCATGTAACTTGAATCAAGCATATTATTTTATAAGTGACAATGTTGAGGAAATCAAGTAATAGAATCAAGGGGATAACAACTTATTGAATTATGAAAATTGTTAAGTAGTGCTTCACCCACTAGCCTTATCATTATGTTGATGTCATATAGAAGGGAACAAAGCCACTAAACAAACTATGGAAGCCAAAATTGAATATTGTAATAATCAATGTGTGTGTTTGTGTGCGTGACAAGGTTTGTGAAACAAGCACCTTAAAGGGATATGTGTTAAAAAATACTTAAAAATGACAATCACCTTGATGTCATAGATGACAATGCTTGAGGGGTAACTTTTACCCAAAGAGGACTTAAACCCAACCTACACCATTGAAAATATTTTGGGCATAGCCTTGGTAAAGATGTAACTCTAGTTGATGTTGTTGCATGTTGCCAAACTTACCAAATGAACCATGGGTTAATTAGTGATCAAAAATAATTTAATTGTGACCTATTATTACTTCTCAATATACCTTTTGATTTGTCTAGAAGCTTGGAATATTAGCTAAGGATAATTAACTATTTCTTTTATTGTTTAATATCTTTCATGGGTACCAACCAGTTCTTTGATTTGATTTATCTAAAATATTTGCAACGTTTGGACTACATTTGTAAGATGCAGAGATAGGTAAATACTATAGATGATGAAACAAAGAAATAACAAAAACTGTCTTAGCAAATTTTTTCTAGTAGTGGTAAATTTGTGATGAGGGGTCTAGTGTCATATAGGACTCTTTGTTTACAACTAGCGACTTTTTTATTTTTTATGGTCCTATTGGCAAGCTAACCATTGATATTTTTTTATGCAAATTATTAAATTTTCATCCAATTTTTTTTGCTTCCTTTTCTCCAATGTGGTATCTATTTAGCTCTTTTTTTTTCAGATTTTTCTTCACAAGAATGCTTTCCCATATTCTCTATGAAAAACTAGTTGTCATATATGATTTGTTTTATTCTCCTTAGTGGGAGGGGCATAATATGGGGATCTCCTTAGAAATTTTTGTGATAACCAATGAACATGAATGCTTCTATAGGTATTTAGATATAGTTGTGTCTATGATAACTTATGATACATTACTAGCATGGTGTAGCATGAATCTTTCTCTCAACCCAAAAATAGGGTTTCCAACTTACTCATCAACAAGTGATGGAGAAATAGTTTCTCCTTCTATTTTATTGTTGACATCATATGGTGAGGTTGAGACTTATTTCTCTCTTGACTTATTTAATCATTTCCTTGACATCTTCATTTGGCCTACTTGGTGTCTCATTGTCTTGTTAGTCTTATTATCCTTACCTATCCAAATTGTGAGAATACATTTTTTATGAGATTATGCTTTGCCTTGGCATTTTCATTTCCTTTGGATCCACAAGATATTCTCCTTGCATGTCTAGAACTTCTTTCATGATGTTTATCTTCATGATATTTCCTTTAATTGATGTGTTATTTGGCTTTCTTATTACAATATTTGGCAAGTTGGACGTCCTTCAATGTATTGATTACACTTGAATGACAGTAATAGAGGATGAATATTTCTTTTTAACCCTTGTTATACAAAATATGAGACCCATAGAACCATTGTTGATAAAATAATATTAATGATAGCACTAACAAAAGCACTGTCGATTTGTTATGTTTTTGTTTGCAATAGGGTAACATCTCAATCCATAAGCCTACAATATAACATAACCACACAAGACGCTATCTATAAAAATAACTTAGTAAATTGATTATAGTAAAATGACTAGTTTTGAAAAGACTCAAATTTGATATAAAATTTTGAGATATAGTAAAACAAGATGTCTTAGATTTGAGATTTGAGAGATGGAGGGTCTGAGCAGATGCGAGGGTGTGGATGATCTTCTCTACTTTGGAGATCTATCTCTAGGGTTGTGTTCAATATTCCAATGGGCTTGGAGACCATAAGGATTGGTGTGGATTTGCCCCCCACTTTTTTTATTTTTCCTATGGAGGTTCTCGTAGTTTTCTCATCCTTGGATTTTGTCTTAGGTGAGATTGATGTTCATATTTTAGTCAAGTTTTTAGACTAGTTTGTGGTTTCTCGTAACATGTTTTTTTCCAAAGGTTTTTTCTTGGATGCTCTATTTTGTAGTGCTTAGGATCTTAGTCGATCTTATATATACTTGGCCTAAGAAGTTGGATCTCATTTGTGAGGATCCATTATTGTTCTTCTTGGTCTTTCTTCCTATAGTCATGGGATTGTGAGAACCAGATGAGGAAGATGGACCCAGTTGGGGGTTTGATGGACTTGTCAACGGGGATGCTTGCAAAATCAGACCCTGGTTAGATGGATTCAACTAAAAATCCAAATATGTTGATGGAAGGGTCGATTGCGGCATGAATTACACTGTATTGCAATACTTGAAGGGATCTAAGTCTACTGGGACTACATGCACCTGTCCTTCAAATGTGTACTTTAAGCACTGATGAGCTATAGAAGGGACAAACTTCATGTCCCTGATCCAAGATCGCCCCAACAAGATATTATAGGCCATATCACCTTCCAAGATGTGGCACAATGTATGAATAGTCTTTTGTCCCACTTGGATGGGTAGGACAATTGTGCCCACCATCAAGCATATTGCATCATTGAATGCTCAAAGAGTATAGGTGGAGATCATGATGTGAGATGCTGGAAACTTTAGATGTTTCAATGCTGCTGTTGTAATGATATTACTAGACAAGCCAGTGTCCACCAACACCCTCTTATACGGAATCCTGTTGACCCGTGCAATGATGTGCAGGGGTGGATCCGCCACATCACCAGTCACTAATTTCAATTCATCTTCTCTAAAGGTGATGACTGAGTTCTGTACATTGTTTTACATGTCCCACAAAGTATTTGAAAGAGTTTGCTTCGTGGGGTTGCAGTTCGATGTCTTTTAATATCTCCATTAGAGCCTCCCGATGGGGCACTGATTATTGAATGAGCTCGTATATGGAGAGCCTAGCTGACGTGGTCCGTAGACTTTGGGTAAGTCTAGTATGAATCGTGGCCACTGGTCTAGGCAAGGGAAGTTGCATAGGGTCTTTGTTGAGGTTGTGATGTCGATGGAACCTCTCTTGTGGTTGTCGTGGGGGTAGCTCCTGGGTACCTCTTGTTCCTAGTCACTATGCTTATCATCCCTACATACCCTCGCATGGGGCAATTCGTTGCACCTCATTGACTTGAAGGGGTTTTGCCTGCGCATCATGGGCAGGTAGGGGGTCTTTGAAGACTCCCATATGTTGGTTGTTTGGCACTACGGGGTTGTCCACTGCCAATGTCTTGTTGTCGATTAGGTCTTGCACCAAGCCTTTAAAATTCCAACATGCATTAAGGTCATGTCCCTTTCGTCTATGGAACCTACAGTACAAGTCCTCCCTGTACCCCTTAGGCTTTGGTGCATTGGGGTCTATGGTTTGAATCTCTGGAAGGTTGATCAAATTCACCACTGACAAGCAATCAAATATGGAGTCCCTAGACTCTATGTAAGGTGAGAACTATCGCCTAGGGCGACGCTGCTGATTTTGCTCCTACCTCTAGTTTTCTCAGTCATAATTGTTTGAAGGTACTGCCTAATAGTTAGCCTTTTGAGGTTGTGTTGCTTGTGCAAGCTTAGGGACGTTTATAGCAACCTGATTGACCACATCGGGTTTCTGTTGCATGCTCCCTATTTTTGGTGTTCTTGGTCCTTTATTTCTTCTTAGGTTTGGTGATCTCGCCATCCTGTATCTTGATCTCCTCAATGATTCTAGCTTGTGCCTTAGCTTCCTCTAAAGTGGCATATTTCTGCAACTGCAATAGCACGAAGATCGATCTCAAACAACTCTTTGAGAACATCTGAGTCAGGTCGTACATGGGAGGGAGGTAGGGCAACTTTGAAAGCAGTGTCCTCCATCGATTTCCATATGCCACAATGGTCTCTTCATCATACTACCTGAGGCTAGCTAGGTCACTTAATGATGCATTTTTCTTAGTGTTGAATGCGAAGTGTTCGAGGAACGCGTCCACTAGCTGATCCAAGTTATTGATGCTATGTTTTGGCAATTGAGTGAACCAATCCGAGGCAGGGCCTGTGAATGTGGTTATAAATGTTCTTAGCAACAAAGCATCGTTATCTTGAATGCCAAAGCACTGGCTCAAGAATCTAGTCACATGCTCTTGGGCATCCTCCTCCCCTCTAAAGAGTGCCAACTAAGGCAGTTTGAAGTGTTCAGGTTATGGAGGTGCCGACACTGATGGATGCACAAGATGACTACGGAGTTGGCATAAAGTGGGATTTTGGGGCCCAGAAGTCTTGGTATCCATAGACTCTAAGCACTCTATCAGTGCTTTATATGCATCGAAGGATTTAATTTCTTCCTCCTTAGTTTGCTCCCGTTGTGGGTTGGGAGGAACTTGAGGCCTATAGAGGGGTGGCCGGATAGTAGCCCCTCTGCCTTGATAGGGTGTTTCGGCCTATTCTTCTTCTTGTTCATACTCCTCATAGGCTGCTTGAGGAGTTTTGGGATGAGACCTATAACCATGGGTGGGTCCCTACGGGGGGCACCCATTGTTGTTCCTAGGAGTGGCCTCCCACTCAGGTCTAGGAGGTCTCAGAGGCAGCACTTGGTAAGGTCGTGGGGACCTGTCTCGCACCAAGGGGTTATGCCTCTCATACACTTCTACTTTATGCGCACGAGGGGTTGGGACATTCGTAGACATAGTTTTATGAAGCAATTCGACTGCCTGACACTGAATGCGCTCTTTGCTAAGGCGATACAGATGATCTAACTATTGTTGGTCTTGCTTGAGCTGCGTGATTTGCGCTTGGCGGGCAGTATGTCTGGCAAATGCCAAGTTGATTTTTTTTGCCGTCTCATGTTTAGGAAGCCTATATACCTCTCCTACATGTCTATCTCAGTCATGGTGATCTGAGACCCCTACAGGTTGTTATCCTCTATCAAGGTTAGTGACATTCACCCGAGGCACTTGCCTCAATCGGTGATCTCAATATATAGCAGGTGCGAAGGTGCATCGCTTTCCCACTATGTACTGCTCTTGAGGAACATGGTGGTCTTTCTCGTACTCCCTTTCATATGTGTGAAGGGTGTGGGGAGAATTGTCTTGTCCTACCTGGAGAGCCCTATGCTCTGGACTTTGTCTAGTATTTCTAACAGTAATAAGGGGTAAATGAGGGATGAAAAAATCATGTGGCCCCTCCTTATGGACCCTACGTTGCTCTAGCACTTCATCACTAGGCCACTCATAACGAGCATCTAAGGGAGGCCTACTTTCTATGTTGAGTGCCACGTTTAGGTTCTCCTCCTAAAAAGGTTTATGCTGAGTGGGGGTGCCCCTATAGTCTTGTTCTATGGTGGCATGATGTGGACAATCTTGCGTGTCAGGTAGCCAAGGCGGGATGACCAAGTACTCAGGACTATATCGGAGGCGATTTTTCCCCCTTTATACACTTTCTGTAGCACTTACCCGTGATTGGGCTCGACTACGAGTGTACACCATGGTGATGTTTTCCTACAAGATGCATAGATTTTTATCTCTTTTTATGATTTTTATGCTACACTAAATGAAAGCGAAACACACACAAAGCAATGATTATCTCGTTTTAAAGATTAAAAGTGTGCCCTAAATCTGTTTGTGTGTTTTGAATTTTTTTTGTTTGGAAAGCTTTTGTAAAGAACATTTAAATGCAATATGATGGCTCTTATGACTCCCAAAAATGGTCGCCCCTTCGATATACCTTTGCCAGACTGATATACCAACCTCTCTATATACCCGCCCTTACGTGAAGGAAACTATTGGTACATGAGAGCAGATGGTACGTGGAACATAGGCGATACGGAAGGGGAATCGCTCTGTTTATGACAACTACCATAGAAGACTTATCCTCATGCACTGGGAATCACACCCACTATAATTGGTCAGCTTTCATCAGGATTTACGTCTGGCAATAGTCGTGATTAGGGTTATGTATGTAATATGTCAATCCAAGGTGGTGATGAAATCCACTGTTGGTCTTGCTCAAGGGTTGGGGTTTTATGACCAACTCCTTGTTGTTTTAATCACCACGTGGTGTGTGGGGATATTTTTAAGTTACATAACTGAAGGAAACAATCATTCAAACTCTCCTATGCAAGAAAATAACCAGAGAACATAAAACAAAAAGCAAAATAATTGATAGAAGGTGTTTAGGACCCCTACCTCTTCTCTACCCAAATCAGACGTCTCTAAATTTTTGCCCTAAAATTGCATAGAGAGCTATTCGTCCCGAGGTGAGATGAATAACAGATCTGTATTCATTCTAGGGTAGGATGAAGTCCTATTCATCCTTGGGTAAGATGAATTCCAGCTCTGTACTCGTCACATATTGAAACAAACAGCAGTCCACGTTTGAAAACTTGGTACCTGTAAGAAAAAACAAGCAAATTTAATCAGAAAGTTAATCTTAAAATCAAGGGACAGTGGTCCCACCGTGATTGCCACTGAAATCATGAGGATACAGAAAAAAAAAGTAAAATGATAAGTACGATGTGTGTGAAACCACACTTAATGCTAAAAGCCTATGTATTGCAAAATGCATGAAAAGAAAGAACATAGACAAATCGACACAAGATAAAAGCAATATGGAATACACTGTCCTCTTTATTGATATGCTTTTTAAAGTTGTGTTAAAATACATCTCCTTCCTTTTTAGGGGATAGGAGCGTCAAATATGTTTCTTGTCACATCCATGGATAGCAATCCTTCTTCTGCGTGCCCACGTGTAAGATGGATGAACCAAAATGTCACCGCAACTTGTGTAGATGATTGTTGACTCCTTCTTGCTCCTCTAATGTTGAAGACCTACATTCAAAGAAATAGAAAATATTAGTAGCACCTGTAGATAGAATAGAACATGTATTTCCCAAGGCCTACTGTTAGTGTATGCATGAAAATATTAAACCAATAACCAAATAATATCATAATGACCTAAAAATTTGATAGAAGCATGAATATGTTACCAGGAAGCCACTGCAAAAGGAAAATTTAGGAAATTTCTTACATATTTGTATTCGCTCCAGGGCGGGACGAATAAACCTACAATAATTTATCAGAAAGCACCCTCTTCAATGTCCCATTCGGGAAGCTCCAAATGACTTGCAAAGTTGGGGTTAGATAATTGGGGGTATTTGGGATGATCCAGATGGTTAGATTTCTCCAATTTGGCCTCTAGCGCCCATATTTTGATGATGGAATCTACAGGTTAGTAAAGGCAGGAAATGATAAAAACCTGGTCACAAATGCTCATAATAAAGTGAAATTTAAACTACAGCCTATTTAAATAACATAGAATAAGATAAAAAAATAAAATAAAGGAAATATACCTCAAATTTCTATTCGCTCCGGGGTGGGGCGATTAGAACTGCGATAGCTTGGGGGGTGCCATGGGGCAGAACGCCCACCGTTTGGGACTTTTTTTTGGCTCCAATCCACTTGGTATGGGTCCAAAACCTCTTATGGGGTGTTTTCAACAAATTCTATGGGATATTGTGGCCAAAAATTGGGTTTTGGGTTCAGATTCATGCTTCCAATAATCACCCAATAACGTCCCTTTCGAATGAGAGATTAAGGATGTGAAAGGCACAAATTACAAGTAGGTATGTAAATTGGTAGTACTTCGTTGCTCAAATTATCCTTCTCTATATCTATTTTGGGTGAGAAAACTCACCAATTTATAGACCTAGGGTCTCTCTGTTTGAATTGTGCATGCGAGGGCACCACTTGAGTTGTTTGTCCTATTTTGAAAAAAAAGATAATTCCCTGATTTAGAGTCTCCTTGCATGAGGTCTCCAAAATAAAATACATGCATGACTGAAGTCTCTCTCCTTGATTTGAAGTCGTTCCTCGCAATTGCATGGCCTGAAGCTACAGTTAACTGGCAGACTTGTCGAGGTTTGACTTTTTGCCAGTCAAAATTGCTATTCACCTCACCCTAGGGCGAATGCTGATATTCATCCCTGGGTGGGATGAATGCAAGTTTGTACTCATACCTGGGTGGGATGAGTAGAGAGCAAGGTGCCAAATTGACCTCTGACCTCCAAACTACTTTTGGGAGTGGTTAGGACCACTGTTTAACCTCTAGGGGCTGCCCTAGGGGCTGTGTGTGTCAATGCAATCAGCGCTTGTCGTCACATAATCGGATTGGTGTTGTTTTGGTGTCTACACCTTGGTAAATAAAAAGACCTCTAACCACACATAAGGACATACTAGCTTCAGGTCATCTCCATAATAAATCATGCCCAATTTACTCATAATGGGTCAATGAAATTCACATGTACACACACTAGTTCTTGATTGTATAGGGTCATTGTCACACTCAAGATTGGTATATGAACCTCACTTGCACACACATTGGTCCTAAATAAAGTTAGACAACCCTCATGAGTTTGATTGATAATACTAGTATGTTTGAGTCTTTAAAAATCCTGCAGTACTCATCCCATATCAACATCCATATCTTATTCCATATCAAAATCCATATCCTCTTTCATGTCAACATCCATGTCTTCCGTAGTCAAGTTGCATAGCACCACAAAATCCGGTACCCTCGATGGCTAAACAATGGACAACAAAAATGGCCAACAAAATTCTGAGCTAAAAATGATCATACGAACATGTATTCCTATCATATAAGTTTGCATTCATTTACCATTAGCTTGCATTATCATCCATAAAGCATTCCATTAAAACATTTTTATAAAACATGCATAGAACATTCATAAAGCAGGCACTGCATTCACACAAAATATAACACAAAAATCAAAGCTATGTATCTCTCTCTCTCTCTCTCTCTCTCTCTCTCTCTCTATATATATATATATATATATATATATATATATATATATATATATATATATATATATAACTCGCATATGCAAATATCACTAGAAAGTTCAAACATCATCGCAACTTGGGGCTGTTCAAGGTTTCACACCTTTCCCCTAATCAAAAATCATCACAACTAGGGGGTCCTCAAGTTTTCACACATTTTCCCCAATCAAGAAAACATGAACACAACTTAGGGGTGTTCAAAGTTTCACACCTTCCCCACCAATGCAATAAACAATTCAATCATCCAATCACATCACATCATCAACAAGTCAATTGTCAGGTTCAAAAGACTGCGTGCTTTTGTTAAATGTTGTGCCCTTTGCCTTGCATTCGCATCATCCACATCAATTGCTAGGTTCAAAAGGTTGTGTCCTTTTGTCAAAGGTTGCACCCTTTGTCTTGCATTCACACCATCATTCATCATCAAAAACCCCTTTATCTATTAAGGGCAACGAACAAACACAAATCATTTCATTTCAAAAACCCCTTTATCTATTAAGGGCAATGAATAGACACTTTTAATTTTTTTGTTTTCATCATCAAAAACCTCTTTATCTATTAAGGGCAAAGAACATACACATTTCATTATTTATTTATTTATTTATTTTGTCATCGTCAAAAACCTCTTTATCTATTAAGGGCAAAGAATAGACACAAGTACAAGTGAACCTTGTATTTAGTGGTTTATCCTAGAAACCAGGCAGTTGTATTGACTGGTTATCCATGCAATCCGATAGGATGGATAGATCACCATAAGGACACTTACATCATCAAAAACCCTTTTATCTATTAAGGGCAATGAAAAAACCCTTTTTCATTTTTTTTCATTATCAAAAATCCCTTTATCTGTTAAGGGCAATGAACATACACTTTTTCATTTTTTTTTTTCATCATCAAAAACCCCTTTATCTTTTAAGGGCAATGAAGAGACACTTTTCGTTTTTGGTTTTCATTATCAAAAATCTCTTTATCTGTTAAGGGCAAATAACATACACTTTTTCATATTTTTTCATTATCAAAAACCCATGTTAAGGGTAAATAACAGACACATTTCATTTTTTTTTCATCATCAAAAACCCCTTTATCTTTTAAGGGTAAATAACAGACACAAGTACAAGTGAACCTTGTATTAGTGGTTTATCCTAGAAACCTGGTGGTTGTAGCGACTGGTTATCCATGCAATCCGATATGATGGATAGATCACCATAAGGACACTTACATCATCAAAACCCCTTTTAGATGTTAAGGGCAATGAACAGACACAAAAAATTTCATTTCAAAAACCCCTTATCTGTTAAGGGCAATGAGCAGACACTTTTTCATTTTTTTCATCATCAAAAAACCCCTTTATCTGTTAAGGGCAATGAACAAACACTTTTCATTTTTTGTTTTCATTATAAAAAACCCCTTTATCTATTAAGGGCAAAGAACAAATACTTTTTCATTTTTTTCATCATCAAAAACCCCTTTATCTGTAAGGGCAATGAACAAACACTTTTAATTTTTTGTTTTCATTATCAAAAACCCCTTTATATATTAAGGGCAAAGAATGGACACATTTCATTTTTTTTTATCATCAAAAATCCCTTTATCTGTTAAGGGCAAAGAACAGACACAAGTACAAGTGAGCCTTGTATTTAGTGGTTTACCCTATTTTACCTAGTGGTTGCAATGACTGGTTATCCATGCAATCCGGTAGGATGGATAGATCACCATAAGGACACTTACATCATCAAAAACCCCTTTATCTATTAAGGGCAATGAACATACACAAATAATTTCATTTCAAAAACCCCTTCATTTGTTAGGGCAAGAACAAATACATTTCATCACATTTCCAAATTGCAAAAATCCCTTCATATATTGGGGCAAAAATAGAATCAATAATTGAATCCACATACATTGCATCCATCAACACATTTTTCATCACCATGTCTTCATGTCATCGTATTTAATTTCTTCAATCATTTCATCCACAATTTGTCCAATTCATTCAAGAAAACCTCGTATCTAGTAAGTTATTCTAAAAACTTGGTGATTACATCGATAATAATCGATGCAATTCGGTAAGATGAATAATCTACAATAAGGACACTTGACCAATATCATAATCAATTATATCATCATCAAAAATCACAATCACATTTGGCACCTCACATTTTGAGTACAACCTTGCCAAGAACAATTTGCTCACAACCAGTCATTGATGTCCTTTTTCATGGGGTATGAAAACATGGATAATCAAAATCACAAACACTCATTCATTTGAAAATAGTCAAAATACAGGACATATAAGTAGACTGACTTGTTCCATCGTCGAATTGGCGAAGAAATTTCCATAGTCACTACCCCACCCCTACATTGACTTAGTCAGCATGCATATTCATATTTTGCATACTCAATGATGTCATTTTGACAAATTATTCAATAAGCATCGAATCATCCCAAATTTTGGGGTAACCACATTACATTATTATTCTCCCATGATGGGATACATCTTGCATGATCATAACATCTACATTGGACAAATACCCCTCTCAATCGTTGTGGTAAAAATGGTACCACAATCACATGGTATTATACACCAACCCCCATACCACCGTTGGGGAAAAGTGTTCCATGCTTAATGTGATTGATAAATGTGTATATATACATGGCTTTTACAAAAAAAAAACAACAACAAATCATTCACATAGACATTTCCACGTTGCATACATTCCATTTGCATTTACATATAGGCAATTGACAAGCATTTTTATTTATGCATTCATGCATTGTTTCATTCACATACATTAAATCATACAATATTCCATTGCATTGTACAATTTCTATTTGCATATCAACACTCCATTGCATTAGGCATATACATTTGCATCCATCCCATCCCATGTTCAAATATCATTTATAGTAATGATGATATGGCCATAAACAAAAAGTCAAGTTATAACAATTGGGGGTACCTAGTTTGAAATAATCATGCAACTCTAACAAAAAAAAAAACATAAGCCAACAACACCATATGCCAAAATCACAAAGCCTAGATTTTCAGTCACTCATCCATTACTAGTGTAGCAAGCAACCTCCAAGTGGATCTCTGATTTTATTTAGGACCAACAACACACTTTACACACTAAGAAAGTCTTGAGCATTGTTGATTCATCCTTAATACAATCTTGAATCAATCACATTCCATCACATCTTAAAAGCATTATGAGCCAAGGAGGGTTAGTACCATACTTGGGTAGCACCTCGAGGCAAAAACGGATATTCCTTGCTTGTCCTATCATGCAACATAGTCCAAAGAAAAAATAGTGGTTTTCACCACTACCATAATTACTCTTCAAACATAAGCATAAATGCATAGAGTAGTAAGGATAGGGTCAAAATTCTCATCATACTTCATTTGAGAATCCTATTCCCCAAAGCTCTATACAAAATTAACAAATAAAATCCCAAACACCCTTGATCCCTAAAGTTGTAAGGATCGTACTACATATCCCTGAAAAGGATGGATAGTCATCCTCAAGGCCTAAAAGATCAAATCCCATTGGTATATGGAGTGAATCTTCATCGGGGCTATAGAGGCATGACTGGTAGTGGAGTAAGTTCATGCAGGGCGACATGTCTCCTTGGCAAATAGAAAGACCTCTAACCACACATAAGTACAGACTAGCTTCAGGTCATCTCCATAACAGGTCATGCCCAATTTACTCATAATGGGTCAATGAACTTCACATGAACACACACTGGTTCTTGATTGGATAGGGTCATTGTCACACTCAAGATTTGGTATATGAACCTCACTTGCACACACATTGGTCCTAAATAAAGTTAGACAACCCTAGTGAGTTTGATTGATAATACTAGTATGTTTGAGTCTTTGAAAATCCTGCAGTACTCATCCCATATCAACATCCATATCTTCTTCCATATCAACATCCATATATTCTTTCATGTCAACATCCATGTCTTCCATAGTCAAGTTGCATAGCACCACCAAATACGGTACCCTCGATGGCTAAACAATGGACAACAAAAATGGACAACAAAATTTTGAGCTAAAAATGATCATACAAACATGATGTATTCCTATCATATAATTTTGCATTCATTTACCATTATCTTGGATCATCATCCATAAAGCATTCCATTAAAACATTTTTATAAAACATGCATAAAACATTCATAAAGCAGGCATTACATTCACACAAAATATAACACAAAAATCAAAGCTATGTTATATATATATATATATATATATATATATATATATATATATATATATATATCTAACTCGCATATGCAAATATCGCTAAAAAGTTCAAACATCATCAACTTAGGAGTGTTCAAGGTTTCACACCTTTCCCGTAATCAAAAATCATCACAACTAGGGGGTACTCAAGGTTTGACACCTTTCCCCCAATCAAGCAAACATCAACGCAACTTAGGGGTGTTCAAATTTTCACACCTTCCCCACCAATGCAATAAACAATTCAATCATGCAATCACATCACATCATCAACAAGTCAATTTCCAAGTTCAAAAGACTACATGCTTTTGTTAAAGGTTGTGCCCTTTGCCTTGCATTCACATAATCCACATAAATTGCTAGGTTCAAAAGGTTGCGTCCTTTTGTCAAAGGTTGCGCCCTTTGCCTCACATTCACACCATTAGTCATAATAAAAAACTCCTTTCTCTGTTAAGGGTAACAAACAGACACAAATCATTTCATTTCAAAAACCCATTTATCTATTAAGGGCAATGAACATACACTTTTCATTTTTTGTTTTCAATATCAAAAACCTCTTTATCTGTTAAGGGCAAAGAGCATACACATTTCATTTTTTATTTATTTTTATTTTTTTTTCACCATCAAAAACCACTTTATATGTTAAGGGAAAACAACAGACACAAGTACAAGTGAACCTTGTATTTAGTGGTTTATCCTAGAAACATGGCGGTTGTATTGACTAGTTATCCATGAAATCTAATAGGATGGATAAATCACCATAAGGAAACTTACATCATAAAAAACCCCTTTATCTGTTAAGGCAATGAACAGACACTTTTTCATTATTTTTTAATTATCAAAAACCCCTTTATCTATTAAAGGCAATGAACAGACACTTTTTAAATTTTTTTTCATCATCGAAAACCCCTTTATCTTTTAAGGGCAATGAACAGACACTTTTCATTTTTTTTTTCATTATCAAAAATCTCTTTATCTGTTAAGGGCAAAAAACATACACTTTTTCATTTTTTTCATCATCAAAAATCCCTTTATCTATTAAGGGCAAAGAATAGACACATTTCATTTTTTTTCATCATCAAAAATCCCTTTATCCGTTAAGGGCAAATAACAGACACAAGTACAAGTGAACCTTGTATTTAGTGGTTTATCCTAGAAACTGGTGGTTTTATGGACTGGTTATCCATGCAATCCGATAGGATGGATAGATCACTATAAGGACACTTACATCATCAAAACCCCCTTTATCTGTTAAGGGCAATGAACAAACACAAATCATTTCATTTCAAAAACCCCTTTATCTGTTAAGGGCAATGAACAGACACTTTTTTATTTTTTTTCATCATCAAAAAACCCCTTTATCTATTAAGGGCAATGAATAGACACTTTTCATTTTTTGTTCTCATTATCAAAAACTCCATTTATCTTTTAAGGGCATAAAACAGATACTTTTTCATTTTTGCATCATCAAAAACTCCTTTATTTGTTAAGGGCAATGAATAAACACTTTTCATTTTTTGTTTTCATTATCAAAAACCCCTTTATATATTAAGGGCAAAGAACAAACACATTTCATTTTTTTTATCATCAAAAACCCCTTTATCTGTTAAGGTCAAATAAGAGACACAAGTATAAGTGAGCCTTGTATTTAGTGGTTTACCCTATTTTACCTAGCGGTTGCAACGATTGGTTATCCATGCAATCCGATAGGATGGATAGATCACCATAAGGAAACTTACATCATCAAAGACCTCTTTATCTGTTAAGGGCAATGAACAGACACAAATAATGTCATTTCAAAAACCCCTTCATCTGTTAGGGAAAGAACAAATGCATTTCATCACATTTCCAAATTACAAAAATCCCTTCATCTGTTGGGGCAAAAATAGAATCAATAATTGAATCCACATACATTGCATCCATCAACACATTTGTCATCACCATGTTTTCATGTCATCGTATTTCATTCCGTCAATCATTTCATCCACAATTTATCTAGTTCATTCGAGAAAACCTCGTATCTAGTAAGTTATTCTATAAACTTGGCGATTACAGCGATAATAATCTATGCAATTTGGTAAGATGAATAATCTACAATAAAGACACTTAACCATGATCATAATCAATTATCTCATCATCAAAAATCACAATCACATTTGTCACTTCATATTTTGAGTACAACCTTGCCAAGAAAAATTTACTCACAACCAGTCATTGATCTCCTTTTTGGTGGGGCACGAAAACATGGATAATCAAAATCACAAATACTCATTCATTTGACAATAGTCAAAATATAGGACATATTAGTAGACTGACTTGTTCCATCGTGGAATTGGCAAAGAAATTTCCATAGTAACTACCCCACCCCTACATCGACTTAGTTAGCATGCATATTCATATTTTGCTTACTCATTGACATCATTGCGGTAAATTATTCAACAAGCATCGAATCATCCCAAATTTTGGGGCAACAACATTACATTATGATTCTCCCATGATGGGATACATCTCGCATGATCATAATATCTACACTGGACAAATCCCCCTCTCAATCGTTGTGGAAAAAATGGTACCACAATCACATGGTATTATACACCAACCCCTTTCCCACTGTTGGGGCAAAAAAAGTATCATATTTTACATCATTCATATCATCTACAATCACATGGTATTATACACCAAACCCCATCCCACCGTTGGGGCAAAAATGGTATCACATTTTACATCATTCATTTCATCCACAATCACATAGTATTATACACCAACCACCATCCCACCGTTGGGGTAAAAACAATATCATATTTTCATTTCACATCATTCATTCATCAATTGCACAAATTCACTACATCATTCATTTTTAAATTAGTTTATGAGATACATTCATATCTCATTCGCCAATTGAAGGGGTAAGCTACAAAAATTTCAATTTTTTTTTTATTCTTTTGTCTTTAACATCAGTGCACAAATCCAACAACAGAGAGAAGCTGCTTCTATGCCCATAGCCCAAGCAGGTGTCTCATATTTTTGCACCATATTGTGTTTCACGCAACATGGTACAAAAAGGGGCATTTTTAGACACCAAATTGTAGTCACTAATACTCCATCTTAACCATCCCACCACCCACTTGTCCACCATACATCTTCTCGCCAATTATTTGGTCCAATTCCACATTTTCCACCATCCAATCTGAAAGCACAAGATTTCGGGTAAGGGAAACACTAATTATGCAATATAAGACAAAATTTAACGCTTTAATCCTATGCACAAAAACAAAGAAAGGAGATAATTTGGAAATGAAAGAAAATATGTAAGGAAATCACAGCCCTCTTTATTCAAATCTCTTATCCTTGGTTACATAGACGTCTCCTCCCTTTTTAGGGGCTAGGAGCGTTAAATTGGTCTTTGTTACAATTTGTGACTTAGTCTTCCTCTTTCCGCGTGCCCACACTTGAAATGGACGGGCCAAGATGATGTCGCCGCTGATGTCGATGAGTCTTTGACCTCTGTTGCTCCTCCTACGAACAAAGAAACAACGAAGATGTCAGTAGCACCTGTTGCACATAAGAAGTGTTTGTTCTCTAAAATCGCCAAAAGATGCATGCAAACATTTGTCTGAAACAGTGAGCAAAATGACTCTAAATGACCTGAAAACCTGACAGAAAATAGAAAACATCACCAGAAGGCCACTGCCACTGAGACAGTCGGCCAATCTGCCTTCAACTGGAATTCGTCCCTGGGCAGGACGAATTCTGACTGCAATTCGTCCCTGGGTGGGACGAATTCTTCGTGTTGGAAAAGCCGACCTGATGCTGCTCCAATGTCGAATCCCGGGACCTGCAAAATGCCTACAAACAGGGGGGTTATGTAATTGGGGCCATTTTGGGACGACCCAGATGGTCGGATTCTCCCAATTTGGCCTCTATCCTCGGGAATTCGATATCGCCACCTGCAAGTTAGTGAAACAACAAAGCGACAAAAGGCATGACAAAATCTGATCAAAATGTTATGAAATTGAAGCTATGAGTTAACCAAACAGAATAACATGAGATGCAACTTGAAACAATAACCTAGAATGCTTTTAAAACAAAACTTGGAAAGTGCGGGGGTGCCCAAGTGGGCCTCCCACCGGTGGCACTTGATCTTGGCGCCAATCCACTAGGGATGGGCCCAAAACCTCTTAGGATTGGGGGGTCGGAAAATTGGTTGATTCAGGTGTCCATATGTTGGATTTGGGTCAGATTCAAGCTTCCAAAAGCCACCCAACAACCTCCCTTGCAAAAGAGATTGGTGGATGTGAGAAGGTGAATCAAAGGGGATGCAAGTGGGTGTTCAACTCGGCAGCACTTCGTTGCTTGAAATCTCCTTCAATCTGTATTTTTGGGTGAGAAAAGTCCCACCTTTTATAGACCCATGGGGTCTCTTTTGAGAGGGAAGCATAAGCGCCATGTGTTGGTCATAGGTGCCATGTGGCGGTTATGTCTTCCCATGAGGGAGGAGAGTCCTCCATGACTTGAGCTTTCATAATTGCCCTTGTGACAGTCTTCTAACGGCCTATCTGTCCACCCACACACGCGTGCGAGGCAGGAGTCATCAACTGACTTTCCTGGGCTGCCACTTGGCACCATTCTTCTTTTTGCCCATTAAACTTGGAATTCGTCCTACCCAGGGACGAATTCAGAATTCGTCCCTGGGTGAGACGAATCCCAGTTAGTATTCGTCCCTGGGTGAGACGAATAGTGAGCAAAGTGTCTAAATGTGCCAAATTGCTTCCTGACCTTACAAAATTGCTATGAAAGTGGTTAAGACCACTGTTTGACCTCTGAGGGCTGCCCTGGGGGTTGTGTTTGTCAACGCGATCAGTGTTTGCAGTCACATAATCGGATTGGTGCTGTTTTGGTGTCTACAGATGCCCCTTTTTGGGATGCGCTGTGCATAGCGCAGCGCTGAGCAAAAATAGATAACCAAAGCACTAATGATTAGGGTTTCTTGGTAACCTAACCAACTTTTGATGCCCCAAGCATGGAAAGGGCATGCATTCTTGAATCCTTGCTTCTGACGAGCTAAGGAGTTTGATTTCAAGTGTTAACCTATTTTGGTGAGGTGTGACTTGAGCTTGGACATTGATCAGTCATGATTAGGCAAAGGGCGCAACCTTTTATCCTCGGGGGAACCTTGTGTTCATGATTCATGAAATGCCAAGTGTTTGATTGATTTGATTGTTGCTTGTTTATTGCCCCAAGCAGGAGCGTAATTGTCTTTGTCAATGATTCTTTGAATGCATGTCGTTTTCCTTAATTGGGTGTGTGATTGTTGATTGGTGACTAAGTGTGACTACCCCCTCAAGCGACGAATCGATGAGGGAATGACCTTCATGAGAAAAGCGACGAGTCGCTTGACCCAAGATGACTTGTGCAAGGGTGCCTTTAGATGGTTTATCGTTAAGCATGTGCAATTTTTCCAACATCTGGACCTGTTTTTGGTGGGTGTTAACCCTTTTTGTGATGCCATAATGGGGTGAAATCGTCGACAACCCATCTTCCCGTGGAGCGGTCCGGCTATGATAGCCTTCTTGGGGAAGTAGTAGAGTGACAATTTGAACCCCGACATCAATTTTCTATGCCAAGAGGTTAAGTGCGAGAGCACTTGTGTCCGGCAATGCTTATTGCTTTGTTTTTATGTTGCATGTTTTGTTGTTTTTGTTATTTTTTTTGTGACACCATTTGGGGATTAAATTTTCGAAAATCCGTCTCCCGTGGAGCGGTCCGGCTATGGTAGCCTTCTTAGGGAGTAGGATAGTGATAATTTGTGACCCTGATGTCGATTTGCCATGCCAAGAGGTTAAGTGCAAGAGCACTTGTGTCTGGCAATGTTTATTGTTTGTTTTTAGTTCATTTTTGATCATTTTTTGATGTTTTTAAAGTTCTGGCCTGAATTCGTCCCTGGGTGGGATGAATTCCAGCTGTAGAATTCTTCCCTGGGTGGGACGAGCGCTAACCTGAGCGCTCGTCCCAGTCAAGGATGAATTCCAGCTCAAAAGGCCTATTTAAGGGCCAAAACTTGCATTTGGGCTCATTTGTGTCATTTTTTTCTTGCGATTTTGGAGCTCTGGGAGGAGGAGGTAATTCTGCGAAGCGAAGCGCTGCTGGAATTCTCTCTGCCATCATGAGTGCACAAACTGGTTCGAGCGGCGGAGCTGAAGCGAAACCTGTAAGTATCTTCTAGAGCTTATTTTTGTTTAAATTTGCACTTGTTTTATTTAATTGTTTTTTTTGTGATGTTGTTTTTCAAAATGTGTTTTAAAACTTAAACTCGAAACTGGATTGAAGACACTAAGACTTATTGTACAATTAAACGTAGTTAAACCTAGGCACAAAATTTTGCTTACGACTAAACCCTAGGTTAACGGAACGTAAACCCTAAGACGTATATTTTTTTTTTGTGTTTTTGAATTTCTTTTTATTCTGTTTTTGAATTAATCAGTTAAGATTAGAAATCTTGGAACTGAAGGTTTGTTTTTGTTTTGTTTATTTGATTTTTTTTTCTTTTGTTATTGTTGTACAGTTCTTTTCCATGATTTTTAATTTTTTTTGTTGAATTGTTTTCTTTTGCAGGTTAGGAGCCGGTACCATGTACCTACCGCCTTTACTGAGGCGCGGGGTGCACTGACTGATGATGATTGGGAATGGCTTGATGCCCTTGGGCTCAAGCAGGTGTCTCGATTGGAGCCTGTGGTCCCGGATCAGGCCTATCTGACGGCCTTGATCAAACTTTGGGATCCGCGGACCAACATGTTCCATCTTTCGATAGGGGAGATGACTGTAACTTTGGAGGATGTCTATCGGTTGCTTCGGATTTCGATAGACGGACTGCCTATCAGGACATCGCCGCGTGATCAGCGAACTGCTGTACTTACGAGATGCTTTGGGCATGGGGAGCGGTTGGGTGTAACGAACCCAGTGGAGACAGCTGAGGTGGACTGCCAGACTGGCGGGATTTTGGTTGGTTGGTGGCAGGAGAGGGGGGTGTTAGGAGTGAGGCACGCATTCTTGATGGGCCTTATTTCTAACATGCTTCTCCCTGATTCGTCAGGTGCAAGGTTCCCGTGGAACCCGCTTGGATTTGGTATGGCAGGTTGGTAGAGTACCCGATAGAAGCATCATTGATTTTGAGATGGGGACAAACATTGTTGGCACAGCTTTACGGGGAGCTATATGCGGTCCGCTGTCGACAGCGGAAGGGCGTCAGTTGCAGTTATCTGCTGCAGTGTTGGGGTTGGCAGAACATAGTAGTGGAGAGGCCGACCGGGTTACCGTGGATGACTCGGGCAGCGATGGATGACACGGAGATAGGCTATGCAATTTTGTGGCGGCGGTCTGCGGAGCAGGGGCAGAGTCGGCGATGGGCAGGTGCTGTAGAGCACTATGCCGATGCCTTTTCTCGGCTCACTCTAGGGGAGGTGTTTTGGCGCCCCTATCGGGACTGTCCAGCCTGGCCAGAGGCTAGAGAGTGGCTCCGTCGGGTACGTAGGGAGCGGTGGTTGACTGGGAGGCACGGGACGGAGCATGAGTTCTTTTCCTACAATCGGGTTACACGACAGTTTGGGGTGTGCCAGGGGTTTCCTGGTGAGCCCGTGGTCTATCGACGATGGGGAGATGAGAGGGATTTAGATCCACCGGTCATCGTGCCATTGGGTGAGGAGTCAGATGTGGTTATTGACGTCCCGGACGTAGATGACGTCGGGACTACCACTGAGTATGACTCGTGGTGGGTACTACGGCGATGGAGAGGAGAGGGGCCACTGGGAGGCACGGAGGCGGTAGTGGAGGGTGCTGAGGCAGCAGGGGATGATTGGGGAGGTCCGTTGGATGATGCGGACATGTTGGATGTGGGGGATGAGGATGTAGACTTGGGCGCTTCGGATCAGCCGGACATGCAGGACGTGGAGGAGCAGTGGGAGCCGGAGCGAGTCGCTATTCCAGAGGGTCCTGTTCGTCGAGCAGACACAGAGGAGGTGGAGTCTAAGATACGTGCTAAAAATGCGCTACTGACAGAGCTACTACAGATAAAAGATCTGGAGTTGGGGGATGCGAGGCGGGAGCTGGGGGACGTGCTGCGGGAGAGGGATCTCCTGCGGGCTCAGATGGCAGAGCGGGATAGGGTTCTGGCACAGCGCGATGATGCAAAAATAGAATATAAGGGGAGGTTCAAAAGCACAGGAAGAGGTCATACGTCTTGTAACCGAGGATAAGAGAGGTTTTTGGATATGATTGCGGGGTCTGAGGACCAGTTTTGTAGCCTACGAGCATTTTTTTTGACGATATATATATATATATATAAATATATATATATATATATATACCGGTTTTATTGTGGTTTTTTACATGTGATGATTTGATTTTTGTTATGCCTGATGGCTAATGACTATGGATGTATGCATGTTTATTTACTTTGATGAATGCTTATTTTATGATGAATGCAAATGTTTTTGATTTCTTTTTGATATGCAAAGTGAAATGGATGAATTATATTTGTGGTGATTGGTTACGGCACCATAGGCTGTTTAAGACGCTCTTTAATTCATTTTTAGGCGATTGCTATGATGTATGGCTCTTGTATGTATACATGTGGTTTTCTCTTTTTGTATTTTGTATTTTCTGATGGTATTGTAAGGATGAAAAGCAGCGCAGTTGGTTTAGAAATGTATCTATGGTTTTCTGAGACTCAGACAGTTTTTAACTCACTAGCCATGACTGTACTTTATCTTACAAGACTTTTGAACAAGGTATGAATCGGACTTGTTTTTGACCAAGCTATTTCACATCCCTGTGTGTGCAATTGAGTTCATTTATGTGGTATTTATCAGGATACCGCCAGTGCCAGATGGGATTTCAACCGAACCTGTATCGAGGATCACCTAATTAGCTCCACTAACTCCTTTGTTGTATTTAGTTAGATTAATCTGCGGTGTTATCCAGGATGCCATAAGCTAGCTCATCCACATGCAAACATTGATCTGTACGCAAGTTAATGTGACAGATATATCGTCATGCGAGAGGTTTACCGCCAGTTATCGATAGGCTATCAACCAAATCGGTACTGAGGCTTGCCTTATGACCTTTTAGAATGTTGAGAGTTCCAGGGATTCAAGTTCCACTCCCTTCTTTTCTTCAATTGTATTGGGATACTTGCTCGTTTGTAGTGATAAGATCACTATTTATTTTGATTTGTTTTTCTTTTGAGCAAGGGATTGGGGATATGGAGTGATGAAAATCACTATTGTTTGTGCCTTTGATTTTTGCACTGTAAGATGTCAAGTATTTGATTTTTGACATTTTGCAAATTTTTTGATGTTTTGCAATTATTGAGAACTAGGGATTCTTAAGGAATTGGGTAGGGAGGATGCTTGTCCTTTTGCCAACTCTCAGCATTCTTGGGGTCATTCGCACAGGGGGATGAGCAAGATAACCGTTTCGCTTTTGGTGATTTGGATTACTGTGCAGGTTTCATCTTTCGTTCACACAACTTAGGAATTGCTTTATGTGTTTTAATTTGTGTTGGGATGTTACGTAACAAGGCGTATTTCAAGTGTAACTCTACCTTCGTAAAATCTGTCTGACTCGGTACATGATGTAGCTAAAAAGCAAAATGATGACTGAATCACGAAAACTCTTGATACATTAAAAGACCACTGACTCTAGTGTGGTAAAAGCGATGCATGGTGTTTTTGTTGTTTTGTAAAGTGGAACAGGATGGACTAGCAAAACAATTACAGCCTATGGTGCCTTTGACCTGTACGACCACAAGTATGCGATGTATGGATGCAATGCTTGATGCAGCTACATATTTTTGTATTTTTGATGGATTGATTTTTGTGAATATGAAGATGAAGGGCGAGAAGAGCTCTCTTTTGATGAATTTGAGTATGCCTAGATATGAGATGCAAATTTTGGTTGTTTTTGATTATTTTTTATTTTGACCAAGTGATTGTGGACATCCTTGGAGCATTTTGGTGACCAAGTGATTGCGATAATCCTTGGAGCTTTTTGGGTGACCAAGTGATTGCGATAATCCTTGGAGCTTTTTGGGTTTGACCAAGTGATTGCGATAATCCTTGGAGCTTTTTGGTTTGACCAAGTGATTGCGATAATCCTTGGAGCTTTTTGGGTTTTGACCAAGTGATTGCGATAATCCTTGGAGCTTTTTGGTTTTTGACCAAGTGATTGCGATAATCCTTGGAGCTTTTTGGGTGACCAAGTGATTGCGATAATCCTTGGAGCTTTTTGGTTTTGACCAAGTGATTGTGATAATCCTTGGAGTTTTTTGGTTTGACAAGTTTGTGATAATCCTTGGAGCTTTTTGGGTGACCAAGAGATTGCGATAATCCTTCCTTGGAGCTTTTTGGGTGACCAAGAGATTGCGATAATCCTTGG
This sequence comes from Wollemia nobilis, assembly GCA_028583015.1. Taxonomy (NCBI): domain Eukaryota; kingdom Viridiplantae; phylum Streptophyta; class Pinopsida; order Araucariales; family Araucariaceae; genus Wollemia; species Wollemia nobilis. The sequence continues at coordinate 10,348,537 of JAQPPZ010003888.1, forward strand.
AGCTTTTTGGGTGACCAAGAGATTGTGATAATCCTTGGAGCTTTTGGGTTTTGACCAAGTGATTTCAGGAATCCTTGGAGCATTTTTGGGATGTGGCTCTCTTAGATATGAAATGGTCGTAAATGACTGATATTCAAGGGTTCTGTTTCCTTGATACCGTCAAGAGAAGCTAGCCGGTACGTCCCAGGTCCTATTTTGCTATCAATGACATAAGGACCTAACCAATTTGCCGCGAACTTGTCCCTCAAGTGGGACGGCAAATTAGAGTTTTGTTGGTTTTCCTTCAGAACCAAATCACCAACCCGAAAGTCCCTTAGGTGAACTTTCATGTTGTAAGCTTTCTTTAGCCGTTCTTGATAGATACGTAAGTGCTCAAGAGCATTAACGCGTCGTTCGTCAAGCAACGTAAGTTGGTCTAACCGGGCCTGCCGTGCAGTGTCATCATCGATGAACTCCTGCATTGAAATGCGCAGGGAAGGAATTTCCAACTCGAGAGGCATTACTGCCTCTGAGCCATACACGAGCGAAAATGGAGTTGCCCCAGTTGGCGTCCGAATGCTAGTGCGATAAGCCCAAAGGGCAAGTGGGATTTGTATGTGCCAATCCTTATGACTGTCTGTGATTGTCTTTTTAAGGATGGCCACTAGTGTTTTGTTTGATGCCTCTGCTTGCCCGTTTGCTTGTGGATAATAGGGCATTGAAAAGCTGTGCTGAATTTTGTACTTTGTGGTCAAAGCACGCACGTCTTTGTTCTTGAATGATGGCCCATTATCCGATATTATTTTGGATGGAATACCAAAATGACATATGATGTTATGCAAGATGAACTCCACAATGCGGGGTCCTTTCGTTGAGGTTAACGGAATTGCTTCCACCCATTTGGTAAAATACTCTGTGGCCGTTATGATAAACGTGTGACGGCTTGACGATGCAGGGGAGATCTTTTCGATTAGATCGAGGCCCCACTACGAAAATGGCCAAGCAGACTGGACTGTCTGTAGGGCCTGGGAAGGTACGTGCATCAAATTGGCATGGTGTTGACATTTCACGCACTTCTTGACATATTCGCAACAATCTCGCTCTAAAGATGGCCAATAATAGCCCATGCGAAGAATGCGCTTTGCAATGGCCATACCACTAAAGTGGCCACCACATGTACCGTCGTGCGCTTGGGCGACTGCCCAAGTGGACTCTTGCTTGTCCAAGCAACGAAGAAGAATCCCGTCATAGCTGCGATGATACAAAATGTCTCCTATCAAGACATACTTAGCCGCTTTCTGCTTGAATGTTCGTTTTGCGGCGTGCGTCAATCCAAAGGGAAGATTACCTAACTTGAGGTAATCTCTGATGGGTAAATACCAGTCCTGTTGATCGAAAACCTCGACAGTATGAATAGCCAATCCCTTTTGAAGTTCTTCCCTAACAAATGCTGAATGGGATAGAACTTGTAAGAATAGTGTTGTGTTGCTATTAATGGGAGTGGGGGAAAACAAGGACCCCCAGTTGGCACGTTTCAGACGGTCTCGGATTCGAAAGAACTTATCCGAGGATGGTTCGATCTGGATCATGTGGATTCCCGGTGTCAAGTCCGAGCTTGCACGCTCCATCATGGATTGCGATAAGGTTTTGACTTGAATGGTTGTCATATCACCGGAAAGGTCTTGCGGGATTAGTGACCCCAAGGAGGCCATTGTGTCCGCAAAACGATTCGATGATCGAGGGAGTGCCTCGATGTCATACCACTCAAGTTTTGCCAGGAATTTGTCCACGAGGGCTTTATAGGCCTTCAGAACTGGGCATTTGCATTGATATACCCCTTTGACTTGATTGACTATTAACAGCGAATCACCAAAGATATTCAATCATTTGATGTTCATGGCGATTGTTGTCTGAAGACCTAGGAGCAAGGCTTCATATTCTGCATTATTGTTGGTGCACTGGAAGTTTAATTTAAATGACAGGGGCATTGGAGCACCTTGCGGTGTGAAGAATACAATTCCCGTGCCACCACCTTGCTCACACTTAGAACCATCGAAGAATAGGGTTATGTCGGCCTGTGACTCAGGCTCATCAAAATCTGGCGATTCTGAGACATGGAAGACCCCATCATCGGGTAGTTCTATGACCAGAGGCTGATCGTCTTCAAGAGGAGCCTCTGCTAGTTGATCGGCTATGACTTGTCCTTTGATAGATTTTTGCCCAATAAACTCAATGTCAAATTTCGTCAACAACATGATCCATTTCGTCGTGCGACTACTATGATAAGTACGACTCATCATGTATCGCAATGGATTCTCCTTAGACACAACATACGTAGTGTTGCTCAGCATGTAGTGGCGTAGCTTCTTGGTAGCAAACACCACTGCCAAGCAGAGTTTCTCAACGTATGCATAGTTAAGTTCGTAACTGACCAGGGTGCGGCTAAGATAGTAAGTAGCCTGTTCTTTGTGAAGTTCATTCTTCTGGGCTAGCATGGCTCCCAGTGCCACCTCGATAGCTGAGATGTATAAGTAGAACGGCACTCCTGGTCTAGGTGGTGCCAATACTGGCGACGAAGCCAAGTATTGTTTTATTTCGTCAAATGCTGACTGGCACTCGTCATCCCAATGAAATGTGACCCCCTTGTGCAATAATTTGTTCATGGGTCGGCATTTGTCAGATAATTGCGCTATGAAGCGTTTAATCGACGTGACCTTTCCTTGCAGACTTCTGAGCTGCTTGATGGTAGTTGGGGGAGCCATTTCAAGGATTGCCTTGACTTTCTTTGGGTCCACTTCGATGCCTTGTTTTGAGACTATAAAACCCAAGAGTTTTCCAGATGTGATGCCGAATACGCACTTCTTGGGATTCAGTCTGACCTTATGTTCTATGAGGCGATCGAGAATCTTGCTCAAGTCACCGAGATGATCTGAGCGCAAAAGAGACTTTGCTAACAAATCATCCATGTAATCTTCCAAAGTTTTGTGCATGTAGTCATGGAAGATATATGTCATGGCACGTTGGTATGTAGCGCCAGCATTTTTAAGGCCAAAAGGCATGACCTTATAACAAAATGTCCCCCAAGGCGTTGTGAACGCCGTTTTAAGTTGATCCTCAGGATTGATACGAATTTGATTGTATCCTGAGAAGCCATCCATTAGGGAGAGCATTTCGTGACCTGCTGTAGCGTCTACCAACGCGTCGATGCTGGGCAAGGGGAAATCATCCTTAGGACTCGCTTTGTTTAGATCTCAAAAATCGGTGCATATGCGAATCCTCCCGTCGGGCTTCTTGACGGGAACCATGTTGGACAGCCATGGCGGATAATCCACGCAGATGACAAACTATGCATCCAACAGCTTTTGCAATTCATCTTTGACCATCAAGGCCACTGTTGGGTGCATCTTTCGTAGTTTTTGCTTTACGGGCTTGATTGTCGGATCAAGCGTTAAATTATGCGTGACTAGCTACGGGTCTAGTCCCGGCATGTCTCTGTATGACCATGCAAAAACTTCCTTCTTCGCTTTGAGAAGGGCGATATAGTCGGCTTGCTCTTCGGGGGAAAGACTTACCCCCAGCTTGATAATCTGTGGACTCATTGGGTCTAAGCCGATGTCTACGTCAGTCGTTTCCTCAACTGACATGTGGGATCCGTCCTCCAACTGATGTGGAGTTGGGATCAAATGGATATCATTAGCTGAGTTTAGATCTGCGTTTGGAACCTCGGGTCCCTCTTCAGCTTGAAAAATATCCTGAGTTGTCCTTGGGGTGGAATGAAGCATTTCACCGAAAGGCCAGTACTCTGATGGCGATAAAGGTGAATTGATGTGATCCCAGTCGATGGCATCTATGTCTAGGTGCAATGATTGTGATGGATCGGCCGGATTGCGGATGGGTGCGGTCAAATCAATGGAGATCATGTGGATGGAATGAATTTGGTCTCCAGAACCGCGGGTGTGATAACTCGATTTTTTTAGATGCTCCCTATACTCTGGATCTGGCTCTACGGGAACGGGCACGAATGGATCTTCCCTAGGTGCGAATTCGTCCCTATTTGCGAAAAGGATGGTAGGGTCTTTTCTCGGCACTGATGTCATGATAGGATCTCGAGGTGGACGATGCTCATCTTGAATTTGGAGCCATGGGTCCAACACTTGGTCCCACCTTGCAGGGTCTACCCACCATTCATGCCCTAGCAATATGCCCATCTGTCCCATTAGATCTTCATGAGTTAAAGGGCGGTGATGTCGTCGTGCATGTCTGAGATAGTCCATCTCAGTCTCATCTTCTGAATCACTTTCGGAGACCCAAAAATGTTCATCCTCTTCAGCAACTGTTACTTGCGACGTTGAGTGCTCTCCTTGTTCCAGTAAGTTAATCTGGTCTCCTTGCGGTTGTTCCACTCTTGGTGGAGGGACCTGACTCTCTTGACACTGTATTGTTTCATCTAGAACCTCTAAGGGGAACAGTTTCAGAAAGATGTCCGACAGCCGTTGATGTTCTCTTTGAGGATTACTGTCCGAACTTTCACCTCTCTCTAGCAAAGGAGAGGGATTATTGCTGTTGCCAAGGGTGTTTGTTGGCCACGGGAGGTAATCTCCCAATGTGTATTCTGTATTTGGATTGGCATAAGGATCTAATGCCAATCTCCCCTTGTTGCCTATTTCTAGGCCTTGCATATTTTCAACCAAGATGTCTAAGGGCAGGGGGTGGTTGAACCCTACTCCTGACTTGTCATATGGCATCTGATATCTTGGTTGGCAAAGGACTCGCATCCCTTGCTCATATCTGCCTAGCCCGTATCCATGCCAATTGCATTGGCCGAGATATTTTAGGGCAAAATCTGGGTTTGACAGATAGTTGATGTTTTCAACAAAAGGCTCTTCGTCTGCTTCCTTTTGTTGGCATGGTTCAAGACCATGATCGAGGCCCCCATACACAAAATTCGTCTGGTTTGGAGGGTAGCCTAGAGGGACAACTGTCCCTATGGGAAGGCGAGGTCTTCCCATGTCTTGTACTGACTCCAATGCTGGGGTCGCCACAACATTTTGCACTAAATATTCCCCTAGGCCCGTACTGGCCATTTCAACAGTGATTGTTGATGATTGGGTGGGAGGAAACGGGAGTCCTTCCTGAGTCCATTCCATGTTCGGCATTTTAGGAGTCTCTACTTCCGTTGTGCGAGGTGTTTCTTCTATTGATATCGTTGAAATTATGGGCAACTTCTCTTCTAGAGGCTTAACCTCTTCCATGATCTATTTTCCCTTGTCCTTCTGTTTGGCCATGACAGGTGGCATTGATGATGAAGGAGCAGATGATGAAGTTTCACCTGGCTGGGATTTTGCCTTGTTGGTCACCAGTGGTGCCTGCGGTATCGAACCCTGTTTAGATGGATTTAACTGGAAATCCAAATGCGTTGAAGGGAGGGTCGATTGAGGTATAAATTGTACCGCATTGCAATACTTGAAGGGCTCTAAGTCCATTGGGACTACATGTATTTCTCCTTCATAAGCATACTTTAAGCACTGGTGGGCGATCGAAGGGACACACTTCATGTCCCTGATCCAAGGCCGCCCTAGCAGTATATTATAAGCCATCTCGCCTTCTAACACATGGCACAATGTAGGTATTGAATTTTGTCCTACCTGGACAGGCAGAACAACTGTGCCGACTGTCGAGCATATTGCATCGTTGAAAGCTCGCAGTGTGTACGTGGAGGCTATGATGTGAGAGGCTGGCAACTTCAAATGTTTTAAGGCTGCAGTGGTAATGATGTTACTGGACGAGCCAGTATCTACCAACACTCTCTTGTACGGGATCCCGTTGACCCGCGCGATAACGTGCAGGGGTGGATCTGCCATGTCATTCGATATTGTTTTGACTTCATCTTCTCTGAATGTGATGACCGGCTCCGTACATTGTTTCACATGTCCCACGAAGTTGTTGAAAGAATTTGCTTCGTGAGGTTGTAATTCGATGGCTTTTAAAATGTCCATAAGAGCTTCCCTATGGGGTGCTGACTGTTGAATAAGCTCGTAAATGGACAGCCTAGCCGATGTGGTCCGCAAACTCTGCGTGAGTTTGGTCCGTATCATGATTTCGGGTCTAGGCGGAGGCAACTGCGTTGGGCGTTGTTGAGGCTGCGATGTTGTCGGAACTTCCTTCGTAGCTACCTCGGGGGCAACTGCTGGGTACCTTTTGTTCCTTGTCACTATGCTAATCATTCCCACAAATCCTTGCATGGGAAGATTCTATCGCACCTCATTAATCTGGAGTGGTTTTGCCTGTGCCTCGTGGGCAGGCAAAGGGTCCTTGAATACCCCCATTTGTTGGTTGTTTGGCGCTATGGGGTTGTCCACGGCCAATGTTCTATTGTCGATCAAATCTTGGATTAGTTCTTTGAACTTCCAGCATCCATTTAAGTCGTGTCCTCTCGCGCCTATGGAATCTACAATACAATTCCTCTCTGTATCCCCTAGGCTTAGGAGCATTAGGGTCTATATTTTGAATTTCCGGCAGAGTGACTAAATTTGCCACTGACAAGCGGTCAAATAGGGAGTCCCTGGACTCCGTGTAAGGGGTGAATTGTCGCCTAGGGCGACGCTGCTGATTCTGCTCCTGTCTTCTATTATCTCTTTCATAAGCAGGAGGCACTGCTGGTAATTAGCCTTTTGAGGCTGCATTTCTTGCACAGGCACGGGAACATTTATCGCAACTTGGTTGACTGCAGCGTGTTGTGATTGCGTTGTCCCGATTTTAGTGGTTTTATTCCACTCTTTCTTTTTAGGCTTGGCGATTGCGCCTTCGCCTATCTTAATCTCTTCTATAACTCTGGCTTGCGCCAAAGCTTCTTCTAAGCTGTCGTATTGTCGCAACAACAATAGACCAGAGATTGATTTTAAGCAACTTTTTGCGAACATCTGCGTGAGATCAGACATAGGGGGACGGTAGGGTAACTTAGAAAGCAAAGCTCTCCATCGATTCCCATATGCTGCCATTGTTTCTTCCTCAAATTGCTCGAGGCTCGCCAGATCACTCAGTGATGCCTTCTTCCTTGTGTTGAAGGCAAAGCGTTCAAGAAACGCATCTACTAATTGATCTAAGTTGCTTATGCTTTGTTTAGGTAGTTGTGTGAACCAATCCGAGGCAGGGCCTACGAATGTGGTTATGAATGTTCTAAGCAACAATGCGTCATTATCTTGGATGCCGAAGCATTGGCTTAGAAATCTTGTAACGTGTTCTTGTGCGTCCTCTTCACCTTTAAAGATTGCCAATTGAGGCAACTTGAAGTGCTCGGGGTAAAGAGGTGTAGGCACTGAGGGATGCACCGGATTACTGCGGAGTTGACGTAATGTGGGTTTTTGATGCCCAGTAGCTTTTGTCTCCACAGACTCCAAACGCTCTAATAGCGCTTGGTATGCATCGAAAGATTTTATTTCTTCCTCTCTTGTTCGCTCCCGTTGTAAGTTATGGTAAACCGGGGGCCTATGGAGGGGTGGCCGAATGGCAATCCTCCTGCCTTGATGGGGAGTTTCAGCATATTCTATTTCTGGTTCGTACTCCTCATAAAGTTCTTGAGGAGTCTCTGGGCGAGACCTATGACCTTGATCGAGTCCTCGCTGAAGGTACCCATCATTGTTTCGGGGAGTGGCCTCCCTCTCGGGTCTATAAGGTCTCGGAGGCAAAGCTTGACGAGGTCGTGGAGACCTGTCCTGCACCAACGGATTATGCCTCTCATATTGTTCGGCTCTTTGGATGCGAGGGGTTGGCTCCCTCTCAGGTAGTTCATAGCGTAACTCATCCGCTTCGCGTTGCATGCGTTCTCTATCCAAGCGGTGTCGATACTCTATCTCCTGATGACTTTGTTTAAGCCGCGTGATTTGGGCTTGACGGGTGGCCTGTCTAGCAACTATCGGGTCAATTTGGTCTACCCTATTTTTCTCAGGAGGTTCGAATGTTTCTCCTATGTGTTTGCCTCGAGTTTGCTGATCTAAAGTTTCAATGGGTCGCTTCCCTCTGTCGAGGTGGGCGACATGTACTCGAGGCTCTGGCCTTGATGTATGATCATGATACCTAGCAAGTGCGGAAACGCAAGGTTCCCACGTTGTTTGTTGTCCTCGAGGAATGCGATGGCCTTCCTCGTACTCTCTTTCACGGGTTTGGACGGGGCGGGCGGAGTTAGCTCGCCCTGTGTAAGGAGCCCTGCGCTCCGGATTTTGTCTTTCCATCCTGATGGGAGGTAAAGAAGGGATGCCATATCCACGTTGTCCCTCCAAATGGATAGTGTGCCTCTCTAGCGCTCCATCGCGCTGTGGCCACTCATGTCTAACCTCAGAAGGTGATTCTCTGTTTACATCAAGGTCTACATGTAGGGCATCTTCCCGAAAGGGGCTGCTTTGAATGGGCATACCCCACCGAGGATTCTGAATTGGATTCTTTTGTAGGCCAGACCGATAAGGCGGTATGACCAAGTCCTCAGGACTGAAGCGAAGGTGACTTGTGCCTGCTTCTTGTGTACCTTTCGGAGCTTCTGCCCTTGATTGGGCTTGGCTACGGGTGTACACCATTGCGTTGCTTCTATACTATCTAAGTAGATTTTTATCTCGTTTATGATGATTTTTCTTTTTGTCTACACTAAGCAGAAATAAACACACACATGCGCAAACCGTGATTATCTCTTTTAAGGATTATTGGTGTGCCCTAAACTGGTTTAGTGCATTTTGATGTTTTGTTTTGTTTTTGTAGGTTTTGAAGAACGTTTAAATGCATTATGACGGCTCATATAACTCCCAAAATGGTCGCCCCTTCAATATACCAACCAGGCCGATATACCAACCTCTCTATATACCCGCCCTTACGAGAGGGAGACTATAGGTACGTGAGAGCAGAAGGTACGTGGTACGTAGGCAGTACGGAAGGGGGATTGTCCTGTTAATGGCACCTACCATAGAAAACTTATCCTCGCGCGCATGGGAATCACCCCAGCGGCACTCGGTCAGTTTTCGTCAGGATTTACGCCTAACAACAGTTGACAATCGGGAAATGGATGCAAAGCTAAGCCAAGGTGGTGATGAACCCACCGTTGGTCTTGCTCAAGGGCTGGGGTCTTACGACCAACTCCTTGGTTTAAAATTATTGCGTGAAGTGTGTGGGATTCATTTTATTTAACGAAAATGAAACAAGCATAAATGACTTTCCCTATGCAATGCGAGATAAAATGAAAACAGTTAAAGAAACAGAAACGGAAACAGAAAATTTAACAGAGATTATGAAAATCCCTACCTCTTCTCTGGCTTGGACCGGTTGCTTCTGAATTTTTGCTCTGAAAAGTTGCAGACAGAAATTCGTCCCTCGATGAGACGAATTGCAGAACAGAATTCGTCCCTCCCGGAGACGAATTTGAATTCGTCTCGGGGTCGACGAATTTCAGTAAAGCAATCGCCACAGTCAAGGACGAATAACAGTCAAAAACCAAAAAGGTACCTGTCAAACACAAAACACAAAAATTTAATCAATTTTTGTGATTTTAAAAACCAGGGAACAGAGTCCCACCGTGATCGCCACTGAAAGCACGAGATTTCGGGCGAAGGAAACACTAATTGCGATGCATTCAAAATCAAATACGCTTAAGTCCTAGAAATGTAAATTGCATGAAATGAAAGAGACACATTGGAAGAGACACAAGAAAATGGAGAAAACACAGCCCTTTCATTAAACTTTCTTGATCCTCGATTACAAATACGCCTCCTCCATTTTCAGGGGCTAGGAGCGTTAAAGGAATTTGACTACAATCGAGACTTAAGGTTCCTCTTTCCGCATGCCCACACTTGAAATGGACAGGCCAAGATGATGTCGCCGCTAATGTCAATGAGTCTTTGACCTCTCGCTGCTCCTCCTGCGAACAAAGAAACAACGAAGATGTCAGTAGCACCTGCTGCACATAAGAAGTGTTTGTTCTCTAAAATCGCCAAAAGATGCATGCAAACATTTGTCTGAAACAGTGAGCAAAATGACTCTAAATGACCTGAAAACCTGACAGAAAATAGAAAACATCACCAGAAGGCCACTGCCACTGAGACAGTCGGCCAATCTACCTTCAACTGGAATTCGTCCCTGGGCAGGACGAATTCTGACTGCAATTCGTCCCTGGGTGGGACGAATTCTTCTATGTTGGAAAAGCCGACCTGATGCTGCTCCAATGTCGAATCCCGGGACCTGCAAAATGCCTACAAACAGGGGGGTTATGTAATTGGGGCCATTTTGGGACGACCCAGATGGTCGGATTCTCCCAATTTGGCCTCTATCCTCGGGAATTTGATATCGCCACCTGCAAGTTAGTGAAACAACAAAGCGACAAAAGGCATGACAAAATCTGATCAAAATGTTATGAAATTGAAGCTATGAGTTAACCAAATAGAATAACATGAGATGCAACCTGAAACAATAACCTAGAATGCTTTTAAAACAAAACTTGGAAAGTGCGGGGGTGCCCAAGTGGGCCTCCCACCGGTGGCACTTGATCTTGGCGCCAATCCACTAGGGATGGGCCCAAAACCTCTTAGGATTGGGGGGTCGGCAAATTGGTTGATTCAGGTGTCCATATGTTGGATTTGGGTCAGATTCAAGCTTCCAAAAGCCACCCAACAACCTCCCTTGCAAAAGAGATTGGTGGATGTGAGAAGGTGAATCAAAGGGGATGCAAGTGGGTGTTCAACTCGACAGCACTTCGTTGCTTGAAATCTCCTTCAATCTGTATATTTTGGGTGAGAAAAGTCCCACCTTTTATAGACCCATGGGGTCTCTTTTGAGAGGGAAGCATAAGCGCCATGTGTTGGTCATAGGTGCCATGTGGCGGTTATGTCTTCCCATGAGGGAGGAGAGTCCTCCATGACTTGAGCTTTCATAATTGCCCTTGTGACAGTCTTCTAACGGCCTATCTCTCCACCCACACACGCGTGCGAGGCAGGAGTCATCAATCGACTATCCTCGGGCTGCCACTTGGCACCATTCTTCTTTTTGCCCGTTAAACTTGGAATTCGTCCTACCCAGGGACGAATTCAGAATTCGTCCCTGGGTGAGACGAATCCCAGTTAGTATTCATCCCCGGGTGAGACGAATAGTGAGCAAAGTGTCTAAATGTGCCAAATTGCTTCCCGACCTTACAAAATTGCTATGAAAGTGGTTAAGACCACTGTTTGACCTCTGAGGGCTGCCCTGGGGGCTGTGTTTGTCAACGCGATCAGTGTTTGCAGTCACATAATCGGATTGGTGCTGTTTTGGTGTCTACACAATCCACCACGTTAACCCTTTCTCGCCATTTCCTAACCTAATTGGGATTATTTTAATATTATTTTATATTTAATATAATATTTTATATTATATTACAATATATTTATTATAAAATATATATTTATAAACTCAATTAACCACAACCGTCCCATCCGATTTAATCTCCACCCTCCATCTTCATTAATCAATGCCACATTCAAAAAGTAATCTCAACCTTAATCTTAGCCACACAATCTAAAGTGTTAAACTAAAACCCTAAGAAACCCTAAGATTGGATTATAAGTAAAGGTATGTGCAAATGCCTAAACCTTGAAATGGTTTTAGGCTGGAAGCCTGATAACATAATAGAGTTTACCGTCATCATCAAACGCTCCATAGATCTTCTGCGTCACATCTGGTGTTGCTGCTAGGGCATCATACCAACAAATCTACAACAAAATATCAACAAACAACAAGGTAAATCACTCATTTGGATGTTATATTTCCTATTGTCTTATTCTGTTCACATTTCATTATCATAACTAGGGTTTGTAAAGTGGTGATCTCTGAGGGCTCACACTGTGGAGCCCTCATTTGTTATTACTGATTTCATTTGTTTATTTGTGTGTAGGATTTGATAATACATCAAAATCATTGAGCAACCGTTGAAGCTGGAGTGGACCAATTACAGATATCAAGAAGCCCACTCAATCTATTTTGAGTGAAGCACGTTGAAGACACTCTTTCATTGTAGCTAGGGTTTCGAAGAACCCTAGCAATCTGTATTCACTGTATTAAAACATTTCTATCAAGGAAAAATTAATTATACAAAGGAGTTTTTCAGCTCCCCCCATTGTTTAATAATAATATTTCTTGTGCAATTACATTTGTCTTATCGAATTTGTTTACTTTTGCTATTATTTAGTGTTGTGCTTTTACCTCTACAATAGGATTTACTATAAATTTAATAATTTAATATAAATATAATTTTAATAGTTTTTATTGTATACTTTTTATATTTTTATTTTAAGAACAAGAGTTTACGAAACTTTGGAAAGTGAAGGATTCTGCAAGAGTTTTATCTGTGTTGAGTGCAAGAAGTTCCATAGGTTGTTTTTTGGGGTTGTTGAACCCTAGTGGCAAACATTTTCATGGTTTATTATAAATATTTTAGCGTAGGGGACCCAATATGGGTTAGAAATGTCTTTCAACAGATCTTCATTCTATGAACTTGTTTGACAATGGCTTCCAATTTGCTGCACAAAACAAAAGTAAAAATCATACATTTTTTTAGCATCCAAGGCATGGATTAAAGAGATCTCGAAACAAGTTTCAAGTAGCTGATAAAAAAATGGTTTAGATCTCAAGTGAATCTGGTGCTAAGGAGCACTCCTAAAACAAATCCACTAGGGAAACCCCATTCAAGGATAAGAATTTCAAAGACTTGACCCCAAAAATGAATTTTAGGGATGCCTATTATTTTTTTCGCTGCATTGTTTGTTCGTGATTGAATATTGGTGCGACGTGTCGTGCTGCGGCATTTCGAGAGGGAAGTCATGAAGAGACCGCCCATTTTTTTTGCCTATATTTATGGCTGGTAATGGAGTATCACAACATTTTTTTGAGCAAAATTTTACCTAGCGGAGAAGATAATCCTGTAGTAGCTGTCTGCAATGAATATTGTAGAAATATCACGTCGTGGATATTTAACCAGTGACGAAGGATGTGTGGCTCATAAATGGAGAAGATCTCAAATTAATTAAAGGAGGTAGATTTGTTGTTGCATCATCGAATCAGATTTCGGTATGTTTTTTCGTAACGGAGAGAAGGGAAATTGTGTCCCCCATGAGCAAAGGAGAAGATGCCGAGGCCGTTGTGTCAAGTTGTAGAATATACCGTTGAAAATATGTCATTGTTATCACGCGGATGGATTAGTGTTGCTCGTGGAAGATGATGTTATCATGGAAGCTTGCATAGTATAAGTCCTAGTTTGGTTTCTTTAATGAGAAATACTAGCCTTTTACCCACCGTTTGACAGTGACAAATTATAGTTTGGTAGACTCCCATGTTTTTGCTTCACATGTGCCCCAACAAATATCGTCGCCCCAACTCTCCGGCGATGTGTTTCCATTCTACAAGCTTGTGAATCGAAGGACTCGGTTGTTTTAATATTTGATGCTTTAAAGCAGTGGTTATTTGATATTTAATCTGTTGTGGCCACATTAATGGGCCCAAATATTTTTTGGTAATTGTTTTTAACATTTGCGTAGGGGCCCTCAAAGTGTTTTGGCCTATGCTTTGGTTTAAGGGAATGTGCTAGATGTGGGCCCAAATGATTTTTAATGTGATTTTAGTGGAGTTATTTATTTAGAGTGAAAAAGAAAATAAAGTGGGGTATATTACTTTTTAGGCATGCATTGTTAATTGGAAGGCATGTTTAGAACCTTGGTGTGGTTCAGCATGTGGTCAAGTGCTCATGTGACGGTCACATAAAGCAAATTCTTAAACATTGCCAACCAAAATTTTAACATGCAATTTTTTACTTTACCCACATGGCCCCTTTATTTGTATTCAAGAAACAAAAGCCCCATTAAGAGTGGAACATAGGGGTATTTATAGTCATCGAAAATGATTTTCTACGACAAACACATTGGTGGTGTCCAGTTTCCATTTTGAGGTTGTTTCATATATCTTTTTGAACCTCAAAATGTGTTGTATTCTAAAGTGCATTTTCAGTTGAACCTGACACTCTATGTAAGTGAACCTAGTATTTAGTATTCTCCTCTATCATACTTGGTGGATGCATCGACTAGTTACCAATGCATTTCGGTAAGATGAGGTGATTACCATAAGGACACCTCCTCTAGGGAATACAAACATAGACATCCTAGACTCTATCCGAAGACTTTTTTGGATCAACTTCTGAAGACTACAGACGAAGACACTTTAGAAGATTCTATTATCTTCTTTCTTCTTCTCCTCCATATATGGCTTCTATAACTCATTTTATTGTATTTCATGGCTCGTATTTTCTTTTGTATTAAGGTGCATTTTCGAGAAATATTGACACCTTTTAGATTGAGTTCACCATGAGGAAACATGATATTCATGGTGAATCTAGTCAGTGACCTACGAGAGGCAACATACCCCGGAGGATGACCTATAGAGGCAACAGACCCAAAAGTGGCTGACCTTGAGGTACATAGGATGACCCTGAGGCACTTAGATGACTGACCTAGTGGCAACAGATCCAAGGAAATGGTTGACCCTGAGGCAACAGACCGAAATTGATACACTGTTGATCTAGCATTATTCACAGTTAGAGAGCCAAGTGTAAAGAGCACGAACCTAGACCAAATCATGTAGTAAAGGAGGATGTTAGGATTCTTTTAGAGAAGTCAACATTAAGAGAGAATGTTATCTAATGTTGACTTTTTTTTTTCTATAGTTAGAATGATGCATATTAAGGGGGAATGTTAGAATATAATGTGCACCATGTCTTGTTCTTGACATTTGTCATATTCTCTTGACACTTGTCATGTTCTTCATATAAACTTATGCCTATATATTATACTCATTTCATGTATAATATATCTAATTCTTTGAATTCCAACAGACACCACATCATCAAAAACCCTTTTATCTATTAAGGGCAATGAAAAAACACTTTTTCATTTTTTTTTCATCATCAAAAACCCCTTTATCTATTAAGGGCAATGAACATACACTTTTCATTTTTTTTTCATCATCAAAAACCCCTTTATCTTTTAAGGGCAAAGAATAGACACATTTCATTTTTGGTTTTCATTATCAAAAATCTCTTTATCTATTAAGGGCAAATAACATACACTTTTTCATATTTTTTCATTATCAAAAACCCATGTTAAGGGTAAATAACAGACACATTTCATTTTTTTTTCATCATCAAAAACCCCTTTATCTGTTAAGGGTAAACAACAGACACAAGTACAAGTGAACCTTGTATTTAGTGGTTTATCCTAGAAACCTGGTGGTTGTAGCGATTGGTTATCCATGCAATCCAGTATGATGGATAGATCACCATAAGGACACTTACATCATCAAAAATCCTTTTAGATGTTAAGGGCAATGAACAGACACAAAACATTTCATTTCAAAAACCCATGTATCTGTTAAGGGCAATGAACAGACACTTTTTCATATTTTTCATCATCAAAAAACCCCTTTATCTGTTAAGGGCAATGAACAAACACTTTTCATTTTTTGTTCTCATTATAAAAAACCCCATTTATCTATTAAGGGCAAAGAACAAATACTTTTTCATTTTTTTCATCATCCAAAACCCCTTTATCTGTAAGGGCAATGAACAAACACTTTTAATTTTTTTTTTTCATTATCAAAAACCCCTTTATATATTAAGGGCAAAGAATAGACACATTTCATTTTTTTTATCATCAAAAATCCCTTTATTTGTTAAGGGCAAAGAACAGAAACAAGTATAAGTGAGCCTTGTATTTAGTGGTTTACCCTATTTTACCTAGTTGTTGCAATGGCTGGTTATCCATGCAATCAGGTAGGATGGATAGATCACCATAAGGACACTTACATCATCAAAGAACCATTTATCTATTAAGGGCAATGAACATAAACAAATAATTTCATTTCAAAAACCCCTTCATCTGTTAGGGCAAGAACAAATGCATTTCATCACATTTCCAAATTGCAAAAATCCCTTCATCTATTGGGGCAAAAATAGAATCAATAATTGAATCCACATACATTGCATCCATCAACACATTTTTCATCACCATGTCTTCATGTCATCGTATTTCATTTCGTCAATCATTTCATCCACAATTTGTCCAATTCATTCAAGAAAACCTCGTATCTAGTAAGTTATTCTATAAACTTGGCGATTACAGCAATAATAATCGATGCAATTCGGTAAGATGAATAATCTACAATAAGGACACTTGACCAACATCATAATCAATTATATCATCATCAAAAATCACACTCACATTTGGCACCTCACATTTTAAATACAACCTTGCCAAGAACAATTTGCTCACAACTAGTCATTGATGTCCTTTTTCATGGGGCACGAAAACATGGATAATCAAAATCACAAACACTCATTCATTTGACAATAGTCAAAATACAGGACATATAAGTAGACTGACTTGTTCCATCGTCGAATTGGCAAAGAAATTTCCACAGTCACTACCCCACCCCTACATTGACTTAGTCAGCATGCATATTCATATTTTGCATACTCAATGATGTCATTTCGACAAATTATTCAATAAGCATCGAATCATCCCAAATTTTGGGGCAACCACATTACATTATTATTCTCCCATGATGGGATACATCTCGCATGATCATAATATCTACATTGGACAAATACCCCTCTCAATCGTTGTGGCAAAAATGGTACCACAATCACATGGTATTATACACCAACCCCTTTCCCACCATTGGGGAAAAAATGGTATCACATTTTATATCATTCATATCATCTACAATCACATGGTATTATACACCAACCCCCATCCCACCATTAGGGTAAAAATGGTATCACATTTTACATCATTCATGTCGTCCACAATCACATGGTATTATACACCAACACCCATCCCACCATTGGGGTAAAAACAATATCACATTTTCATTTCACATAATTCATTCATCAGTTGCACAAATTCACTACATCATTCATTTTGAAATTGGATTATGAGATACATTTGTATCTCATTCGCCAATTGAGGGGGTAAGCTACAAATATTCCAATTTTTTTTTTATTCTTTTGTCTTCAATATTAGTACACAAATCCAACGACAAAGAGAAGCTACTTCTATGCCCATAGCCCAAGAAGGTTTCTCGTATTTTTGCACCATATTGTGTTTCACGCAACATGGTACAAAAAGGGGCATATGTAGACACCAAATTGTAGTCACTAATCCTCCATCCTAACCATCCCACCACCCACTTGTCCACCATACATCTTCCCGCCAATTATTTGGTCCAATTCCACATTTTCCACCATCCAATTCACCATGTTAGCCCTTTCTCACCATTTCCTAATCTAATTGGGATTATTTTAATATTATTTTATATTTAATATAATATTTTATATTATATTATAATATATTTATTATAAAATATATATTTATAAAATCAATTAACCACAATCATCCGATCCGATTTAATCTCCACCCTCCATCTTCATTAATCAATGCCACATTCAAAAACTAATCTCAATCTTAATCTTAGCCACACAATCTAAAGTGTTAAACTAAAACCCTAAGAAACCCTAAGATTGGATTATAAGTAAAGGTATGTGCAAATGCCTAAACCCTGAAATGGTTTTAGGTTGGAAGCCTGATAACATAATAGAGTTTACCGTCATCATCAAACGCTCCATAGATCTTCTGCGTCACATCTGTTGTTGCTGCTAGAGCATCATACCAACAAATCTACAACAAAATATCAACAAACAACAAGGTAAATCACTCATTTGGATCTTATATTTCCTATTGTCTTATTCTGTTCACATTTCATTGTCATAACTAGGGTTTGTAAAGTGGTGATCTCTGAGGGCTCACACTGTGGAGCCCTCATTTGTTATTATTGATTTCCTTTGTTTATTTGTGTGCAGGATTTGATAATACATCAAAAGCATTGAGCAACCGTTGAAGCTGGAGTGGACATTGTCTTATTCTTTAAAAAAACACTTTTTTAATTACATTTTGGTAAGTTACTGAATCTAAACACTATTTTATATTATATTTTATATTATATTAAATTATAATATTCACTACGTTTAAAATGACAATGATGTCAAAGACTTTCGAGGACACTACAATTTAAAGGTATTGTCACGTTGTTCAACTTTCTAAAAATTAATATGTCCTGCATTATCCATGACCCAATATGGGTTAGAAATGTCTTTCAACAGATCTTCATTCTATGAACTTGTTTGACAATGGCTTCCAATTTGCTGCACAAAACAAAAGTAAAAATCATACATTTTTTTAGCATCGAAGGCATGGATTAAAGAGATCTCGAAACAAGTTTCAAGTAGCTGATAAAAAAATGGTTTAGATCTCAAGTGAATCCGGTGCTAAGGAGCATCCTTAAACAAATCCACTAGGGAAACCCCATTCAAGGATAATAATTTCAAAGACTTGACCCCAAAAATGAATTTTAGGGATGCCTATTATTTTTTTCACTGCATCGTTTGTTCGTGATTGAATATTGGTGCGGCGCGTCGTGCTACGACATTTCGAGATGGAAGTCATGAAGAGACCGCCCATTTTTTTTGCCTATATTTATGGCTTGTAATGGAGTATCACAACATTTTTTTGAGCAAAATTTTACCTAGCGTAGAAGATAATCCTGTAGTAGCTGTCTGCAATGAATATTGTAGAAATATCACGTTGTGGATATTTAACCAGCGACGAAGGATGTGTGGCTCATAAATGGAGAAGATCTCAAATTAATTAAAGGAGGTAGATTTGTTGTTGCATCATCGAATCAGATTTCGGTATGTTTTTTCGTAACGGAGAGAAGGGAAATTGTGTCCCCCACGAGCAGAGGAGAAGATGCCGAGGCCGTTGTGTCAAGTTGTAGAATATACCGTTGAAAATATGTCATTGTTATCGCGTGGATGGATTAGTGTTGCTCGTGGAAGATGATGTTATCATGGAAGCTTGCATAGTATAATTCCTAGTTTGGTTTCTTTAACGAGAAATACTAGCCTTTTACCCACCGTTTGACAGTGACAGATTATAGTTTGGTAGACTCCCATGTTTTTGCTTCACATGTGCCCCAACAAATATCGTCGCCCCAACTCTCCGACGATGTGTTTCCATTCTACAAGCTTGTGCATCGAAGGACTCAGTTGTTTTAATATTTGATGCTTTAAAGCAGTGGTTATTTGATATTTAATCTGTTGTGGCCACATTAATGGGCCCAAATATTTTTTGGTAATTGTTTTTAACATTTGCGTAGGGGCCCTCAAAGTGTTTTGGCCTATGCTTTGGTTTAAGGGAATGTGCTAGATGTGGGCCCAAATGATTTTTAATGTGATTTTAGTGGAGTTATTTATTTAGAGTGAAAAAGAAAATAAAGTGGGGTATATTATTTTTAGGCATGCATTTTTAATTGGAAGGCATGTTATAGAACCTTGGTGTGGTTCGACATGTGGTCAAGTGCTCATGTGACGACCACATAAAGCAAATTCTTAACATTGCCAACCAAAATTTTAACATGCAATTTTTTACTTTACCCACATGGCCCCTTTATTTGTATTCAAGAAACAAAAGCCCCATTAAGAGTGGAACATAGGGGTATTTATAGTCATCGAAAATGATTTTCTACGACAAACACATTGGTGGTGTCCAGTTTCCATTTTGAGGTTGTTTCATATATCTTTTTGAACCTCGAAATGTGTTGTATTCTAAAGTGCATTTTCAGTTGAACCTGACAATCTATGTAAGTGAACCTAGTATTTAGTATTCTCCTCTATCATACTTGGTGGATGCATCGACTAGTTACCAATGCATTTCGGTAAGATGAGGTGATTACCATAAGGACACCTCCTCTAGGGAATACAAACATAGACATCCTAGACTCTATCCGAAGACTTTTTTGGATCAACTTCTGAAGACTACATACGAAGACACTTCAGAAGATTCTATTATCTTCTTTCTTCTTCTCCTCCATATATGGCTTCTATAACTCATTTTATTGTATTTCATGGCTCGTATTTTCTTTTGTATTAAGGTGCATTTTCGAGAAATATTGACACCTTTTAGATTGAGTTCACCATGAGGAAACATGATATTCATGGTGAATCTAGTCAGTGACCTACGAGAGGCAACATACCTGGAGGATGACCTATAGAGGCAACAGACCTAAAAGTGGCTGACCTTGAGGTACATAGGATGACCCTGAGGCACTTAGATGACTGACCTAGTGGCAACAGATCCAAGGAAATGGTTGACCCTGAGGCAACAGACCGAAATTGATACACTGTTGATCTAGCATTATTCACAGTTAGAGAGCCAAGTGTAAAGAGCACGAACCTAGACCAAATCATGTAATAAAGGAGGATGTTAGGATTCTTTTAGAGAAGTCAACATTAAGAGAGAATGCTATCTAATGTTGACTTTTTTTTTTCTATAGTTAGAATGATGCATATTAAGGGGGAATGTTAGAATATAATGTGCACCATGTCTTGTTCTTGACATTTGTCATATTCTCTTGACACTTGTCATGTTCTTCATATAAACTTATGCCTATATATTATACTCATTTCATGTATAATATATCTAATTCTTTGAATTCCAACAGACACCACATCATCAAAAACCCTTTTATCTATTAAGGGCAATGAAAAAACACTTTTTCATTTTTTTTTCATTATCAAAAACCCCTTTATCTGTTAAGGGCAATGAACATACACTTTTCATTTTTTTTTTCATCATCAAAAACCCCTTTATCTTTTAAGGGCAATGAAGAGACACTTTTCGTTTTTGGTTTTCATTATCAAAAATCTCTTTATCTATTAAGGGCAAATAACATACACTTTTTCATATTTTTTCATTATCAAAAACCCATGTTAAGGTTAAATAACAGACACATTTCATTTTTTTTTCATCATCAAAAACCCCTTTATCTGTTAAGGGTAAAGAACAGACACAAGTACAAGTGAACCTTGTATTTAGTGGTTTATCCTAGAAACCTGGTGGTTGTAGCGATTGGTTATCCATGCAATCCAATAGGATGGATAGATCACCATAAGGACACTTACATCATCAAAAACCCTTTTAGATGTTAAGGGCAATGAACAGACACAAAACATTTCATTTCAAAAACCCATGTATCTATTAAGGGCAATGAAAAGACACTTTTTCATATTTTTCATCATCAAAAAACCCCTTTATCTGTTAAGGGCAATGAACAAACACTTTTCATTTATTGTTTTCATTATCAAAAACCCCTTTATCTATTAAGGGCAAAGAATAGACACATTTCATTTTTTTTCATCATCAAAAACCCCTTTATCTGTTAAGGGCAAAGAACAGACACAAGTACAAGTGAGCCTTGTATTTAGTGGTTTACCCTATTTTACCTAGTTGTTGCAATGACTGGTTATCCATGCAATCAGGTAGGATGGATAGATCACCATAAGGACACTTACATCATCAAAGACCCATTTATCTATTAAGGGCAATGAACATAAACAAATAATTTCATTTCAAAAACCCCTTCATCTGTTAGGGCAAGAACAAATGCATTTCATCACATTTCCAAATTGCAAAAGTCCCTTCATCTATTGGGGAAAAAATAGAATCAATAATTGAATCCACATACATTGCATCCATCAACACATTTTTCATCACCATGTCTTCATGTCATCGTATTTCATTTCGTCAATCATTTCATCCACAATTTGTCCAATTCATTCAAGAAAACCTCGTATCTAGTAAGTTATTCTATAAACTTGGCGATTACAGCAATAATAATCGATGCAATTCGGTAAGATGAATAATCTACAATAAGGACACTTGACCAACATCATAATCAATTATATCATCATCAAAAATCACACTCACATTTGGCACCTCACATTTTAAATACAACCTTGCCAAGAACAATTTGCTCACAACTAGTCATTGATGTCCTTTTTCATGGGGCACGAAAACATGGATAATCAAAATCACAAACACTCATTCATTTGACAATAGTCAAAATACAAGGACATACCGGTAGACTGACTGGTTCCATCGTGGAATTGGCGAAGAAATTTCCACAGATCACTACCCCACCCCTACATTGACTTAGTCAAGCATGCATATTCATATTTTGCATACTCAATGATGTCATTTCGACAAATTATTCAATAAGCATCGAATCATCCCAAATTTTGGGGTAACCACATTACATTATTATTCTCCCATGATGGGATACATCTCGCATGATCATAATATCTACATTGGACAAATACCCCTCTCAATCGTTGTGGCAAAAATGGTACCACAATCACATGGTATTATACACCAACCCCTTTCCCACCATTGGGGAAAAAATGGTATCACATTTTACATCATTCATATCATCTACAATCACATGGTATTATACACCAACCCCCATCCCACCATTAGGGTAAAAATGGTATCACATTTTACATCATTCATGTCGTCCACAATCACATGGTATTATACACCAACACCCATCCCACCATTGGGGTAAAAACAATATCACATTTTCATTTCACATAATTCATTCATCAATTGCACAAATTCACTACATCATTCATTTTGAAATTGGATTATGAGATACATTTGTATCTCATTCGCCAATTGAGGGGGTAAGCTACAAATATTCCAATTTTTTTTTTATTCTTTTGTCTTCAATATTAGTACACAAATCCAACGACAAAGAGAAGCTACTTCTATGCCCATAGCCCAAGAAGGTTTCTCGTATTTTTGCACCATATTGTGTTTCACGCAACATGGTACAAAAAGGGGCATATGTAGACACCAAATTGTAGTCACTAATCCTCCATCCTAACCATCCCACCACCCACTTGTCCACCATACATCTTCCCGCCAATTATTTGGTCCAATTCCACATTTTCCACCATCCAATTCACCACGTTAGCCCTTTCTCACCATTTCCTAACCTAATTGGGATTATTTTAATATTATTTTATATTTAATATAATATTTTATATTATATTATAATATATTTATTATAAAATATATATTTATAAACTCAATTAACCATAGTCATCCGATCCGATTTAATCTCCACCCTCCATCTTCATTAATCAATGCCACATTCAAAAAGTAATCTCAATCTTAATCTTAGCCACACAATCTAAAGTGTTAAACTAAAACCCTAAGAAACCCTAAGATTGGATTATAAGTAAAGGTATGTGCAAATGCCTAAACCCTGAAATGGTTTTAGGTTGGAAGCCTGATAACATAATAGAGTTTACCGTCATCATCAAACGCTCCATAGATCTTCTGCGTCACATCTGTTGTTGCTGCTAGGGCATCATACCAACAAATCTACAACAAAATATCAACAAACAACAAGGTAAATCACTCATTTGGATCTTATATTTCCTATTGTCTTATTCTGTTCACATTTCATTGTCATAACTAGGGTTTGTAAAGTGGTGATCTCTGAGGGCTCACACTATGGAGCCCTCATTTGTTATTATTGATTTCCTTTGTTTATTTGTGTGCAGGATTTGATAATACATCAAAAGCATTGAGCAACTGTTGAAGTGGAGTGGACATTGTCTTATTCTTTTAAAAAACACTTTTTTAATTACATTTTCCTGAATCTAAACACTATTTTATATTATATTAAATTATAATATTCACTACAGCTAAAACGACAATGACGTCAAAGACTTTGGAGGACACTACAATTTAGAGGTATTGTCACGTTGTTCAACTTTCTAAAAATTAATATGTCCTGCATTATCCATGACCCAATATGGGTTAGAAATGTCTTTCAATAGATCTTCATTCTATGAACTTGTTTGACAATGGCTTCCAATTTGCTGCACAAAAAAAAAGTAAAAATCATACATTTTTTTAGCATCCAAGGCATGGATTAAAGAGATCTCGAAACAAGTTTCAAGTAGCTGATAAAAAAATGGTTTAGATCTCAAGTGAATCCGGTGCTAAGGAGCACTCCTAAAACAAATCCACTAGGGAAACCCCATTCAAGGATAAGAATTTCAAAGACTTGACCCCAAAAATGAATTTTAGGGATGCCTATTATTTTTTTCGCTGCATCGTTTGTTCGTGATTGAATATTGGTGCGGCGCGTCGTGCTGCGGCATTTCGAGAGGGAAGTCATGAAGAGACCGCCCATTTTTTTTGCCTATATTTATGGCTGGTAATGGAGTATCACAACATTTTTTTGAGCAAAATTTTACCTAGCGTAGAAGATAATCCTGTAGTAGCTGTCTGCAATGAATATTGTAGAAATATCACGTTGTGGATATTTAACCAGTGACGAAGGATGTGTGGCTCATAAATGGAGAAGATCTCAAATTAATTAAAGGAGGTAGATTTGTTGTTGCATCATCGAATCAGATTTCGGTATGTTTTTTTGTAACGGAGAGAAGGGAAATTGTGTCCCCCACGAGCAGAGGAGAAGATGCCGAGGCCGTTGTGTCAAGTTGTAGAATATACCGTTGAAAATATGTCATTGTTATCGCGTGGATGGATTAGTGTTGCTCGTGGAAGATGATGTTATCATGGAAGCTTGCATAGTATAAGTCCTAGTTTGGTTTCTTTAACGAGAAATACTAGCCTTTTACCCACAGTTTGACAGTGACAGATTATAGTTTGGTAGACTCCCATGTTTTTGCTTCACATGTGCCCCAACAAATATCGTCGCCCCAAATCTCCGGCGATGTGTTTCCATTCTACAAGCTTGTGCATCGAAGGACTCAGTTGTTTTAATATTTGATGCTTTAAAGCAGTGGTTATTTGATATTTAATCTGTTGTGGCCACATTAATGGGCCCAAATATTTTTTGGTAATTGTTTTTAACATTTGCGTAGGGGCCCTCAAAGTGTTTTGGCCTATGCTTTGGTTTAAGGGAATGTGCTAGATGTGGGCCCAAATGATTTTTAATGTGATTTTAGTGGAGTTATTTATTTAGAGTGAAAAAGAAAATAAAGTGGGGTATATTACATTTTAGGCATGCATTGTTAATTGGAAGGCATGTTTAGAACCTTGGTGTAGTTCAGCATGTGGTCAAGTGCTCATGTGACGGTCACATAAAGCAAATTCTTAAACATTGCCAACCAAAATTTTAACATGCAATTTTTTACTTTACCCACATGGCCCCTTTATTTGTATTCAAGAAACAAAAGCCCCATTAAGAGTGGAACATAGGGGTATTTATAGTCATCGAAAATGATTTTCTACGACAAACACATTGGTGGTGTCCAGTTTCCATTTTGAGGTTGTTTCGTATATCTTTTTGAACCTCGAAATGTGTTGTATTCTAAAGTGCATTTTCAGTTGAACCTGACACTCTATGTAAGTGAACCTAGTATTTAGTATTCTCCTCTATCATACTTGGTGGATGCATCGACTAGTTACCAATGCATTTCGGTAAGATGAGGTGATTACCATAAGGACACCTCCTATAGGGAATACAAACATAGACATCCTAGACTCTATCCGAAGACTTTTTTGGATCAACTCGCAAGACTACAGACGAAGACACTTCAGAAGATTCTATTATCTTCTTTCTTCTTCTCCTCCATATATGGCTTCTATAACTCATTTTATTGTATTTCATGGCTCGTATTTTCTTTTGTATTAAGGTGCATTTTCGAGAAAGATCGACACCTTTTAGATTGAGTTCACCATGAGGAAACATGATATTCATGGTGAATCTAGTCAGTGACCTACGAGAGGCAACATACCTGGAGGATGACCTATAGAGGCAACAGACCTAAAAGTGGCTGACCTTGAGGTACATAGGATGACCTTGAGGGCACTTAGATGACTGACCTAGTGGCAACAGATCCAAGGAAATGGTTGACCCTGAGGCAACAGACCAAAATTGATACACTGTTGATCTAGCATTATTCACAGTTAGAGATCCAAGTGTAAAGAGCACGAACCTAGACCAAATCATGTAATAAAGGAGGATGTTAGGATTCTTTTAGAGAAGTCAACATTAAGAGAGAATGCTATCTAATGTTGACTTTTTTTTTTCTATAGTTAGAATGATGCATATTAAGGGGGAATGTTAGAATATAATGTGCACCATGTCTTGTTCTTGACATTTGTCATATTCTCTTGACACTTGTCATGTTCTTCATATAAAATTATGCCTATATATTATACTCATTTCATGTATAATATATCTAATTCTTTGAATTCCAACAGACACCACATCATCAAAAACCCTTTTATCTATTAAGGGCAATGAAAAAACACTTTTTCATTTTTTTTTCATTATCAAAAACCCCTTTATCTGTTAAGGGCAATGAACATACACTTTTTCATTTTTTTTTTCATCATCAAAAACCCCTTTATCTTTTAAGGGCAATGAAGAGACACTTTTCATTTTTGGTTTTCATTATCAAAAATCTCTTTATCTGTTAAGGGCAAATAACATACACTTTTTCATATTTTTTCATTATCAAAAACCCATGTTAAGGGTAAATAACAGACACATTTCATTTTTTTTTCATCATCAAAAACCCCTTTATCTGTTAAGGGTAAATAACAAATACAAGTACAAGTGAACCTTGTATTTAGTGGTTTATCCTAGAAACCTGGTGGTTGTAGCGACTGGTTATCCATGCAATCCAGTATGATGGATAGATCACCATAAGGACACTTACATCATCAAAAACCCTTTTAGATGTTAAGGGCAATGAACAGACACAAAACATTTCATTTCAAAAACCCATGTATCTGTTAAGGGCAATGAACAGACACTTTTTCATTTTTTTCATCATCAAAAAACCCCTTTATCTGTTAAGGGCAATGAACAAACACTTTTCATTTTTTGTTCTCATTATAAAAAACCCCATTTATCTATTAAGGGCAAAGAACAAATACTTTTTCATTTTTTTCATCATCCAAAACCCCTTTATCTGTAACGGCAATGAACAAACACTTTTGATTTTTTGTTTTCATTATTAAAAACCCCTTTATATATTAAGGGCAAAGAATAGACACATTTCATTTTTTTTTATCATCAAAAATCCCTTTATTTGTTAAGGGCAAAGAATAGACACAAGTACAAGTGAGCCTTGTATTTAGTGGTTTACCCTATTTTACCTAGCGATTGCAATGATTGGTTATCCATGCAATTCAGTAGGATGGATAGATCACCATAAGGACACTTACATCATCAAAAACCCATTTATCTATTAAGGGCAATGAACATAAACAAATAATTTCATTTCAAAAACCCCTTCATATGTTAGGGCAAGAACAAATACATTTCATCACATTTCCAAATTGCAAAAATCCCTTCATCTATTGGGGCAAAAATAGAATCAATAATTGAATCCACATACATTGCATCCATCAACACATTTTTCATCACCATGTCTTCATGTCATCGTATTTCATTTCGTCAATCATTTCATCCATAATTTGTCCAATTCATTCAAGAAAACCTCGTATCTAGTAAGTTATTCTATAAAATTGGCGATTACAACAATAATAATCGATGCAATTCGGTAAGATGAATAATCTACAATAAGGACACTTGACCAATATCATAATCAATTATATCATCATCAAAAATCACACTCACATTTGGCACCTCACATTTTAAATACAACCTTGCCAAGAACAATTTGCTCACAACTAGTCATTGATGTCCTTTTTCATGGGGCACGAAAACATGGATAATCAAAATCACAAACACTCATTCATTTGACAATAGTCAAAATACAAGACATATCAGTAGACTGACTGGTTCCATCGTGGAATTGGCGAAGAAATTTCCACAGTCACTACCCCACCCCTACATTGACTTAGTCAGCATGCATATTCATATTTTGCATACTCAATGATGTCATTTCGACAAATTATTCAATAAGCATCGAATCATCCCAAATTTTGGGGTAACCACATTACATTATGATTCTCCCATGATGGGATACATCTCGCATGATCATAATATCTACATTGGAAAAATACCCCTCTCAATCGTTGTGGCAAAAATGGTACCACAATCACATGGTATTATACACCAACCCCTTTCCCACCATTGGGGAAAAAATGGTATCACATTTTACATCATTCATATCATCTACAATCACATGGTATTATACACCAACCCCCATCCCACCATTAGGGTAAAAATGGTATCACATTTTACATCATTCATGTCGTCCACAATCACATGGTATTATACACCAACACCCATCCCACCATTGGGGTAAAAACAATATCACATTTTCATTTCACATAATTCATTCATCAATTGCACAAATTCACTACATCATTCATTTTGAAATTGGCTTATGAGATACATTTGTATCTCATTCGCCAATTGAGGGGGTAAGCTACAAATATTCCATTTTTTTTTTATTCTTTTGTCTTCAATATTAGTACACAAATCCAACGACAAAGAGAAGCTACTTCTGTGCCCATAGCCCAAGAAGGTTTCTCGTATTTTTGCACCATATTGTGTTTCACGCAACATGGTACAAACAGGGGCATATGTAGACACCAAATTGTAGTCACTAATCCTCCATCCTAACCATCCCACAACCCACTTGTCCACCATACATCTTCCCGCCAATTATTTGGTCCAATTCCACATTTTCCACCATCCAATTCACCACGTTAGCCCTTTCTCACCATTTCCTAACCTAATTGGGATTATTTTAATATTATTTTATATTTAATATAATATTTTATATTATATTATAATATATTTATTATAAAATATATATTTATAAACTCAATTAACCATAGTCGTCCGATCCAATTTAATCTCCACCCTCCATCTTCATTAATCCATGCCACATTCAAAAAGTAATCTCAATCTTAATCTTAGCCACACAATCTAAAGTGTTAAACTAAAACCCTAAGAAACCCTAAGATTGGATTATAAGTAAAGGTATGTGCAAATGCCTAAACCTTGAAATGGTTTTAGGCTGGAAGCCTGATAACATAATAGAGTTTACCGTCATCATCAAACACTCCATAGATCTTCTGCGTCACATCTGTTGTTGCTGCTAGGGCATCATACCAACAAATCTACAACAAAATATCAACAAACAACAAGGTAAATCACTCATTTGGATCTTATATTTCCTATTATCTTATTATGTTCACATTTCATTGTCATAACTAGGGTTTGTAAAGTGCTGATCTCTAAGGGCTCACACTGTGGAGCCCTCATTTGTTATTATTGATTTCCTTTGTTTATCTGTGTGCAGGATTTGATAATACATCAAAAGCATTGAGCAACCGTTGAAGCTCGAGTGGACATTGTCTTATTCTTTAAAAAAACACTTTTTTAATTACATTTTGGTAAGTTACTGAATCTAAACACTATTTTATATTATATTTTATATTATATTAAATTATAATATTCACTACGTTTAAAATGACAATGACGTCAAAGACTTTCGAGGACACTACAATTTAAAGGTATTGTCACGTTGTTCAACTTTCTAAAAATTAATATGTCCTGCATTATCCATGACCCGAAATTAATTTTTGTTTAGTGACAACATTTGTGACTTATATCGGTCATTATCCTTGACCTGAATTTAATTTTAGCGTAAGAATCCATCAAGTAATGACAACATTTGTGACTTTACCGACTTTACCTCCTATAGATGGTAGTGGTCTATCAAAAATGATTTGTTTAGATTTTTTAAATTTCCACACAAGATATCTTCGTTCTTCTTCGTTCGTAATGATTTGTTTAGATTTTTAAAATTTACACACAAATAGATATCTTCGTTCTTCTTCGTTGGTTTAGACTTTTTTTTTAAGTTATTTTCCTATTCTTGGAAAAAAACACATTTTTAATTACATTTTTCCAGAATCTACTGAATCTAAACACTATTGTATATTATATTAAATTATAATATTCACTACAGTTAAAATGACAAAGACTTTGGAGGACATTACAAACCAGAGGTATTATCACGTTGTTCAACTTGCTCACATTTTCGACTTGCATCAGTCAAAGTCGTACTGTCCTCCAAACCAGAGGTATTGTCACGTTGTTCAACTTGCTCACATTTTCGACTTGCCTCAGTCAAAGTCGTACAAAGTGACGTGTGGTTATGGAAAGATCAAAAAGTTAGTAGCCATACAATTTAGACAAATTAGAGGTATTGTGACGTTTTTCACCTTGCTAAAATTTTCTACTTGCATCAGTCAAATTTCATTAGAGTTATTGTGACGTTGTTCAACTTGCTAAAATTTTCTACTTGCATCAGTCAAATTCGTAGAAAGTAGGTTCGCCAACGTTTGGTTATAGAGAAAACAAAAAGGCGAATCTTGATGATAATTTTCTGCACCTCTGGGTAGTGTCCTCAAACGGACAAGGCGAATCGAATCTTGATGATAATTTTCTGCACCTCTGGGTAGTGTCCACAAACGGACAAGGCGAATCGAATCTTGATGATAATTTCTGCACCTCTGGGTAGTGTCCACAAATATATATATATATATTTTTCTCCATAGCAAAGTTAGTTACACCCAATCTGGAGACATAGCGTACTGGAGACATAGTTTACACAAATATAGCGTAGCAGCCTTGCTCAGCTCAGCAGGGTGAAATGGAGCAGCAGATTATGTATTCGTGGATGGCCGGGCTTCTTTCTTTCTGCATTGCACTTGTAATCATATGGCTTAAAAGCGGAAACCACCAAAAACACAATTTGCCGCCCAGATCCAGGGGATTGCCCTTCTTTGGCGACACGATCAGCTTACTCAGATGGTCAAGGTCTTTCCACCCACGAAACTTTTTCGATGAACGACACAGGTATATCCTTTATTATGTTGATTTCACAACTTATGATTTGAGTTATATGTTTATTACGGATTATTGACGCAAAACACGCTACAGGCTTGGGCCGGTTTTCAGAACGAGTTTGTTCGGAAACTCGCGCACCGTCATCTCTGTGGATCCCGAGTTCAACAAGTATGTTTTGGCGAACGAGGGAAGGCTCTTCCATGCCAAATACCCTTCGTCCTTCCGTAATTTACTGGGAAAGTACAGCATGCTGTCAATTCACGGAGAAATGCAGAGGAAGCTCCACGGAGTGGCCGTCAATCTGTTGAGATTCGAGAGGCTGAGCTCGGTGCTGATGGACGATGTACAAGAGCTGCTGCTCGACGGAATGAAAAAGTGGCAAGAGAAGAGGGACATCCATCTTCAGCACGAGTGTCATCGTGTCGTTCTCAAATTGATGGCCAAACAATTGCTCGACATTTCTCCGTCCGAAGAGAGAGGCCAAATTTATGAGGCCTTTCAGGAATTCACGGCCGCCGCACTCACCCTTCCCATCAAAATTCCAGGTTCCGCCTACGCCAAGGGAATGAAGGTTTGACATTAGCTATTCTTGCTTTCGATTTTTGGAGAATATAAGGTCTCATATAGTCCTCCTCTAATTTGTTTTGAGAATTTTTGATAAAAAAAAATGATATACAAATTTGTTTTCTCGCAGGCGAGAGAATTTTTGATAAAATTGATATACAAGTCGGTGGAGGAGAGGAGGAATCATCCGGAGATAGTGAGGAATGACATGTTGACAAGCCTTGTGAGGGACGGTCAGTATTCAGATGAAATCATTGCGGATTTGATACTCATTTTACTCTTTGCGGGCTACGAAACTTCCTCTACGGTCATGGGGCTTGCCGTCAAGTTCCTTACAGACAACCCGCGGGCATCGCAAGAGCTCAAGGCAATCAAGCTAACAATACTACCCGGTTTTAAATTAGAATTTGTTTTTTAATAATTGGAGATCTTGAGGTATTGGTGTGGGTGGTATGACAGGCTGAGCACGATGCCATCTTGAAGGCCAAGGGCGGCGAAAAGCTAACCTGGGACGACTATTTATCAATGAAATTCACCCATTGTGTACTCAATCTTTACTCTGCTATTTTTTTTTTTTTAAATCTGTTTGGGGTTTGAACAAACAGGTTCCTAGCTGCTGATTGCTATGTATTTTCCATGTGAAGGTCATAAAGGAAACCCTTCGCCTGGGCAACGTTGCTCCCTTCGTTTTCCGAGAACCCACTCAGGATGTGAAATATAAAGGTAAAGGTAATCTAATATTTTTTAATTGTTAGAAAGGGAAACTTACTGTTCAGTGTGAAATAATAACTTATCTCCATCTTCCGTGAAAACAGATTTTGTCATTCCCAAAGGATGGCAGGTCATCGTTTGTATGAATGGCATGCATACGGACGAGAAGAACTATTCCAGGGCTCTTGCTTTTGACCCGTGGCGCTGGGAAAACGAGGGCCATGTACGCCATCATCTATCTTTTAATATTCTTTTAGTTTAAAATATTAAAATATTCTAAATTTTATTTTAATATAACATATTAAAAATTTAAATTAATAATTAATCCAGTAAAGGGAATGATATTGGGTTGCAGGAAATGACGGATAACCCGGCCTTCATACCATTCGGAAAAGGGGCGAGGCTGTGTCCTGGTTATCATTTGGCCCGACTGGAGGTTGCTGTCTTTCTGCATTACTTCATCACCAAGTTCAGGTAAATAGTTTTCTATCAATTGTTTTTACAGAAGAAGACTGGTTGTAATGTTCTAATTCCAATAAATTAGAGGAAAAATAATCCAGTTGAAATATAAATAAAGTTAGTAGATTGAAAGTTGGTTGTCTTGATAAATTGTCTTTATTAAATATGCTGTAAGAAAAGTCTATTGTCGTGATAGATTGTCTTTATTAAATATCCTGTAAGAAAAGTCTTTTACGTAATTTGCTCTGATTAATTGGAGTTATAACATGCAGATGGGAACCGCTAGAGGCCGATCGTATAAGTTACTTTCCTGCTCCTGGCATGGAAAAGGGTCTCCCTATTCGTTTATATAATGGAGCATGAAACGGTATCCGTATCAAATGAGACTCTAATTATGCTTAGACTTTATTAAGCTATACCACGTGCCAGAATAATCCTCAATAAAGAAGTCTTATTACAAGTATTCCATCCAGTGTATTCCTGTAAATTCTCATTACGAGGGTTCTATATGTAATTACTTTGAAGTTATTTCTAATTACGATATTTGTAATTGCTTTGCAGTTATTTATTTAGAGTGTTACAAGAACGGGTTTATCTTACTATTATAAATATTTTTTTTGGAAAGTAACTTTTATTACATACTTTGTTCTCGTATTTTTTTAAAAGATAGAATATAATTGGAGCATAATTGACGGCCACCTGTTCGGAATTACAACGGGAAATTCATGAAATTCTTTTGCAATATATACTTCATCACGTTAAAATGTTAGAAAAAACAGGATTTACTATAAATTTAATAATTAAATAAAAATATGATTTAATAATTTTTATATTTAATTTTTAAGAATAAGAGTTTACTAAACTTTGAAAAGTGAGCTATTATGCAAGGTTTCATTTGTGTTGAGTGCAAGAGCTTCAGAGGTTGCTTTTCGAGGCTTTGGGGCCCTAGCGGCTAGTATTTTGTGAAATATGCTAAAGATTTTAGTCGAGATGTTGCAAGGGATCCAAAATGGGTTAGAAATATATCTTTTAACAAATTATAGAGTCAATTGCTTCTAATTTACTCCACAAAACAAAAGTAAAAATCATACCTTTTCTCGGCATCCAAGGCATTGATTAAAGAGATCTCAAAATAAGTTTCAAGCAATTGATCAAAAAATGATTTAAATTTCAAGTGAATCAACCTTAAGGAGCACGCCCAAAACAAATCCACCGTGAAAACCCCTTTCAAAGGCAAGGATTTCAAAGAATCGATACCAAAAATGTATTTTAGGGATGCCCTTCGTGGTAGACAACCTCAACTTAATGCTAAAATTAATCTTAGGTTTCTCATAAAACTCTGAGAATTCTTAAGATTGATCCTAGAAAGGACTGATGGAACTCACTCTGATTGTTAAATTAGATATCCGCGCATCATTCCAACTGATATAAAAGATGTGGAAAAAATAAACCTAATTTATAGTTTCTTAGGTTTTAGTTCGAGCCTATTTTCTTTTTAAGTTTGGGCTAAACTGGAAAACAAAAGGTAAATTATAAAGAACCTAGCTTTGAAAAGAGACCACATTCAAATCGTGTGAATAAATTTAGAATTCGTAACCTAGCCCTACCAAGTGCTGAAAAGATGACAAATTTATGCTGAATGGTCACCATAGAAGAAGAGGTATTAAAGTGGAAAGAAATTCAAACCAAGTGCCGAAAAGATGATAACTTTATGGTCAAGGGTCACCATAGAAGAATAGGTATTAAAATGGAACGAAATTCAAATATAGGAATATGCCACTGAAAATAAACAGCTTGAAATGGAAATATTACATAAACAGTTAGAAAACAAGAAAGCCAACTACTTTTACATACGAAGACTCGATACTAATAAAAATTAAAAATCTGAAACTTTCAATACCTGTCCCTCCCAAGTGCCGAAAAGACTCCAGCTTTATGCTCAGCATTCACCGTAGAAACTTTTAATACGACAGAGGTTTTTTGTATTACAGTATGCCACATATTTCCTACCACGTATCCCCTAGTGAACGTGAGCATTTTGGCTACGCTATCTCATTACGCGTGTAATTTCTATACTATGTTTTTTTATCAAAGTTATGCGTTACTGGTTATTTAATTTGTTTACTATCAGTTCATGTCATCAAGAGTTAAAAAGCAACATGTATAAATTGTGTTGGGATTTACATTTGAATTCGCCTTGGATAAGGTTTGGATGACGTCATTACTCCATAATTTGTTATGGATTTAGATGATATAAAAAGTATTTGAATACTTAATCAATTGGTGGTGGAAGGAAACTAGGAAAGTGCATTTTAAATATCTTATATAAATATTGTTGAAGATAAATTGAAGGACTTCAAAAAAAAATTCCTCCACAAATTTGTATCTTTTTTTTATCAGTCTAGGTAATCCTCTTGTAGTTCAAATATCTTTTTAGAATTTTTTGAAATGACTAATGTATTTATTAACAATATCAAAAGAAGCTATAGTCATATTAGCAAGCTCAACCTCCATCCTATTGATTTGTGTAGAGTTAATACGTCACACAGTAGCTCAACCTCCATCCTATTGATTTGTGTAGAGTTAATACGTCACACAGTCCCTAAATCTTGTCAAGCAACTCCTTGGGGTCTGTGATGTTGCTAATATTGGTGTTATAAATCTTATTAACATGAAAAGCTATAATGCAGAGAGACTCATCGTTCGTATCTCGATAGGCCTACTTCTTTTCATTTAAATCAATAGCATGAGGTTCTTGCTTTACATATTTGAGTAATCCCTTACTCTAGAGAAAGATTTCAATCTTGATTTTCCAAGTAGCATAGTTTGGACCACTGAAGAAGGACATATGTTGATCCATAACTATTCTGCCAAAATAATATATTGCATATAGTTGTGACCAAAAACAACACCACCAATATAGAGATCTAGAAAACCCATTAAATTTGAAAAAATAACTGAAAATGCTTTCTCATGTAGAAGTTATGCCTTCAAAAATTTGGCGAAAAAAAACACAAAATGCCTCGAAAACCTTTCAAGAAAATCAAAACATACAATGAATGGGGAGGCTATTACATGTTGCTATGTGAGTGGTTGGGGGTGCCAACTATATGCTAACTAGACAATGTACTAACGAATCGTGTGACACCACTTATCATGATCATGGGTTTGCCACTTATGCATTGGCTATGTAGGCCACTAGGCAGGGTACTACTGAACCAAATTGTTCCACTCGTTATACTCTAATTAAATATAGTATTTACAATCCACAATGCACCACTTGTCACATCTTGATTTGTCTAAATTTCATGCTTTGCCAAGTCTGTTATTGACTATGTGAATATATAATCAAACATAATGAGATGAAAAATGTGATAAAGTATTTATACATGTAAACTGACATACAACCTACTATGTTAGCAATTGTAACATGCCATGTTGGGCCTTATAGACTTCCATGTCACCTGCTATGTGTTGCACCACATCATCTATCATGTCATTTGTATGGACTGCCATGTCACCCACCACATGTCATACCACATCAATTGTACAGACCACCATGTCATTGAGTGGCACATCATCAAGTACCACATTAGTATATTTTTCTTATCGGGGCGATGTTATCAAGTGCCACGCCATCAACCTTTGTCATCTTATCTTTAAGTTTGTTGACTTCATAAGTCATTAAAAGGTTTGATACTTGGGGAGGTTTGAACTTGTGGCCTACTCTAAGGCCAAGCACCTTTGCACAACTCCTGGTAACCAACATGGTAGAGGTGCCTTCAATGTATAAAAGGGTAATAAACCTTAAATAATTCCCATTTACAAAGTTCCCTCATTTTACTGTTGTGTATATGACATTAGAATTATGTACGCATCCACATATTTTTTTCTTGCTACCCCAAATTAAATATTCCTTAGAACATTTTAAAATATAAACTCAAATTTTCTTCTTTTGGAGGTAAAATATTCAATTTTTCAAAGCACAAAAAATAGTGAGGTAAATTCTATAAAAGTGTTGAACTGCAATCCCTTGAAATATTACAAAAAATTAAAAAATGCTAACGATTTGTTCGCATCTACTATGTTTTTTTCTACACAATATTTATATTACTAATCAAAGCATTCTCTCACATCTTTGCAAAAAAAAAGTTGCCAAACCATTTTAGCAACTTTGTTAAGCATCTTAGAGGTCTTTGCCATGCATGAAAGGTTATCAATAACTATTGTAGTACCAAGGGCTTATCAAATTCTTTTCATCCTTTTCACCAAAAAAACAATCTATTCTCTCATTTATGTTGTTATTGGACACAAAATATTGAAATATAAAAGGAAATAGATTTTTTGAAAAAAACTATAAAATACGAATGAGGTTTTTAAAGAATCATGAAAAATTCAATTCTAATACTGGGGCATCCTTAGAAATCAATAAATTCAACGAAGGAATGAGTTTCAAAAAGAGAAGAACAAAAGAACCTATTGATGAATATTCTTCCTAGAGAAAATCTACTAAATCCCATGAGATCCTCATGATCCAAGTCCAATTAAGGTTTTTATCAAGCCTTGGGTGTTTTTGGCGAAATAGATACCCTTGTCTCCTTGGGACTTACCCGAAAGTGGAATTCTAGTTGGGGTGTTTTTCACAAACAATATATAATCTAAATCGCATATATATATTGTTTGTAAAAAACATCCCAATTGTAATTCCACTTTTGAGTAAGTACCAAGGAGACAAAGGTATCTATTATGCCAAAAATGCCCAGGGCTTGCACTTGGCCTGCCCCTTCGGTACAATTACAAGCATGCCTAAAATAACAAAAAAAAAAACAAACAAACACAAAAAAATACATCAAAAAACAAATACAATCAAACAAACAAACAAACAAACAAACAAACAAAACCATAAAACAAACAAAAACAACATAAAAGCATAAAACAATAAAAAACTCAAAAAAACACACACACATAACACATAAGAAAACCATAAAAACAACAAATCAACACACAAACACTTAAAGAAAACCAAAAACACAAAACCAAAAAAACAAAAACATGAAAAAAAACAAACATAAAAAAAAACACAAAAACATAAAAAAAAAACAACTAAAACAACATAAAAATAAAACAGAACAAAAAACACACACACCCTCAAAAAACTAACAAAAAAAATAAAACATTACTACAACCTTTCTAGGCCAAAAGACTATAAATACAAGATTCAACAGAGGAAACATAGGAAAGATATGTCTAAGCTAGGGAACTAAAATACCTTGACCGAACCAAAGAGAAGCAAAAACAAATAAAAAGGAACTAAGTACCTCTAGTACTCGAACCATCCAAATAATGTATAAAAAGAAGAGCTTCCCTTATTTTTGAAGCGCACCATCTAGGATGGTGGTCGTAGCAAGTAAGATTACCTTTATCTAATGCCCAATTAGCTAAAGCATCAACACTCATGTTTTGTTATCTGACCACATGATTGTAATCCACTTTAGAAAAACTCATCTAGATTAATTGAATCTTCTCAACAACTCTTTTTATTCTCCAATCAACCTTATGATTCTTAGAAGAAGTCTTCAGAAGATTAATCATGATTTTGGAGTCATATTCAACCAACACCTTTTCTCATCCAACATTAGCAACCTCTTGAACGCCTCTAAGGATACCATACCCATCAACAAGGTTATTAGAAAGGATACCCAAAATCTCAATAAAAGTAAAAACCATGAAGCCATCTGAAAGTCTACCAATTCCTACTACACTATTTTTTTAAACAATATATAATGGTAATATATATCATTTAACTATGTATTTGTTATTTTATATTTTTTAAACATAAAATAATATTTAATGTTAATAATGGTTTTGATTGGTGTATGTATATCTAAGAAATAAGTACCAAAAATGAATACCAAGTGACAATAATGTTAGGAATAATAACACAAGCAATAAATAAAATGCAAAAATATAATGCAAAAAAACACAAGAGATACACAGATATACATGGTTCACCCAATATGGGCTACATCCACGGAGAAAATAACCAGGCCTTTGTTTATTTCATCCAAAAAAAAATGGGATACAACCTACAACACATTTGTTGTAACCTCCTCTTCTCTATCACGCCATCTATTACTCTCTACTATTGCTATTCAAAATTCTATTACAAATAGAGTTACATTTTAGGGCAAAAAATGCCAGCATAAAATCGTATAGTATGATCTATGACCTAATAATTAATGGTCTAGATTTATGAAGGTAAAAATATCCAAGGATGGTGGTCTGTCCTACTTTAGGAATCAAAGTGAAGAAAGTATGATTTAGAGGTCGAAGCATAGTTCTATTTGAACAAGATTCTTTAGTAGCCTTGGTTAAATCCTCTCTTATGACATCCTAGAAAACCTTAAAGAAATCAATTGGGAAACGATCAAGCCCTAGAGATTTCCATATTTTAATGCTAAAAACAATGCTCCTCACCTCATTTTTATCGATAAAACTAAAAAGTGCTTGGTTTTGTTTGGCTGAAGTTATCTAGGGGATACAATAATGTATTTATTATTGCACTATAAGATTAGGGATAGTAGGGGTGGTAAAAAGATTTTAAAAGAAATTATTTTTTGTATGTTTCATGCCAGATATGGTGTCCATCACTTGTCCATTGGAGTCCTTAAGGAAAGTCAAATAATTACTTTGTCTATTTTCCAATAAAGAGTGATGAAAGAAACTTGTGTTTCTATCCCTCCTCCAATAGCCAAACAATTATCGCTCTTTTTTTCCAATAAATTTCCTCTTTATTGTCTATGGAATCTGATTATTTTTTGACTAGTTCATATTCATATTTCAGATCCTCTATGATTGCTCCAATATCGAAGTAGATGACCAACTCCTCCATATTTGCCAACAAAGGATCATTTTGGGACTAAAAATCAGATTTGATAATTCTTTTTTCAAAATTTGAGATGATATTTGACACGTTGGATTTGTTTGAAAAAAATATACATAGCTCTCCCATAGGAAGGATGACCCTAAAAATCAGATTTTTCCTTCAAATCCTCCTTTTCCAACCAACAATTCTCAAAAAAAGAAGGTATTGGAAGGTATTGTGGCCTATATTCCATTCTCGAATAATTGAAAAAGTGATTAGAGTCAGTGTGATTAAGAATATCCATCCTAAAATACCAACAAAGAAAGACCTCTTCAGAAACCAAAAATCTATCAAGCTTTACTTTCTTACTTGCCAACCCTACTTGTTTGTTTGTCCATGTATACAGAGACCCCACATGTTGAACATCAATTAAATTGAGATAATTAATTTTGGACATCATAAACATATCCCCCTAGTCCAAAGAAGGATTTCTCCCTTCCTAATCTCTAAGAGAAATTTTAGAATTGAAATCCCTACCACTATCTAATTCACTTCCGCTTTTTTGGTTCTACCATCCTATAAAACTAACCATTTGTATTGTTGCTCAACAAGATTTGTAGCATAGTAAAAATTGGAAACCAATAAAAGCTTCTCAGAGTTATTACGCTTGAATAGAGAAGTGAGGATACCCCAACCAATAGAGTGATCTAAATCCATCTAGAGAAGAGGATTCCATAAAGTCACCACTCCCCCTAAAGCCCCTTGGGATTGAATTGTCATGTACTCAGCCTATCTCCAATTTTTTTAACAATGATATCCATCTTCTAAATTGAAGCTTTAGCCTCTTGAAGAAGAATAAAGTTAGAATGATAATTGTAAATTAAACTCTAAACAACAATTTGACGAGTTATGCTATTTAGACCTATTATATTCCAATATTGGACAATCATTGGAAACTTGGATTCCAGTAAGTGTCAATTTGGTTGACCTTTCTCTAAATGACTAGTTGGTCTCCCTCATTATCCAACTTCTCCTAGTTCAATTTCCTTACTACACTCTTTGTTTGATATTTTTTTAACCTTTTATCCATTTGTTGGATCCTAAGGTTAGATTTTCCTCTATCCTTTTCTTTATGTTTCATTGAAACATCATTATCCGCCACAACTATTGCAAGGGTTTGCTTTTCTAGATTTATCGATGCTACGTGATTAGCCCCTAAATCTAAATTCAAAGAAACATGATGGACAATTTCCTCAACCCTTACAGGGGGAATGTTATCCTTTTGAGGTTCATCTATTATGGTGATCTCTTCCTCCATATCCAAGAGAGAATTAATAATTTCATACCTATTAAAATTTCTTTCTATTGATTGGTCAGAACATGTTATCTTGCTCTTTTTATTCTTCTTTCTCTTTGGAGCTTCAAAACCCTCTATAGGGAGATTAAAATTGTTATTGGTGATGGTTTCCTTTGGAGGTATGGAGCCCTCCATGATGCCCTCTTGGTAGAAGTAAGCTATATGACTAAGTTTAAGGCAGATCCTACATCAAAATGGGATTACCTTATAGTATACTTATTGGATCTAGGATAAGTCCCAATGTTAATTTATATATCATCTAGGAGAGGTTGGTTGACATCCATAAACACATATATCCATGCATAAATAGAAATATCACCCCTTATAGTATCCTTGGAAACTCCTAAATAATACCCCCAAAATTTTCCCAATTTTTCAAAAACTAGTTCAAACCATTATTCTATGGGTAAGGCATAAATACAAACCCAAAAAATCACCATAGAGGGCTCCATATGAGGATCAAATCCCAACATCTATAGTTAAACAAAAAGACTTGTGGAACCATATGTTCTACTCCTTAACTCAAAGGCATTGTATCTATCTTCTTGATAAGAAAAACTCACAATATAATAAGTATTATTAATAAGAGAGATTGAGGTATCCCTAAGGGGCTCCCAATTATTTTGGATCCAAATGTAGACACCAAAATAGCACCAATCCGATTATGTGATTGCAAACACTGATCGCTTTGACAAATACAGCCCCCAGGGCAGCCCTCAGAGGTCAAACAGTGGTCTTAACCACTTTCATAGCAATTTTGTGAGGTCAAGAAACAATTTGGCACACTTAGACACTTTGCCTAGTAATTGTCTCACCCAGGGACGATTGCTAACTTGAAATCGTCTCACCCAGGGACGATTTCTGAAATTGTCTCCAGTAAGGACGATTTCCAAGTTTAACGGGCAAAAAGACAAATGAGGC